>CM045728.1:47062349-47254849 GCA_024760905.1 Plotosus lineatus
GGCTTGAAAAATCTGAATTTTTTTCTTCAAGTGCAGTCTTTGTATTAATCTAAATTAGTGCAGGAATAAAGGCTACTTTACATAAAGACACTGCATATAAGAGTAGCTGAGTGTTAGAGGGTGTTTGCCCTGCAACAAGAGGTGTTTTAGAAGAGGGTATCAAATATAATATCAAACCTTTAATATCAAATATAATATCAAACCTTTAATATCAAATATAATATCAAACCTCTAAACCTTTTCAGTCCTAAACCTTTTCAGTCTTCAAAAAAGGAGAATTAGAGGTGATCTGATTGAGGTCTTTAAGTATCTTAAGGGGATTAATAAAGTCAACTATGCCCGATTACTTAGGCCAAGTTCTGTAAGTAGAACTAGGGGTCATAAATGGAAGTTATTTAAGGGTAAATTTAGCACAAATATTAGGAAATATTTTTTCTCGCAGAGGGTAATTTCAGTGTGGAATAGATTGCCTAACCACGTTGTCGAAGCAGAAACCTTACAAGTCTTCAAAAGCAGACTTGATCTAGTGCTGGATACCATCTAGTCATGAAAAAAAAAAAAAAAAGTGCGTCTTTAAGGTTGGAGTCACTTTAGAATAGGACAATGGTGAGCTTAGTTGGGCTGAATGGCCTGTTCTCACCACTCATGTTATGTTATGTTAAATATAAAAGTATGAAGCTTCTACTTTTTACTTCATTCATTCATTCATTCACCAAGCAGTTTAATATTATTAGGGATTATCAGCCAACTCTGGCAAAGGCGGGGTACACCCTGAACAGCTCAGAAGTCCATCAGAGAGCCAACATACATAAACACTCACGCATAAAGGCAATCTGGAACAGCCAAATTAGCCCAATGTGCATGTTCTGGACCATAGAAGGAAACCAGTGTACCCAGAGAAAACCCACACAAGCATGTGGAGGACATGGAACCCCCACAAAGAAACACCTTAAATTAGGGCTGGAACGTCCTTGCTGTGAGTGGGACCTGCTAACCACTACGCCACCCCTGCTTTGTACTTTTTAAACCAAGCTAAAGAATCTCGCAATCGAGATCAGGTCTGCAGAACGGACGCCTGGATGACTGAACTTCGTTTTAACTGGACAAACTGATTGATTAAACTGTATTCACAGAAACACTGCTTGTGTTGGAGCTCAATTAACACTTGAGTAATGGTGGGGGAAGAACACTTGAATTTAGAACCCTGCAATGGCTTGACAAGATGTCCGGAGTGTACCGCACCCTCGCCCGGATTCGGCTGAGATGGCCGACCTTAATTAGGATTACGCTGTTCAGAAAATGAATGAATAATTTAGGCCTCAACAATGAGGAAATCCAAACTGCACTTTCCGAATGCTGTTGCTCAGAGATCAGTGATGGGAATTTTCATCACTTCATTTCACAGCGCTTTGAAATGACTCGGTGGATCGTTATAAAGCATCATATCCTACGTTCACAAGTTCCACACAAGGTTACGAACACTTTAAATCCATGAAATCGAAAAAGGTAAATCAGCAAATCATCAGAAACTCAGAAAATGCATTTCTGTGCAAATATCAGAGAGTATGGCTTGAAGGCTCTGCAATCTAGCACCTTTATCCAGTTTTGAATGGACCGGACAATAATACCAGGGTCTGAAATTACTATTTATGAAACTAAGCAGAAGATGAATGTAAAAGCAGCCTTTTAGCTCAGCGCACTTTCAATCTGGAACGGATTTCTTTGGGAAATGTCAATTTTTATTTCATGTTACAGGTTGGCTTTTTTTGCGGCCTTGTTTTTCTAATCAGTGAATTTTCTTTCTTTCTTTTTTTAAACACATCTTTAACCGTTGTACCCAACACATGCATTTATTTCACACTGTCTTACCAATACTTTAACATACATTACGATGAACTAGAAATGTATAAAAAGTGCTAGACAGAGTTTTTTTGTCCCCATAATGATTACGAAGAGGTGCAGCAATCAATAGAGTAAACAGCCAAAAGACCAGGCGAACTATTAAAGTGCCGAGTCACGGTAAAGCGCAAGCGTGTGTGTGTGTGTATATAAGAGAAAGTATGGATTTATACATCTACTTAAAGGATAGCTCTGAAGTATCATTACAGTAGAACAAAAGGCTTTTTTGCTCTGGACATTCTGGCATTTGAGACATACCTACGGTTTCACACGGCGCACGCACAACAAACACAACTTGAGACCTGTTAACAACTTGCACATGAAGGGACAGTAAACACTGCAACTGTACATGTTTTTTCTTTAAAAAAAAAAATTAAAATATTAAAAAATAATAAAAATCATCATAAAAACACATTAAAAAATAAAACACTGACAGAGACGGCAAAATCACGAATAACCTGTGGCAGAAACAATAAAATTTAATCTGCTGAATACCGACGCTTTGGTGCAGTCTATTCAGAAATAGGCTTCTGTTCCTTAATTTAGAGATTTATATTATTATCGTAGGAATACATTTATATACACTTTCATCTATACTTTTTCTTTTAAAAAATAAAATTTTCATAGTACATACTATTTGTTTACATAAAATATGTAGTCCTTTGAATACGGCCTTGTTCAGGAGTGGGTATGTGCAAAGGCGGTTAGAGGGAGCAGTAAGAGGTGCAGATCACAGTGACTCAAGATTAGACTGCATTTCTAAGCTCCAAACACAAACACAAACATACACACACACACACACACACACACACACACACACACACACACACACACACACACACACAAACAATCAATGCGCACAAGGAACAGTACAAACGCATTAGTGTGTGGCCATTTGTACCACTGTTTCATGCATCTGCAATGCAACAGCACAGGCTACGTTACTTTAGCAGGGCTGCAGCTTTCAGTTCACATGAACCAGGCTCCAGTGTACCAGTTCAGTCTGACACAAAAGACATCAGAAAAACACCATACTGCTAATATACACAACCACGGGCCACGATCACATTAAATTGCGTCACATCACATCCACAAGACGCAGACTTCCTTGAGCTGAAGCACAAAGATGGGGGGGGGGGGGGGGGAATATCTGTTTGGAGGCATTTTGGTCTGTATTTTCAAGAAAATCTAGGTTTAGAGAGATGATCAGATCTTCTCCCCTGACACTTAAGTGGAAAGGGAGGCTGATGATAAATTAAAGTCACTTGACATCAAATTAAAGTCTAATAATTGTAGTTTAAATAGCCTGGCCTTTGGAAAAAAAAAAAAAAAAAAAAAACTCATTGCAACTGAATATCCAGATTACAATGAACAAATACCCATTCAGTTCAGAAGGTTGTGGAGGGCGTACCCTCAGTGATTACCTACCCCCAATAGATGACATACAAAGACATGGTTAAGTCAGACATATTTCTACTTCAATGTTTCCTCTCCTGTCAGATCAACACGTGGTCTGTTTATGAGAGTCGCCACTCAGGGGATAAACCATAAAACACTAGCATGTCACAGATTCAAACATTTTGCGCAAGCAGGTATTACATGCTTGACTCCTGGTTAGGAGATACATCAGCTGAAGTGCACACGTCAACATGCAGTCAAAGCTTGGGCATGCTAATGCCTACATTTACGGTTGCATCAGAAGAGAACTCTGAGCAAGTGCATGGGGCTTAGCGCAAAAACACCTTTTTTTCCTTTAAAATCATAAACACATTTGGTCCCTTTCAGGAATTTCTCCAGCTGGTTTGAAGCCCAAGTAGAACGTGAGGAGAAATCCCTCTGGAATGCCTGAAAGACTTCACTTCTTACTCGCAGATTGTACGAATGCCTCCTGACTCCTAAAAGTTCCAAATCTCCCTTCTCTTGTTCATTTGAGGCGGTCAGAGCGAAACGAGTCCTCCACGGCAGGGTCGGCCAGCATCAGGTCTCCATCGGTCAGCATGCTGAGCCCATCCAGAACCAGAGGCTCCATCCTGAGTGTATCGTCTGAAGAGAACGAGTCCACCTCAAAGCCTGGCACTCCAGACAAAACACTGGTTATCTCTTTCGATAAGCTTGGAGGTGAGTCTTCTGGACAACATACAAGACAAAAGGCACAGAATTGCTCGTGAATTTCAGAAAATGTGGAGGAAATTGTTGAGCATTTTTCACAAATGGGGAGGGGAGGAAACGCCAAACTCACACAACAGTAATCCTAATACTTCAGGAGCACCTGCTCTTATCTATCAGCAACAAACACTGAATCCTCCTAGGATTAAAGCCGACACTGGAGTTTCTGCAGTGATGATGATAAATGAATGGACTTGTTCAAACAGAGATAAAGCATGTATACAAAGCAAAGCCTGAAGAACATACAGCCCTGCCATGCTGAAGCATTATTTTCTCTGCCATAGCCATACTGACCAACCTTTAGACGCATTTTATCACCAGTGTGCACTTGTATGAGTAATCACTGAGAAACCTGCCAATCACGCAGCTTTTTCCTCTTCAGTTAAAATACGACATGGACCAATAGCCACTATTCCACGAACGAGGCAAGCGAGAGCAATCTCAGGTTTACTCCATACAGAAAGCCTGGGGTTTTAAGTTTCAAGCTTATTTCGAGTACGTGGGGCCAGCGATGTAGTGGTTAGGGTGATGGGTTCATGATCGGGAGGTTGTGTGTTCGAATCCAGTTTGACCCTCACTGTGCTAAGACCCCTGGGCAAGGTCTTAACCACAAGTGTGCCTCTGTTCACCCAGCAGTATAAATGGGTACCAGTAAAAATATACTGGGAAGGTAACCTGCGATGGACTAGTGTCCCATCCAGGAGGAGTTGAACTGGTAGTTTCATGCTACGGAAACCGGGGATAAGCACCGGCCTGATGGAGCCACTATGGCTTGGGTGTAAAAAACCCACATGACCGTACTTACTTATTTCGAGTACAGCATGATGGTTTCACTTTAAACACCACCCAACCTGCTCATGCCTGACTTACAGATCAACTCAACTGTGATGAAGTCCAAATGAGATTGATATGGCAGTTCCAGAGAGAGAGCAATCCAGTGACCCAGCGTGTGAATGTAAAACGGATTTTTTTTTTACTCCATTTGAATTTTTCGCTGAGATTACAAGTAACTACGGTAAATAAAATACAACAAAATTTTATCCTGCCATGTTTCCTTATTTACACCTATAACAGATAATGATTACCCTAAAACCTAATTCAGGACACACAGCAGGTTAGATTAGCCACAGTTCCTGTAGTACGAGTTTTCATATCATTTGGACACAAATTCCAAACATGCTATGACACGAAATCTGTTCACATCGGGGTCTAATGGACTGGACAGCAGAAAACCACTTTCTACCTTAAGGCTTTCTTGCGCCCAAGTTGGTCATAACAGCCGAGGAATTATCGTCCGGCCAAAAAGTAGCCCCTAGGAGTTGTGTTCCAGCCACAGAAATGACGGTAAAATGGTTCTCGCCTTCGCTCGAGGACACTTGGCTTTCAGCGCAGTAGTGGGAAAGGGAGGAATGTGTAAATCATCATATTAATCCGGAATGATTTTCGCCTGGTAATCTATGTGCAGCTGACTCCACCTCCTTCCCTAAGCTTGCACATATTAACTGACCTCGAGGAGGCAACATTAGTTCCTTTCACAGAAATGAGAATATTCTGAGGCCTGCACATCGGATTAGTTTTTGACCAAAAGAGGAAAAAAGCAAATTGTCAAATCTACTAGTTTACAGATAAAAAAATAAATCAGTTTTTTGTTTGCCTCTTCTTTTGCTCTCCCTCCCTCACCCTACAGAATTTCCCAAAATCATGCTGCTGGCAACCATTTCCTGAATACACAGCTGGTAAAATTACAGCCCCCTCATACTCTCCTTAAAAGTGAAATGGTGAAAATACTTCTTTTTTTTTTGCCCTCTTGACAGTAGTAGTTAATCAGACCTTTATTTTCAACTGTTGCATGAACAACGAAAATCAGTTGATCAGCTCTTTGCATCATATTTGTCTTGTATAATTATTAGATGTGGACGTGTTACTGTTTCAGATTCACATGCAATCTTGGTGCCTTTAAATACAGGGATCCATTGCTACTTCACCTGTCAATTCATGCGGCTTCAGTGCATCGCGGGTTTTTTTTGTTTTGTTTGTTTGTTTTTTAATATTCATCAATTTAAAAATAATGAAATTAAGGAAGATTAGGGGGAACGTTATGGAAAATGTTACAAAACCAGGCCAATTGTGCAAAAAAAAAAAAAAACCCTAAACAAACAAAAACAAAAAAACCCAAAACCTCCCATCAAAACTACTTACAGACGTACGCACGCAGATGCACACCTCACAAAAATGTATGTGCATATATTTATATTTTATTTACAAGTTACGCATTATTTTTTAATGTTTAATTGTTATTATAAGCATTTATAGCATTGAATATGTATTTATTGATATTGTATACACACATACATGTACGTATACATCAGTCAGGGGGAGGTTGGGGGGTTGCGGAATTCAATGGTCATGGGGGATCTCGGTTCCAATTAACCATGGAAAGTAAGGAAGCCCTGCATATAGTTATTGTTTCCCACACATACACACTCCGTACTTCTATATTTGAAGGTGTCATTCAATGATAAAGCATTCCCTAACCCTTAACCCAACCTTAACCATCACAACTAAATGACAAACCCCAACCTTTACCCTAATATTAACCTAATTCTAACTTTAATCTTTTGAAAAAGTGAGGACCAGCCATAATGTCCTCAATCTGTTCAGGGAAAATTAATGCAATCTTCAATATGTGGAAAGTACAAGGTCAAGTATAGTCTGTCACTCTCACTCTCTCACCAGTCAGTATGATGTTAGGGACCGGGTGGCGCCCACTGCCATAGATTTGGTTCTGACCGGGGTTGAGGAACTGCTGATCTGAGGAGTCCATCAAGTCTAGCACCCCCTGGTGGCTGTGGTAGGACCTGTCCTGGCCTTTTGTGAGAGTGCCAGAATCCAGACTGTGGTTAAAGGACAACCCCTCTGTATGAGAGTCAATGGTGAACTACAGTGTGAAAACAAACATGTTATAAACATATTATTAACAATCAAAATGATAATCATGTTTAAACTCGTTTAACAACACATCAATATAAGCAAACATAAATTTTCTTGAGTAATTGCCCAGTGTGAGTAATGGACACCATGACACAATGTCAGTGCTAAAGGCAATACACGTAAATAATAATATTAAAAAAATATATCTTGGTAAATATGAGATTAAATATAGCACTGTGACATCACAGCTCCATAACCTGTTTTGCACACTCCATTTGTACGTCTTGGTTTCCTCACAGTTCACTGTTTTTCCCCACAACCCAAAAAAATGCAGCAGTTTAGCATAGCCAATCCATGTGTAAGTCTGAACGTGCATGCATGGTGGCCATGAATGAGTGAATCAATCAAAACAGTATTATTGTTCCTTTAATTAACATTTCTCGGTAGTAGAAATATACACTCACCAAACACTATCAGGAACACGTACACATACTTATTCATGCAAGTACCTAATCAGCCAATCAACACAGCAATGTCAACATGAGGAAAACTTGATTTGCTGGTGTCAGACAGTCGCTGAAGTTTACTCAAGACAGTGCAATAAAACAAAAATCTTCCAGCTAATGGCAGTTCTCCAGATGAATTTTTGTTTGTTTGTCAGAGTGGTTGGAGCTTACAGTGGTTGGGGATACAGTAACTCGGGTTACAATAGCATTTCCGAGTGCACAACATGTAGAGGAAGACCACATCATGCATCATTTCAATTAGCCAAGAAACAAACTAATTCTGGAGTAGATACTTAATCCCCAAAACTTGACAGTTAAAGACTGGGGGTCAGAAAAGAAGCAAAATTAAAAATAAATAAATAAAAAGGTCACCTTATCCTGGTCTGATGAATTACATTTCTGTTTAGGTACATGGATGTTAGAGTCAGCATTTGGCAGGTTGACAGTCAGGCTGGTGGGGGTGGTGTAATGGTGTGGGGAATGCTTTCTAGGCACACTCTGACTATTGGGACATTTATTGTCAATCACTGATCACTTAGAAGCCATTCACATGATGAGTGACAATATTCAAATAGACTGTGGCATTTAACATGACAATGCACTGTGTAACAAAGCAAAAGTCATTTTAAACTTGTTTCATGAACATCACAATGAGTTCACTGTTCTCTCTTCCCAGTAACCAACGCCTAGTTGAAATGAAACAGAACAGGAGATTTGCGGCATGAAGTTAAATCAAAAAAATTCTGAAAGATTTTAGCCATGGACCAGAATTCCAAAGGAATAATTTGAACACCCCGTGGAATCTGTGACACGAAAAACTGAGGCTGTTTTGGAGGCCCTACGCAGTGTTGGTATATCGATCATTATAGTGTCCAGTAAATATGTGAGGCGCTCCACCGAACGTAGACGCTTGTCGCAAGTGACGTATGGTGCTTGTGATACAAAGCGCGGCTTATCCGGACTTCCACTCTTTCAAGTGAGCAAGTCAAGGTTGAGTACTAAACAAGTATTCAACGCACACTCGCTCACTTAAAAGATAGGAAGTCCGGATAAGCCGCACTTTGTCTCAAAAGCACCATACGTCACTTGAGACAAGCGCCTACATTCGGTGGAGCGCCTCACATATATCCAGTCCTTATTAAAGGCCACAACTGCCGCTTTTCATGCACCCCACATTCCAATGACAATAATTTCCTAGTTATTACCTGGAGTCCATTAATGGTCACTGTTTTTGGCATAAATGGATAATGAATTAAAATAAGAATGTGAATAAGTCCATCTATACTCCTGCACTTTCATACAGTTATTCAATTAGCAAATCATACCAGAGCAAAAACCACACGGAAAATATTTGTTCCTTCCAATCTGCTGGCTTGAGTATTACACAAACAAGGATTTACACAAACAATGCTGCGAAAAACAAACATCAATTGAGTTGAGTGTCAGCTCTGTGGGTGAAAAAGGTCAGAGCAGACATCAGAACGGTTTGCAGTGACGGAAAGGTTCTGGTAACTCAAGTAACTCTTTATATGCATGATATACAGAAAGGTTTTTTGATGCACTGAGGTCTCAAGATGCATGAACGAGCAGGTGCTGAAGTGTTCCTAATAAAGTGGACGGTGAATTTGTATTTAGTTCAGACAACACGCTGCAGTTTTAGAAATCAAATCATAAAAATTAAATTAGCAGAAACTTTCAGATATATAAACGATCATTACAAGCTTCCTTCACATAAACAAAGCAGTGAATTATAAAATATAAATCTCATAAAACAACTACCATTTATTCAGCCAAACAAGTGCTACAGTATATCTGTCTTTACCTGCTGAGAAAAGTTCTGCAGGTTCTGGTTTTGCCTGCCAGTGAGTTGAAGACCCAGGTATGGATCATCAAGAAGGGAGTTAAGTAATAAGGAATCCTGAAGCAAAACAAAGGGAAGAAATTAGATCAGATACAAAACAAACACATGCTGCACACTGAGCTTAGCACTACACATATGGCTTGAAAAGCTGTGTAGTAATCACCGTGTTATGAATCGAGTAATATCCAACACCTGATAAGAATTCATGTACAGTAAAACCTCCGCTGACGAACGCTTAAGCTCACGAACTTTTCGCCTCAAGAACATTAAATTCGCGAGCATATAGTCTCTGCTGACGAATTAGTTTTCGGCGGACGAATCAAACACGCGGTTGAAAAGCGCCACGGTGGCGGCCACGAGAAGCTGACGCACGCTCACGGCGTCACAGTTCGTCACCCCCTTTCTTTGAATGCGGAAGTGGTTTGTGTTTGCTAGACATTTTGGACCATATTGAGTGTACTTTTGCTATTATGGGACCGAAAAAGACCCCACCACAGGCGGAGATCATTGAAAAACACGAACGAGGTGTGCGTTTTATGGGGACCTGGGAACGGATTATTCTCATTTTAATGGTTTCTTATGGGAAATAAATGTTCGGAAGACGAACTTTTCGCCTCACACACACTTTCTGGGAACCAATTATGTTCGTGAGCTGAGGTATCACTGTATTACAATGATGTTGATATCACAGACATCTTGATGAAAATAAACCTGTAAGCAGTGTTAAGGACAGAGCTAGCAAATCCAGAAGGGTCCGAGAGTGATGAACGTACTGCATTAGTAATAGCAGAGTGACCCAAAAATTATTTGCACACATTTGCCTACACTGGGGCCAGCCATAGCCTAATGGATGGCTAAAGCGCCATTGAGCAAGCCTAACATCCAACTGCTCTCCGCCCCAATGTGTGCGGCAGCCCTCTGCTCCGACTGTGTGTGTGTGTGTGTGTGTGTGTGTGTGTGTTCACTTTGGATGGGTTAAATGCAGAGACAATAATTCCCCTTGTGGTATTAAAACAGTATAGCAAAATCAAAAACTTAGTGACACAGTGCTAACTGGGCAGTGGTGGTCTAGTGGTATAGGGCGCTGGATCGCTGATCCAAAGGTTGGGGGTTCGAGTCCCACTCTCCACAAGGTTGTCACTGTCCCCCCCAGTGCAGCTAACTGGGTTATAAAAGGCGGGCCATGTCTGTCACTGTCTATGGTGTGAGGCATGTAAAAGAACCATTGCTGACTTTCGTAAAGAGTAACTGCAAAGTCGTCAGCGTGTTTCTGTCCCTTCCTAAAAAGGGTTGTGACAGGAAGGGCATCCGACGTAAAAACCTCTGCCAAATCAAACGTGCGAATCAGATGTGTCACTGTGGCGACTCCCGAGTAAAAGGGAAAAAGCCGAAAGGAAGACAGACAGACAGTGACACAGTGCTAACTCCTAAATTAACCAAAACATATTAATCATTGAGACATTAATTGAATACAAGACTGAAATGAGCAGAATCAGTGAGGCTGATGGCACATCAATGTTGTTCTAACAAACCTGATTCCATATAAGAGCCGAAGTGTAAAAAAAAAAAAAAAAATAAATGTCTGCACCTTTAATTAACAGTTATTTTATGAGCATAAGTACAGGGATCCCTCACCACTTCGCGCTTCAATTCATGCGGCTTCAGTGCATCGTGTTTTTTTAAATATTCATCAAATAAAAAAAATAAGGAAATTAAGGAAAAAAGGGCAAAGGGAAAAATCACACAAAAACAAGGCCAATTATGCAAACAAACAAAAAAAACCCTTAAACAAACACAAAACAAAAAACAGCCCAAAAACCCCCATCAAAACTAGTTACATTTTTATGAGCTGCACATCTGAGTGTGTATGTATTTATATTTTATTTATAGCTTATGCATTTTTTTAATGTTTAATTGTTATTATAAGCATTTATAGCATTGAATATGTATTTATTGATATTATATACACATATACATGTATTTATACGTTAGTCGGGGAGGGGGGTTGATCCTACTTCGCGGAATTTGGTGGTCGCGGGGGGATCTCGGTCCCAATTAATCGCGAAAAGTGAGGGATCCCTGTATATGCAAGCCTAGCTGAATATGCATGAAGCAGAATAACTTTTATTCTATACAAACCCACTGGATTGAAATAGTAAGAAATACTGTAATATTTTATGATTTTATTCAGCCACTCATTTGCTGAATCATTTAATCCTACTATTGGGGATGTGGGAAGGCTGAAGCCTCTCTCA
Organism: Plotosus lineatus; assembly: GCA_024760905.1. Lineage (NCBI taxonomy): Eukaryota > Metazoa > Chordata > Actinopteri > Siluriformes > Plotosidae > Plotosus > Plotosus lineatus. The sequence continues at coordinate 47,073,968 of CM045728.1, forward strand.
GCCAACACTAGGTGAAAGTGGGATATACAATGAACAGAATGCCAGAACATCACAGAGCAACACACACTCACACACACACACTCACACACACTCACACACACTCACACACACTCACACACACTCACACACACTCACTCACACACACACACACTCACACACACTCACACACACTCACACACTCACACACACTCACACACACTCACACACACACACACACTCACACACACTCACAACAGAATTTAAAGCAGCCAATTAGCCTCATGTCCAAGACTCTGGATTGCAGGAGGAACCTTAAGTATCCAAGTAAACCCACACAAGCACGGACAGAACATACAAACTGCACACAGAAATTTCCAAGCCTGGGATTTGGATCCAGGACTTTCTTGGTGTGGGACAGACAGCACTACACCACTGTACCACTCATATTATTACAATTCTTGGGTGGAGTGGGGGGAAAAAAAAAAAAAAGAGTATTCCTAACCATCAAATACTTGAAAGAGCTGCAGCAGCTATTTTCTGTACATTGTTTATGCTGGCAGCTGATCTGCTTCTATAATGGTAAAATATTTAATAAAAAAAAAAAACATACAAAAACTTAGGGTTTTTTATATTTACATATCGTATTTACTTATTTACTAAAGCAGGATACTCGAATTAACAAATTATTCACTTCAGGCTCAGTGGACATCAGTGAATGGAATTCCCCTCAACGATCTATTTAATTCACTATTCAGCATCATCCACCTCACGCTCTGAGCACCACAACTGTTACTTCAATCATTCAGACTCAACTCCAGAACCCGCACTACAATGCAGCAGAAATAAACTGCCTTAACCTTGGCCTCTCTGTCTTTGACCACATCCTTCTTTTGAATCTGCGGTAGAAATCTAATTACAACAGTCTTCCCTCTCAGACAAACAACACTCACACAGGAATGTGCACTGCAGGGGAGCACAGGCTCACAAGTCACTACGAGAAGCACTACCTACGACACCATGACTGAACTCACCAAATCAAACCAAAGGAAAAACACCATTCTAGAACCGGCAGCACATTACGCATCACAAAAAATAAGTAAAAATTGCAGGATAATGTTCATGATTCTGTTTACTATTCATATGATTATTTCATCGATTTTCCTATTCCACGTGTGGCAAGTCTTCACTGTTTTTACGCCATGAGGGACAGAGCTATCGGCTAACCAAGTACAAATATACGTATAAACGAGTAAGACACTGGCACAGTAAAACAGTACTAAACATTCCACTGCACAACAGATTTAATCCTAAAACACAACAAAAATGCTCTGCACCACAATAACAAATAAAATATAGAACATATCTGCAACCACCCACCCACCCCAATGCATGGTGTGTCAGAAATCACACAGGGAGAAGTAACTCACATTATAAAGTCCAAGTTCGCTGGCTAAAGAAGGGCTGATCTGCTGAAGCTGCGGAAGGTTCTGGTTCTGTTCTTGCTGTGCAGCTTGTGTGTGTGTCTGCGTCCGTGCATCAGATTCCTGCGTGCTTTGCGAGTTCACTGGCCCTGGCGTATCAGCTGCACTGCTGCGGTTTTGATGCGACTGGAGATGCAAGCCCTGCTGTCGTTGTGTGTGTTCAAATGGAAAGTTCTGCATTTTATGCAGGTTGTGCATGTTTTGAATGTGCAGCTGCATGGCCTGTGGGTGCTGGGGATGTGGGTGGTGCTGAGAAGGTTGTGTTGTCTGCTGCTGTTGATGTTGTAATTGTTGGTGCTGGACTTGTGGCTGTACTGACTGTGGTGAGGCGCAACCCTTCTGTGCATCACCGCTCTGGGCTGGCTGAGACTGGACAAAAGAATATGGTGGTAATGTCGGGTCCATCATAAGCCTACTGGTATCTAGTGGAACACCCTGGACAGAGATCAGGAAGAGCTTTCATCACTCAGGCATAGTAATGATTCAGTGCAAATGTTGGATTCAAGAAACAGTTTAACCATACAATAATGCATTCATATCTACATTATACCACAATGCTATTGGATTCCTAACTTTGGTTGGCCAGAAGATGCGAGTTCATTCATTCATGCAGAGGCTGGATCCTATAGCAGCGGACTCTACAAGGCAGCAACATATACCCCTAAACAGCTCACCAGATCATTGCAGGGCAAGACACACAACCACTTACACTCATACCTAGGGGCAGTTTGGAACAGTAAATGAAACTAATGTCCATGTCATTGGATTGTGAGACGAAACCAGAGTACAAGTAGGAAACCTGCGCAAACACACAGAGAACTCGACTCCAGGACCTTCTTGCTGCGAAGCAGACATGCTAACCACTACGCCACTGTGCAGCCTAGGATGGTAATGCCGGCTGTAATTCAATTCACAGGATTAATGTTCTTGTTCTGTTATTACTATTTAGACAGGAAGGCCATTCTTTATTTTAGTCCTTGTTTTGCGGATCGGTCGGTGTTAAATATTCACGATTTCTTTATTTTAAAAAATTTAGGTAAAATAAATTATTGGGGGGGGGGGGGGGGGGAACATCTTTTCATTCACTCCAGTCTCAGAAAACAGAGTGCAATCAATTTTAAAAACCTACATCTGCACATACATGCTGCCAATCGGAAATGCTGCTACATCCACCTGCTGTTTCAAATCCAACAACCATTACAGTACATGCATGCATAAACGTGTATTACATGCAGACATCCTCCACCCTGAGCTGATGGCAGCAGCCTCAAAAACTACCTGGGGTTCAGTCACTTTTAATACCACCCTCAGAGGCAAGGTCTATGAAAATATTTTCAGGGCGCCCTCCTTTTTGAATGAAAAACCTTGTGACAGGACCCAGTGCGTCACTGCTCTGTTTAAAGCAGCCATTTCAACATCGCATGAAAAAAAGTACTACATGGGTGGCGCCAGGACAGATTACTACATTAAAATTATTAAATGTTTAAATCAAAGCAGTGGTTCAAAATTCTTTAAGAGTATAACAACGGACAATATAAAAATATTTGTTCCAGTCTCATGTCTTGAATTTATATAACAGAAATCGGCCAAACATGGGGAAAAAATTGTTTCCTGAAACTGGTTTAATGGTGGGTGCGTCGCATAATTTTCGGTTCATAGCAAACACATTTTTCCAACAAAGTTATTTAAATCAAAACACACGCGTATTGATATTATGAGTCTTTTTATGGACTTCATGCTACATTTAGGGAAAGAATCCAAAATTAAAGCTCGATGTACTTGGTGATGAAACTTGGCGGATCATCAGCCACTTTGTTGAGCCGTTTTGCAAACTTAATAGCTAATGAATATTTTTACTGGCAAAAGCCACTGACGCTAATATTTAAAGAGACATTCTACAAGCAGATGTTTGTGGCCAGCAGGCATCTCTCAGACTGTGAAGGGTGTTTACCTGTGTTATCGACGTCAGCGTGGTCGAAATGGTGGGCGAGAACTGTTTGGAGTGGTGCCTGCGGGAATCCTGGCCTATGGGCATGTTAAGTGGTGAGAGCTGACCCCGCCTGCGGGGGGAGGAGCTTAACTGTGGCTGCACTTGGCCAGGTAGCAAAGTAGGGTATGAACTCAAACAGGGGCCTGACCCGACAACACTATTCACTGATGGGAGGGACTGACCACTTAGAGAAGAGTTACTTAAGGAGGAGTGAAGGGACTGGTTACTGAGGGATGACTGCAAAGAAGGGGAGGAGCTAAGGGAGGACTGAAGGGAAGGATTGCTAAGTGATGATTGCAGTGAAGGAGAGCTAAGGGAGTTGGGGAAAGAGTGGCTGCTTAAAGATGACTGAATGTTAGGGTTGCTGAGAGAAGACTGGAGAGTCGGATTACTAAGCGTCCCCTGTAGAGAGGCCAGGAGACCTACAGCAGTGGACGAGAAAGAGAACACATGTCAAAACGGTTTACCATTACCGCACCATATACAGTAAGCAAAGGTTTAAAACACTGAAAGAAATCCAACTTATAGGTGGTATTATTTTATTATTATTATTATTATTATTATTATTATTAGTGCACAGCCCATAAAAATCTGGCATGGGGAATAGAAGAATTTACCAAATGTTAAAGGGACTCTCCAGCATGTGTGTGCAAACCACACTGACAGAGAGCAGCGAGGAGGCTGCATCCTGTGTGATGATCAAAATAAGCCCAGAGGAAATAAAACTAGCTGTTACTTCTGATTACTTGTACCAGTACACCTACTACATCCTTCACTGTAAGCTAAACACTCTGTGCTGGGTCATACGTTTAAGTTACTAAACTGTCATCAAGTTATCATCTCAAACACATCTGTTGGAAAGTTTTTCAAGGATTTTCCCTGATCAGAACATCATGAACACAGTGTCGTCTCAACAACACCCCCCCCCCCCCCCCCCATATCTAACGAATAGCTCCTGCTGCCTATTATGAAGCCACACACCTGGAGAGTTAAAGGTATTCGTGGTATTGATGCCGAGCTGCGTGAGGGTGGAGGCTAGGTTGCCAGTACTGTTCCCTCCGCTGAGGGAGGGGTAGCCTGGCTCATCTGGATCGAGTGGTGTTGGCAGTGGTGAGGGGAAGTGCAGACTGGACAGATCAGGCAGAGAACCTCCAGTATTCAAAGCAGATGGGACAAGAGGGGTGTTGGACTGCTGATCTGGTGAAGGGAATATACTAATAAAGAAGACAGAGATGAGAGCATGTGAGAGAGAGAGAGAGAGAGAGAGAGAGAGAGAGAGAGAGAGAGAGAGAAACAGTAGAAAAGATCAGGAAAGTTTTGTATAAAAAGATAAAGCGAGGGATAAAATACAAAACAGAAATGAACAGAAATTTGTGAGGGGTAGTTCTTGACACATACTTGATTCCAGGGACTTCACAAGACTTTGGTCGTGAGGTTAGCATGGGTAACTGGAACACGGAGAGGCAATAAATCACAGATGTCAAACAATACTGGGAGCAGGAAAATTTGAACAAGAGGTCAGAATACCTTTTTTGTATCCCATGGTTTTAAAAGCTTGCTTTCATCTAATATGTTCTCCTCTATGGGAGGGACTGGGTATGGAAACACTATTCAGAAACAGACATGGACATTAGTGAATTATCAAATGTTCAATTGACACGATGGTTTATTTTAAATAATTAAAAAAGAAAAAAAAACCCTGACTTACTTCTCCGACCTTCACTTTCATTAAAACCTACAACACAGACAGGAGAAAGCAGGAAGGGTAATATCAGGGGAAAATTAGCCACAATGCAGGGGATCGGAGACAAGACTAAATAGTGTCTTGATAGAGTACCTACCACTGTGTCTCCCATGTGGTTTCAAGGCATGTCCTGTACTGAATGGATCTCCCATGGAAGGGTTCATTACGCTGGTGTGTAGAGCAGAGTCCGAGTTGGTTCTAGAGAGCAGAAGAGAATAAGATGAAAATTAAGTGACGCACACTCAGTCTTAGGGGAGGATAGCAGTCTCAGGACAACGATTAAAAGGATAAAAAAATAAACAATTTCTCTTTACTGCTTCTTCCTGAATATGGAAAAAAGTAAATTAAATGTCTTCTGTAATACTCTGACAGAGCAAATAAAACTGTAGAAATACTCCTCAGTGCAACGTCTCTAACAGGGCATGTTACATGTCACTGACAGAAACTCAACGACCTCAGTTGTTTATCAGGTGTTTACTGTGTTTTTCGGACCATAAAGTGCACTTAAAAGCCTTTAATCTTCAAAAATGCTGACAACGTGCTTTATAATGTGCCGCGCAGCTCCATCCCACCGACACCGTCAAAACCCAAGTGAAGCAAACTATCTCAGAGCTTATCGTCATTTTGGTGGATTAACCAAAGAGCTCTAACCGCTAGTTATTGGTGTCCAGGTCGCAAGTAGAGGGATCCGGGCTTTATGGCCAAGTACCGGGATAAAGCACTGCTACAGGAGTCCCCCGGAGATCTCGGATTAACCTTCTTGAATTTAAAAGTTACACTGATACAGCTCCTTAAGAGTAATGACTTCAGTTCTGTAATGAACACAATACTAATGCGCTGCCTCTTTAAGGAGGCGTGGCTGAGAGAAGGTCATGACCCAGAAAGACTTCTAATCTTCATCTCTATTGATCTGACTCCATGCGCAAGAAATAATAGATAATTTAATATAATAAAATAATATAACAATGAAAACAATCGAGGAATCCGGGCTTTATGTCTAACTCACACAACTGTTAAACTCAGACACTGAAGATGAAGAATTTGATGGATTTGTGGAAGAGGAATGAACTGAAAAAGTGAGTTTATTGTTTTATATTTCTACACGTGAACAATGTTGAGTTATTGCGAAGTGTATTATTTTATATTTTATGTGTCACAGCTGAACAATGATGACAGTTATTGTGAGAGCTGAATCAAGTTTGACTTCTCTGACTTTTGTTTTGCTTAATACGCCTTATAGTCTGGTGCGCCTTATGGTCCGGGGAACGCGGTGGTCGGGTCAATCACTACATTCATAAAACTATTAACACCTCACTCCAACACAAGCCTTTTCAACACTTACCACGCTACTCCTCGTGCCGTTAGACCACACCATTGTACAAGTTTAGAAAAAAATAAGGCAAAGAGAATGGAAAGAAAAGAGTGGAAGGGACACCTAGACACAGGGTAAAAAGAAAATGGCAAAGAGTGGAAAGCAAACGAGATGATAGACAGAGATAAAGATTTGGGAGAAAGAGAGGGAGAGAGAAAGAGAGAGAGAGAGAGAGAGAGAGAGAGAGAGAGAGAGAGAGAGAGAGAGAGGAGGTAGGGAGGGAGAGGTAGGCGAATTCACCTGTTGAGTGCTGTGGTGGGAAGACGGAACAATGGGTTCTTGTCCATGGAGTAATTACTGGACCAGTTCCTTTGTGATTGACAGAAAAATTCCCATTATTTCCAGCACCAAGAGGACAAAATGGAGCAGGCTTACGAAAGAACCCAAAGCAGCCAAAGAGAAAATCAGAAAGAGGAACACTGACAAAGCAGACCAGGTATATAGAGCCGTTCGCATATTCTGATGTTCTTTAATCCAAGCCAAGATACATTTGATCAATCACATGTGCGTGTCACAGGTTTCCGCTCGGGGTGTAAGGATGGGAGTAATATAGTTAAGACTTTACTGGCACAGTGGAACATGGTCCAAACTGAAGTGATTAAGTAAACAAGATTCCCCTTTTCAAGTAATGAGCCAGTCGTTTAAAACGTCAGTATCCCACTCACTGAGACAGAGCCCGTTCCATTAAGTGAAGCTAGAAATGGAAAGGTATGAATAGAAGAAGAGGGTTTTCCCAAGTCAGACAGATAATTAATAAAAAAAAAAAAAAAAATTTCTCTGGTCAAAGAAAAACACAAAAAAATGACAAAATATGGAACATTTGTCCACAATGCTTGAAAAGCAACTGAAGACAGAACGGTGGACATGCAGTGACTGAAGCAGCACCATCGGGTTACGACTGTCAGGGCGAGTGTTAGTGCATTACAAAGCCAAAAATCTGTGCACAAGTGCGAACACACACACACACACACACACACACACACACACACACACACACACACACACACACACACACACTTTCTCATGAGAAAACAAAAATGGCCAGAGAGCTCCTGACAGTGAGATCAGTACCTTCTCCAGCTCGGGTCAGGGGGTGGAGACAGGAATGCAGAGCTGCAGTGAGAGCTGTCCACCTGAGGTCAAAGGTCAAGGACAATTTGAAACTTAATCCTCTTTCCCGCACCCCAAAAATGTATTTAAATGTTAATGTCTTGATTTGAATTATTGAATAAAAAAAAATAATAATAATTCGATTCATTTTTAGCATGAGATGCTCTGCTGAGTGTTTGTGGTCTGGAAAAAGCTAGACATTCTTATTTTCCAAAATAATTGAGCGCTTGATAGCTCTTGTGGATGTGGCAGATGGTGGCTTTACCGTAACGCAGTCCTGTGTAAAGAGTTGAGTGGGTGCAAGTGTTGAATACAATTTCGGCTGAATCGTAATCAGTTTACACAAGATACACCCGAAGCAACAGTGTGCCAAGCACACAACAGATTTTTCACTGCTGAAATGGTACCTGTTTTGTCACGTCATTGTAGTAAATGTAGGTGTATTAATTGGAAGGATACATGTCTCCTATACGGTCGACTGGGGGAAGTAAAGCGTCGGTCTCTGGGGACTCTTTCCACTAGGCCATGGTGCCGCGTTGAACGGTTGGATTCAAAGTTCGAGTAGAATGGACCCTAAACAAAGCCACAGAGAGAGACAGAGAGAGAGAGAGAGAGAGAGAGAGAGAGAGAGAGAGAGACAGAGAGAGGGAACTGTAATGTTACCAAAAAAAAGGACAAGAACATTTTTTTTCAATTGAGCCTTTGTGTAACTTGATGCAGTTCTGTGTATATCCATACTAAACAGTTATTCCAGAAAACCAAGTGCCATATGGACTGATAACCATCATGGTGCAGTTATGTACAATATCAGAGGGTTCAGGACAACCTCAACTGGATGTATCCTTCAGTTTTTTGGTGAATTGTATAATAATTCTGTTAAATGTGGCAAAAAAAATACCAAATTTTGTGCATTCTGAAGGTGGCTAAGTCCACTCTCATACTGACTACCAATACTCACACTTTGAAAATCAAACAACTCTCTGTTGTCTCCCCTGGTATTCAAGGCATAGCCAGTTGTTGTAAACAACGTATATACTGAAATAAAACCTAAAAATGATAATTCATGAACAAGTTTCTAATTTTGCTATGTCTGTGTTTGTATGGGCAATTTTTCAGTCAGGGAACAAAAGTCATTTGGACCATAAGCACCTATAATAATAATCATCATCATCATAAGCATAATCATAATAATAATAATAATACAGTGATACCTCAGCTCACGAACATAATTGGTTCCCAGAAAGTGTGTGTGAGGTGAAAAGTTCGTCTTCCGAACATTTATTTCCCATAAGAAACCATTAAAATGAGAATAATCCGTTCCCAGGTCCCCATAAAACATAATTTTCTACTAAATAAGCCTTAAAACTACACAAAAATATACCTTATTTTATGTATAATAAATGTGCTATTGTATTGTAATTAAAGAAATAAACTGTACTGTATAATAAAGTCGTTTTATTTACCTTTGTGATGGTAGTTGATGGCTTGATGGAATGGAGTGGGAGGAGGAGGGAGGGAGGGACTTACTGTTTGGAAGGAGTGTTTGGAAACGCCTACTGTTTGGAAACACCCTTAGCCACACACGCAGCCTTAATAGCTTCCTTGTTCTTAAGGATGGGAGCAATGGTAGACTTAGCGTACTGGTACTGGGACGCTGAGTCACACAAACGCACACCTCGCTCGTGTTTTTCAATGATCTCCGCCTGTGGTGGGGTCTTTTCGGTCCCATAATAGCAAAAGTACACTCAATATGGTCCAAAATGTCTATCAAACACAAACCACTTCCGCACTCAAAGAAAGGGGGTGATTTAACTGTGACGCCATGAGTGTGCGTCAGCTTCTCGTGGCCGCCACCGTGGCGCTGTTCGACCGCGTGGTTTGATTCGTCCGCCGAAAACTAGTTCGTCAGCAGAGACTATATGCTCGCAAATTTAATGTTCTTGAGGCAAAAAGTTCGTGAGCTTAAGCGTTCGTCAGCGGAGGTTTTACTGTATATATATAAGGCAGCGGTGGCCTGGCGGTAAGATGCTGGACAACTGATCCCAAGGTTTGGTGTTCAAGCCCCACTCTCAACAGGTTGTCACTGTCCCCTCAGTGCACCTAACTGGGTTATCAAAGGCCAGCCATGTCTCTCACTGTTTCTGGTGAGAGGTTGCAAAAGAACCATTATTGACTTTCGTCAAGAGTAGGAGACATAGCCGTCAGCGTGTTTCTGCCCTGAGATAAACTGGCGAGTTGTCCAGGATGTTCTCTGTCCTCGCCCAGAGTCGGCTGAGATGGGCACTAGCCTCCTCGTGACCCTAATTAGGATTAAGTGGTTCAAAAAAAAATGAAGTGAAAATGAAATAATAAGAGGTTTTTTTAGTATTTTATACACCCTATGGGCACCGTCCTGTATAAATTTTACAGGACTAACTGTTCAATACAGTAGGCCCTTGAATATTCGCGGTTTTGCACTCGTGCATGCGCATATTCGCGGTTGCCGAGCAACTGTCACGTGATTCAAATTTAGCCAATGGCTGTCCTCGTTCCAGAGCCCTTTTCGTATAGCAGGGATTTCGTAAGTAGGGGTTGCATCTTAAACACCTAATTCATTCCAAGGCTCCAGTCTTTGGACTGGATAAACCCCATAAACCCTTTAAATATGATAAAAGTGCACCAATTTTGTATGAAATATGTGTTAAAAGTAAAAGAAAATTATTTATTAAACCATTTAAACATTTTATTAACATATTAAACCATTTTATTAACATATTTATTAATTAAACCATTATTAAACATTTTTAAACACACACACACACCTTTCTCTCTCTCTCTCTCTCTCTCTCTCTCTCTCTCTCTCTTTCACGTGTGCGCTGTGGGCCACGCCCACAAGACGTAAATTCAAAGCGCATTCCCTGCTTGACAAACTCAACTTTAATTTGATTCCTTGAGGGATCGGAATTCCAGATGAGCTCAAATGCACCCACATTTATTAAGCATTCACTGAATTAAAACAACTTTAAAAACTAAACTAAAAACTAAAGAGTGAAGTTTTCTTCTGTCAAAGCACATTCCCTACTTGACCATTTACTGAATTAAAACAACTTAAAAAACTAAACTAAAAACTAAAGTGTTATTCCCTCTCTCTCTCTCTCTCTCTCCCTGTCTTTCTCTCTCGCGCGCACGCACGTGAATTCAATGCGCATTCCCTGCTTGACAAAATCAACTTTAATTTGATTCCTTGAGGGAGTGGAATTCCAGATGAGCTCAAATGCGCCCACATTTATTAAACATTTACTGAATTAAAACAATTTAAAAAACTAAACTAAAAACTAAAGCGTTATTCCCTTCCCCCCCCCCCTCTGTCTCTCTCTCTGTCTCTCTCTCTCTCTCTCTCTCTCTCTCTCTCTGTCTCTCTCGTGCGCGCGCACACTGCGGGCCACACCCACAAGACGTGCATTCAAAGCGCATTCCCTGCTTGACAAACTCAACTTTAATTTGATTCCTTGAGGGATCGGAATTCCAGATGAGTTCAAATGCACCCACATTTATTAAGCATTCACTGAATTAAAACACGAAAACTAAAAACTAAAGAGTGAAGTTTTCTTCTGTCTCTATCTGGGAGTCCAGTGGGGCGGGATGTTGAGAGACAGCCAATGAGAGCAACTCGCGCGTCGCGTGAAATTTTGATTGGCGAGTTTGAATTATGAATTTCTTTTCATAAGAGGGGGTTGTGTCGTATCTCGGGGATGGAAATTCAGGAAAATATTTTTCGTATACCGGGGACTTCGTACACAGCGGTCTTTGTAAATTGGGGGCCGACTGTATATGCTCTATAATGTTTATATTTTATTATCAATAAATATAACAGTAAAAATTGAAAAGTTTTTCTTAATCATTACTACATTTTACAACATTAATACTGTATTAATGAGTAAGACTGTCTACAGAATGTGTTTAAGAAGCATATTTTAGCGATACATAGTATTTTACTTCTGGTTGATCATTTGCAGATGTAATATGATACATGGGGGTTTTACTTCCGGGTACAGAACTCCGGATTATCTTCATTCATGGGAGGGGCCAGAACCAAACCCCCGTGAATAACGAGGGCCTCCTGTATTGTGATTTATACAAGCATGATGCAGACATGTGTCGACTAGGTTTTGTCACAGAGGGGGGAAAAATGGATAATGAGAAATGCATTTATTGGGTTTTTTTATCCTTGCATACTATATCTAAGGCACTGAGTTTGACATGATTCAGAAGAATTTCTGTGAACTAGCCTAAATACCAATATTTTTTCCATTAAACATGTCCCCTCCTAAACAAGCACTCTGACTTGGTTTATAAATTTCAGTTTGAAACCAAATACCATATTACCTGTAAAGGTACAGCTGTAATAAACAACGTTATCAACACTAACTGGAATTTCATGCAAAGCGTGGCACTATAAAAGTTCGAAAGTGGCAGAAGGTTTGGTGTCCATCAAAACATATCCCTTCCTAAAGATTCACATTTTTTCGTAAAACGGGTGATTCAACGCCCATACCTGTATTTTCATCATGGATAGATGTTAAACTCTGAAATTTTAAATGACAATTGAGAAGGCCGTGCCCCAACAGATAAGCTTATCTCATAAATAGGAATTTAAAATTGATTTTTGTAGTTCCTGTGACACGTGTTCCTTGACTGCAAAACTGCCAAGATGCACCCTCATCTTCAAATAATTAAAGTCATTTAAAAGTTTTTTTTTTTTTAAATAACCCCCCAAAACAAAAATAAATAAATAAATAAATAAACTCACTAGAAAGAAAGGATTGATACCTGAACCCAAAATATACAAGAACTGTTTATGGAAGACACAGTCAGCTAGTTTCCTGTCAGTAATGGTGCAGTAATCTGATTGAGTTATTGTGGAAGTAATACCTATTGAGCCACTCCAACTTTTGGGCGATGCTTCAGGATGCACATTGTGAAATTTCTGCATTTTATCTCAACAAATTTACAGCTAGATGACTAAAGGGGCCACAAAGCTGTAATTTCTGCATATAAAGGATTTTAGATGCAAGCAAACTCTGAAAAACAAAATTATTTGTTCAGGTAAATATTATTTCTAACCTTATCAATGTGTTGAGTATATTTCATATTGATTTGGTGAATCATTTGATAAAATCAAGCAACCATGACCAGCTTACGTTCTCATAGAAACCATGCCATTTTCTGGTAGACCCCAAATTATCTAAATGGTAGTAATTATATGCAATCAATCAATCAATCATTCGTTCATGATGATTGATTTTTCCTGCCAGAAGAGATCCATTTATTGACAGATATCATCTAACTTTACTCCTGTCTTATGTGAGCATTAGCATGGAGATGCTAACATGCCACAGATGTCACAAATTAATGCCGAGTTGATTGAGTTTTGTAAGAGACTTTTCTTTTAAGGTCCGAAAATATCTTTTCTGGATACCAGACAATATGTAAGCCTCAGCACATGAGGGACAAAATTTGGCTTGAAGGTCTTCGGGAAGGAACGTCCTAAGCAGCTTGATCTGCCGCATGCCTACAATACCAGATTTATCAGCATTTTAACTTGCTAACGCCTCCCAAATTGTCGTCAATCTTGATCAACTCGAGATTTAACAGATAAAACGCTTGTGCTACACGTATATCACTGTCTCGGCATCAGCAAATAAATTACTTTCACAAGCAAAAACAAGACGACAGGCAGCTGTATTTCAGAGTCTGTTTATATTATAAGCCTTTTTTTCTGCGGTACCTGACATTCGCAATATTCACACACATACCATGTAGACTTTTCATATGTACTGCGTTCTAAAACCTTGAGTATATTGTCAAAGATGCCCATGTGTTATGCTTTAAAAATTTTTATTGAATAGTGTATAGTAACTGTATGTATTTATTAAATTCACACTCACTAGAGATCAGAAATCATGCATTCTCACTCCTTTATTGTAAGTAGTTTGGCTCATGTATTGTGCCAACTGGGGGGTTACGGCAAGTTGAGGAACCTTCTCTGCCTGAAAAAAATTGTGAAAGTGTTTTTCCTGAAAATAAAAAAGTTCTTTTCATCATTCCCCCCCCCCTGAAACTATTAGCTGTTGCCATCAGTTTGCCTGTTTGATTTATTTAGTTCATGAGGTTTGCAGTCACAAAGTGCCGCAAACACCAGTACTTTCACTGCATCACACTGCACAAAATCTTGGGATTTCTCTTGCTATAGTGACTGTATATTGTATCCAAAAAAAAAACCCTAGTATATTACGTATAAGGGATGAATTTTCAGATAAAAATATCATGAAGGCTGCTGCAATTCACATGCAAATAAAGAATCAAGTGTAACAGTCAACATTTCCAGACAGGTGGCTGGTTCTGTAAGACACCCGATAGATACTGTACTTGTAAAACTACACAAACTGTACCTGATGCGACTATTTTTAAACAAAAAGTCATCACACTTAATACTGAATTACCATATTCGATGTGATAAGCGCCCAGTGCGCTTAAAAATTGGAGTGTGTGGGTGCTTATTAAAATGTTACCAGCAGCGTGGAACGGTAAGTGCTTATTACCATCGAGGTGGAAAACATGAATAATAACAGAACAATAAAACAGTTTTATTGGTATTGGTGTTATTCATTTTGTGGTAACAACCAAACTACTTACATGAAAGCTGAAAATAAACAGAAAACAGCATAAATTAAAAAAAAGACCCCTTACTTTTCCCTCCCGGTGCTGTTCCTTTAAACATTTTCCCGGAACTATAATCGAGCCAATCAACAGGAATATCAACTTTAGCACATGACACGTTGAACCAATCAACACGAACATAAACAAAAGCACATATCCAAAAACGTCTTTAAATTTATGAAGTTAGTGCACAGGAGAATCGGGTGAAACATGCCTACTTTTACAACCAGTGAAAGACTCATTTTACTGCTACAGAGACTGATCGAATAAAATTGGTAAGTTTGATCTACGATTTTGCTCCCCGTACACATGGGCGGTTATTAGATGTAAGATCAAAAACATTGGGGAAGGGGGTGCTTATAGGACCAGGGTGCTTATTATGTCGATATGGTATATATATTTATTATACCTGTATAAAAATATACAGGTATAATAAATATATACCTGTATAAAAATATATTGAGACAAGAAAACAATGTACATGGAATTCCAGGTCGACTGAACAAGACACAACAAGTACATATACATTAGCCAGAAAATCTGGTCCTTGACACTGAAAGGAGTAGAGATGCACCGAGAAGCCAACCATAAGATAACCATAATCGGATCATTCTTATGGTGACAATCATGACCGGTAATCAGCCGGTCCAGTCTCACATATACCCAATTCTGAGCTTGTTGCCATCATATTTACATTTTGCAAATGCCCTTTCCAGAGCAACTAACATTTTTATACAGCTTGTGATTAAGGGTCTTGTTGAAGAGCCCAACAGTGTCAGTACGTACATGTTTCAACATCAGCCAATCATCAGCCAATCAACATCAGCGTTTCAAGAGCAGTCATAACGTCATGGTCTTAAGTAAGGTCATAAGTAAGGTCTCAAGAGAGGTCATTTTATGCAAAACTTGGAACAGAATAAAAGCAGAAAAAGGTTATTTTGACATACTGTATTCGGCTCATTTTTTTTTTTTTTTTTAAACTGGGCCAATGAAAAAATCGGAATACCAATATTTCACGAAAGAATCACATGCCTGTAAATAACATCAATTTAGCATTATTATTTTACTACTACTACTACTGATTATTTAATGCAATAATTTATTTTATTGTAAAAAAAAAAAAAATAATAATAATAATAATAATAATAATAATTAAAGTATGTCTTTTGCTTGAATATGCTTTCAATTACAGCTCAAAAAAATAGAATCATCAAAACTCCAAATCAGCAGGATACACTTGGGGGGGAAATAAAAATAGGAAATCAAAATCGCCCAGGAAAGTTGCAGTCTGAAAAATTACACTATGTTGCACAAAACACCATCATTGCATCACACACCGTTACATACTTTTAAAATTTTACTGCAGGATAAACATTTGTCTACATCATCCACTAGTAAGCAACATGGTGACATACCTGAAGATCGGTAGCATTTCTGCCGATCTGATTAACATTTGGCAGAGAACCTCCATAAGGAACCTGCGTTCTTGCCAGTCGCACCTTCTGAGCCTGAATCTGAAAATAAACAAAGAAACAGGAGAACACGAGGATTAGCAGGAAACACTATTCCCTTCCTAGGAGAAAACAACCTGCTCACTCTGGAGACTCTCATTCTATATTTTCTTTGTGAAATCACAAAATGATTACAGACGCTCACCGACTCACGTTTTTAATTGGTTCCGGATGGCCAAACGCAAGTTGAAAGTGAATGTAAGATGTTACAGTGACGTATGACATATGACATGTGACGTATGACACTCGTACTGTATTATACATCCATAAATACCATTGTCGTATCTCATAAAACACCCCTAAATCAATTATTATAAACATAAAACTGTAAAATAATATCAAATATATCAAATAATATCAACATTAATTTCAAATATATTAAATTCAAGCAAAATAATTTCAAATTGATAAATTTTAATCAAATTCACTCATCAAATATCAAGACAGAATACATGTGTGTGAACGACAAGGACCCAAGAGGAACGGTGAGGTTACAGGGGTCAGAAATAAAGAAGGTGGAGGATTTTAAGTACTTAGGCTCAACAATCCAGAGCAATGGAGAGTGTGGAAAAGAGGTGAAGAAGCGCGTGCAGGCAGGTTGGAATGGATGGAGAAAAGTGTCCGGTGTGATGTGTGATAGGAGAATATCGGCAAGAATGAAGGGAAAAGTGTACAAGACAGTGATGAGGCCAGCGATGTTGCATGGTTTAGAGACAGTGGCCCTGGGGAAAAGGCAGGAGTCAGAGTTGGAGGTAGTAGAGATGAAAGTGTTGAGGTTCTCTTTGGGAGTAACGAGGATGGATAGGATCAGGAATGAGTACATCAGAGGGACAGCACATGTTAGATGTTTTGGAGACAAAGTCAGAGAGGCTAGATTGAGATGGTTTGGACATGTACAGAGGAGGGATAGTGAGTATATTGACAGTAGGATGCTGAGGTTGGAACTACCAGGCAGAAGGCCCAGAGGAAGACCAAAGAGAAGATTTATAAATGTGGTGAAGGCGGACATGAAGTTCGTTGGAGTAAGAGTAGAAGATGCAGAGGATAGGGAGAGATGGAGGCAGATCATTTGCTGTGGCGACCCCTGAAGGGAACAGCCGAAAGGAAAAGAAGAAGAAGACTCATCAAAGATCAAATACAGTATCAAATATAACCTTGAACATTCTCTATTATGTGATCTTTCTGCTTGTAAATGGTTCCGATGGTCGTCGGATGGTCACTTTACATGAAGCTGAGCCGACTGACTTTACATGAAGCTTAAAACAGCCAATCAACGCTTACAATAAGTGAGGCGCTCAAAACCGAAAGTAGTGTACTTGCTGTGGGTTATACAGACTTTCAGTCATTCAAGTGAGCAAGGGCTCCATTGAACTCGTTTAGAACTCTGCCTGCACTGATTTTGAGAAGTTATGTTGAAGCCATTTTTTTTTGCCTTGCAGCGATAGTGTGTTTAGCGGGTTTACAGTTGTCACTCAGTCATTTTTTGACCCAGCATAACCCTTTTGATCCAAAAAAATGGGGAAAATAGTCTCGGTTAAAATCATGCTTTAAATACTAAATACTGTATTCAGGTGATTCTTACCACCACTGGGGGATGAATTGAAAAATTTCCTACCCCTCTGCAATCCTAAGGACAGGTTCATAATGTTATTATACTGGCTACAAACACAGAACAAGAAAATAGGACACACCATTTAACATAACCACTATTCCTAGAGCTGTTTGGGGAAATAAAAAAAAAAATCTATAGTGTTGTAACCTGGAATAGTGAGTGTATTTTTTATATCAGCCAATAATAGGTTCAGGTCCTTTTTGTGAAAAATTAAGCTTTATATTAATAGAAGACATGTAATGCAGCCATGAGGTGGGGGGGGTACTAACCAGTGTCTCTCCCCCTCATGCCGGTCCCAAGCCCGGAGAAATGCAGAGGGTTGTGTCAGGAAGGGCATCCGACGTAAAACCAATGCCAATTACTTAAAATGCAAATCAAAAGTATTACCTCCATACCGGATCGGTCGAGGCCCGGGTTAACAACGACCGCCATCAGTGCTGTCAATCAACAGGGTGCTGATGGAAATTGGACTACTGTTGGTCGAAGACGTCGAAGAAGGAGAGGTGGGAGGCGTGTCCGTAGGCAGAGAGAGAAGAGGAAAGGCCTGAGTCTAGGACTGAGAGTGGGGACTTTGAATGTTGGAACTATGCACAGAAAAGGTAGAGAGCTGGTTGACATGATGCAGAGGAGGAAGGTGGACATACTGTGTGTTCAGGAGACCAGGTGGAAAGGTAGCAAAGCTAAAAGCTTAGGAGCAGGGTTTAAGCTATTTTATCACGGTGTGGATGGGAAGAGAAATGGAGTCGGAGTCATCTTGAAGGAGGAGTTTGTCAGGAATGTTCTAAAAGTGAAAAGAGTGTCAGACAGAGTGATGAATCTCAAGTTAGAAATTGAAGGTGTAATGCTCAATGTTGTTAGTGCTTATGCCCCACAGGCAGGATGTGAGCTAGAAGAGAAGGAGAGATTCTGGAGTGACTTAGATGAAGTGATGCAGAGTACCCCAGAGGTGAAAGAGTGGTCATAGGTGCAGACTTCAATGGACATGTTGGGGCAGGCAACAGAGGGGACGAGGAAGTGATGGGCAGGTTTGGTATCCAGGACAGGAACGCATGAAGGACAGATGTTGATAGATTTTGCAAAAAGGATGGAAATGGCTGTGGTGAATACTTTCTTTGAGAAGAAACAGGAGCATAGGGTGACTTATGAAAGCGGAGGTAGGCGCACACAGGTAGACTACATCTTGTGTAGGCGATGTAATTTGAAGGAAGTCAGTGACTGCAAAGTCATCGTGGGTGAGTGTTGCTAAACAGCATAGGATGGTGGTGTGCAGGATGACTCTGATGGTGAGAAAGGTGAAAAGGCAAAGGCAGAGCAGAAGACAAGGTGGTGGAAGCTGAAAAAGGAAGAGTGTCGTGTTGTCTTCAAAGAGGAGTTGAAACAGGCTTTGGGTGGCCAGGAAGGGCTTCCAAATGACTGGACAACCACAGCAAATGTGATCAGGGACACAGGTAGGAGAGTACTTGGTGTGTCCTCTGGAAGGAAAGTAGATAAGGAGACTTGGTGGTGGAATGAGGAAGTGCAGGAGTGTGTACAAAGGAAGAGGTTAGCCAAGAAGAAGTGGGACATTGAGAGGACCGAAGAGAGTAAACAGGAGTACAGGGAGACACAGCATAAGGCGAAAGTAGCAGTGGCTAAGGCCAAACAGAGGGCATATGATGACTTGTATGATAGGTTGGATAGTAAAGAGGGAGAAATCTATACAGGTTGGCACAGCAGAGAAATAGAGATGGGAAGGACGTGCAGCAAGTTAGATTGATAAAGGACAGAGAGGGAACTCTATTGACTAATGACAGAAGTGTGCTGGGAAGATGGAAAGAGTACTTTGAAGAGCTGATGAATGAGGAAAATGAGAGAGAAAAAAGAGTAGAAGAGGTAACCATTGAGGAGCAGGATGTAGCAAAGATCAGTAAGGGTGAAGTGAGAAGGGCATTGAAGAGGATGAAGAATGGAAAGGCAGTTGGTCCTGATGATATACCTGTGGAGGTATGGAAGTGTCTAGGAGAGGTAGCAGTAGATTTTCTGACAAGAACATTCAACACGGTACTAGAGAGTGAGCAGATGCCAGAGGAGTGGAGGAGAAGTGTGCTGGTGCCCATTTTTAAGAACAAGGGAGACGTGCAGAGTTGCAGCAACTACAGAGGGATAAAGTTGATGAGCCATACGATGAAGTTATGGGAAAGAATAGTGGAAGCTAGACTAAGGGCAGAGGTCAGCATTTGTGAACAACAGTTTGGTTTCATGCCAAGAAAGAGCACCACAGATGCAATGTTTGCCTTGAGGATGTTAATAGAGAAGTACAGAGAAGGTCAGAGGGAGCTACATTGTGCCTTTGTAGATCTGGAAAAAGCATATGACAGGGTGCCAAGAGAAGAACTGTGGTATTGCATGAGGAAGTCTGGAGTGGCAGAGAAGTATGTTAGAGTGGTGCAGGACATGTATGAGAGATGTAAGACAGTGGTGAGGTGTGCTGTCGGTGTGACCGACGAATTCAAGGTTGAGGTGGGACTGCATCAAGGGTCAGCTCTGAGCCCCTTCTTGTTTGCTATGGTAATGGACAGGCTGACAGACGAGGTGAGACAAGAATCTCCATGGACTATGATGTTTGCAGATGACATCGTGATCTGTAGTGAGAGCAGAGAACAAGTGCAGGAAAATCTAGAGAGGTGGAGGTATGCCCTGGAAAGGAGAGGAATGAAGGTTAGCCTCAGAAAATCAGAATACATGTGTGTGAATGAGAAGGACCCAGGAGGAACGGTGATGTTACAGGGAGCAGAGATAACGAAGGTGGAGGATTTTAAGTACTTAGGCTCAACAATCCAGAGCAATGGAGAGTGTGGAAAAGAGGTGAAGAAGCGTGTGCAGGCAGGCTGGAATGGTTGGAGAAAAGTATCCGGTGTGATGTGCGATAGGAGAGTGTCAGCAAGAATGAAGGGAAAAGTGTACAAGATGGTGGTGAGGCCAGCGATGTTGTATGGCTTAGAAACAGTGGCGCTGAGGAAAAGGCAGGAGGCAGAGCTGGAGGTAGCGGAGATGAAAATGTTGAGGTTCTCCCTGGGAGTAACGAGGATGGATAGGATCAGAAATGAGTATATCAGAGGGACAGCCCACGTAAGATGTTTTGGAGACAAAGTCAGAGAGGCGAGATTGAGATGGTTTGGACATGTACAGAGGAGGGATAGTGAGTATATTGGCAGTAGGATGCTGAGGTTGGAACTACCAGGCAGAAGGCCTCGAGGAAGACCGAAGAAGAGATTTATGGATGTGGTGAAGGAAGACATGAAGGTCGTTGGAGTCAGAAAAGAAGATGCGGAGGACAGGGTGAGGTGGAGGCGGATGATTTGCTGTGGCGACCCCTGAAGGGAGCAGCCGAAAGTAAAAGAAGAAGAAGATTAATAGAAGACATGTAAAGAGTTGTTGTACTTCATACTGGAAACCACGCTGAAGAAATTTAAGTCAGAAGATTTAGATCCACCAACACTCCGAAATAATGTCATGATTGCGAACTATTATTTCTGCTGCCATCTCAAGCTGAAATGAGTGTTATATTGTTCATGCTGTTCCTCCACATCACTGTCCTAACCCACTCCAAACAGTACAATCAAGCGTTTGTTTCTGTACCCACAAGCCAATAATAACTCACATTCCACATCTATCGAGCCTTAAACTCGGCAAAAAACTTACTGTGACAAGATTATTTGTGCAGTGGTGTCTCTGTGGTTAAGGCAATGGGTAACTGAGCTGCTTTTGACCAGAAACCAAATTACATTTTATTTCTATCACCACAGGCTACAAAATATATCAAAATCAAGCAAATATGGCACCATCAGGAGGGGAGCTATGGTGATTTTGAATGATTTCATATGGATACACCAAACAGTACAGTTATACTGACACGTCAGTGCAGGCATACACGGTGCGTCCTGTGAATCACATGGAACTGGACTGGATGCGTGCCAGTCATTACTTTCATTCTTGTCCTTTTTCCTGGAGCTTATTAAGCAGTTTTTAAAAGTCTTAAACAAGCAAATATTAATTCATCCTATCAGAATTATGACAATCGTATAACTATTAGTCCAACTAGTCAACTATAATTATTTTCCAGTCGCTGTACCCATCATACATTCGATTTGTGTAATTACGTTGTCATCATCAGCCAGCTTTTCTTGTTAGAAGACCACACTGTGACTGTTCTTTATAAAACTACTGACCTGAAAATAACTCTTTTAAGGGGGGGGGTTAAGGAAGATGACACAAAACAAGGCCAATTATGCAAAAAAATCCCAAACAAACAAAACAACCCAACGCCCCCCAATGTTATGTTTATAATAATTGATTTAGGGAAGTTTTATGAGATACGGCAATGGTATTTATGGATGTATAGTACAGTATGAGCGTCATACGTCACACATCACTGTAACAACTTACGTTCACTTTCAACTTATGTTCGGCCGTCCGGAACCAATTAAAAACGGAAGTCAGGGAGCGTCTGTGTATGTGTCTAATGGTTGAAAATATTTTCCTGTTTTTTAAAGCACGGCGGAACAATCAAATGGGCTGTTAATGATGAACATTATAGACATTCCCCAGTGGCAGGGGGTCTTGAAATACCGTGTAAACTCACTTTTACGGGCTGTGAACATCTCATTTTACCGTTACAGTGAATGATCAGATAAAATTGGTAAGTTTGATATACCATTTTGCTCCCAGTACACATGGGCGGTTATTAGACACAAGATAAAAAAACACTGGGGGGGGGCTTATTGGCGCAGGACGCTTATTATGTCGAATGTAATAAGTGCCCTGCTCCAATAAGCACCCCCCCCCCAATGTTTTGATCTTACATCTAATAACCACCCATGTGTACTGGTAGCAAACTTGTAGATTAAACTTACCAATTTTTATATATATATATATATATATATATATATATATAAATATATATATATATATATATATACACATACACACACATACACACACACACACACACACACACACACACATATATATACCAGTCCTTCTCAAAAAATTCGCATATTGTGATAGAGTTCACTATTTTCTATAATGTACTGATAAAAATTAGACTCTCATATTTTGCGGCGTGGCATGGAGGCAATCAGCCTGTGGCACTGCTGAGGTGTTATGGAGGCCCAGGATGCTTCGATAGCGGCCTTAAGCTCATCCACAGTGTTGGGTCTGGTGTCTCAACTTTCTCTTCACAATATCCCACAGATTCTCTATGGGGTTCAGGTCAGGAGAGTTGGCAGGCCAATTGAGCACAGTAATACCATGGTCAGTAAACCATTTAGCAGTGGTTTTGGCACTGTGAGCAGGTGCCAGGTCGTGCTGAAAAATGAAAATCTTCATCTCCATAAAGCTTTTCAGCAGATGGAAGCATCAAGTGCTCCAAAATCTCCTGATAGCTAGCTGCATTGACCCGGCACTTGATAAACCACAATGGACCAACTCCAGCAGCTGATATGGCACCCCAGACCATCACTGACTGTGGGTACTTGACACTGGACTTCAGGCATTTTGGCATTTCCTTCTCCACAGTCTTCCTCCAGACTCTGGCGCCTTGATTTCCGAATGACATGCAAAATTTGCTTTCATCCGAAAAAAGTACTTTGGACCACTCAGCAACAGTCCAGTGCTGCTTCTCTGTAGCCCAGGTCAGGTGCTTCTGCCACTGTTTCTGGTTCAAAAGTGGCTTGACCAGGGGAATTCGGCACCTGTAGCTCAGTCCACTGTTTCCACAGTTCCCCCAAGTTCTGGAATCGGCCCTTCTCCACAATCTTCCTCAGGGTCCGGTCACCTCTTCTGGTTTTGCAGCGTTTTCTGCCACACTTTTTCCTTCCCACAGACGTCCCACTGAGATGCCTTGATACAGCACTCTGGGAACAGCCTATTCGCTCAGAGATTTCTTTCTGTGTCTTACCCTCTTGCTTGAGGGTGTCAATGATGGCCTTCTGGACAGCAGTCAGGTCAGCAGTCTTACCCATGTTTGCGGTTGTGAGTAATGAACCAGGCTGGGAGTTTTTAAAAGCCTCAGGAATCTTTTGCAGGTGTTTAGAGTTAATTGGTTGATTCAGATGATTAGGTTAATGGCTCGTTTAGAGTACCTGAACATGATATGCTAATTTTTTGAGATAGGTATTTTGGGTTTTCATGAGCTGTATGCCAAAATCATCAGTATTAAAACAATAAAAGACCTGAAATATTTCAGTTGGTGTGCAATGAATCTAAAATATATGAAAGTTTAATTTTTATCGGTAAATTACAGAAAATAATGAACTTTATCACAATATGCTAATTTTTGGAGCAGAACTCGTATATAGCACAGAGAGAGAGAGAGAGAGAGGGAGAGAGAGAGAGAGAGAGAGAGAGAATGTGTATATTGCTCCTAGGTAAATTAATTCCAATTTATCCTCACCCTTACTGCCCATATCTGTACATGACTGCTCACATCAACTGGTGAGAATAGGGAACTCTACGTCTTCCACACTGATCCTGAACACTGGATCACCACAAAGGCTGTATGCTCAGCTGGTCCCTCTTCAGCCTCCTTACATATGACTGCTCTGCTATGCACTCCACAAACAGGCTTGTGAGGTTTGCTGACGACACCACCGTAGTAGGCCTCCCATCAGTGATGAGAACGACTACAGAGAGGAGATTCAGCTCATGATAAACTGGTGTTCAATTAATATCCTCATTTTGAGCACCAGCAAGACCACAGAGGTCATAGTGGACTGTAGGAGAACCGGGAAGACACCAGTTTGTATTCACAGGGAGGCAGTGAAGTGTGTAGACAGCATTAAGTTCCACACAGCAAGAAGCTTCTGAGTTTGAATGTCTGTGTGGAGTTGGTATGTTCCCCCATGCTTTTGTGGGTTTCCTCCAAGTAATCCTGGTTCATCCTACAATACAGGAACAAGCTACTCAAAGTTAATAAACACTGTAAATGTGAGTGCAGATAGATTTTTGTGTGTGTTTGCACTACAATAGACTGCTGATCTGTTTCAGATGTACAGATGATAGTGGCTCCAGTTTCCAATACAACCCTCACAGAGAAGCAGTACAGACAACGGACGGCTGAATGGATGCAATATACTGTACACTGGGTCTCATAAGCAATAGACAGCATCATTAGTTGATCATAAGTTTTATTTCTAATTATGTTACTACTATTTTTCTTGGTGGGGGGACTCTATGTTACTCTTTCCCTTGTCAATCACATTGACAATAACCACTCTATGTATACATGTCTGAAACCAGACCAAGCAACCATCCTCCCCAATTGGAAGCTGCCACATGAAAGGTGACTTACTAACAGCTGGATTATCAAGTTATTAGCTCGAACATCATGATGTTGACACATCCAGTTGTTTCAAAACTACTGTTTCTGCCACATCAAGTACCTTTTAATTGGAGCTAAAATAAAGTTAGCTAGTATTAACATGAAGAAAGCAGGTCATCACAGAGCTCTGGTCTGCTGCGAGTAACAATGAGATCAGTACCATATTAGCCTCAAACTACACAACTGAACAGAAGTCTACTCGTTGAATTGCATGGAAATAAAAAAGACCTGAGTCCAAAGAGTACATTGCGATTCACATGGGACGGGAAGAAGCGAAGTTGGACCAGCTTGAATTACAAAACTGCTCCAAAAAAAAAAAAAAAAAAAAAAAAAAAGAGAGAGAGAGAGAGAGAGAGAGGGAGAGAGAGAGACGGTGGGGAAGTGAATAAACAACTTATTCTTCTTTTTTAATCCGGTTCTTCATGAGCTTCTCCACTGCACAAATGCTTTACTACAAATCTCTAAGCTGTATAATCACATCTTTGTAGCTTGGAGCATACCTGAAAACTTTTGAAACCTGAAAAGCCTAGTAGCTAGCCGGGGTCCAGGGGCCACAGGCCTCAGTAGGTCCAGGACAAAGTCCTGGTGGGGGGTTCGGGGGCGAAGCCCCATGACGCTAAAAGATTATTTGTATTAAATCAAGTCAGAATGTGATGAAGAACCTCATATTTCTTTAACAATCATGTTTCCATTTTCCTCAAACTGTCAAAGCAGAAATACTGATGGAAAAGATCAAGGACAAACTTTCTGGTCCATATCCTTTCAGAATTTTTGGGGGCATAATCATGCATTTGACAAATGTTGACAAACTTTCTGGCTAACCCTGTGCAAAATTGTCCACATTTCTCTTGACCTTTTCCCTCAGCAAATATGACATGCATAAGAATTTTCAAAAAACACAAAGGTGGAAACATTCCACAATCAAGTTTTAATTTTAAATCTATAGTTTGAAAATAAACAATTGAAACAAATACAGAGATTTAAAGAAGGCAATATCACCATGCCCTGAAAACATTTGACTATGAGATTTAAATTTAGTTACAATGTTTTCAGGGCACAGAAAAATTAAATATGTCTTCTTCTTCTTTCTTCTTTTTCTTTTTCTTTCGGCTGTTCCCTTCAGGGATCGCCACAGCAAATGATCTGCCTCCATCTCTCCCTATCCTCTGCATCTTCTACTCTTACTCCAACGACCTTCATGTCCGCCTTCACCGCATCCATAAATCTTCTCTTTGGTCTTCCTCTGGGCCTTTTGCCTGGTAGTTCCAACCTCAGCATCCTACGACCAATATACTCATTATCCCTCCTCTGTACATGTCCAAACCATCTCAATCTAGCCTCTCTGACTTTGTCTCCAAAACATCTAACATGTGCTGTACTGCTGAAAATAATTTATGGACGTCATAACTTGAATTCTTATATCCAACAGCAATATTATTGGCTCATTAAAGGTACCGACACAAAGCTGACCCATCTAATTCCTTCGCAATTCCAATGTAAAACAAAGGATGACCTCTCGCACATGCGCAATACTCCTACAGGAAGTTACATTAGCAGCATGCACTGCCACTTTTCTTCTAAATTTAAATATAGTTCTCGACGATCTCATTAATTTGTTTTGTGTTTTTTTTCTTTACTATTTTGAATTTTAGATTGATTTTTATGTTAAAAAACATAATTTTTATTAATACAACCATAACCTGGAGTGGGACAATGAAAACCGTAATCATTACAGCAAAACTGAACTAGTTGGCAGGTATGTGGGAGTATAAAATAAAATTGACAGTGATTTAAAAAGTTTATGCTTCACGCATGCATAAGTTTAAAACAAGGGCAGAGTGATGTTTTGGTTTGAGTTGTACACAACACTAATGTGTCTCAGACAGCTAGCATGGACTAAAAAATACGTACATGAAAGAAACTTGGCCTCTATACTGAGAAAATATCAGAAACAGAACCGCCAGTCCGATGCTACAGGCACATCAAAGTCATTCAGTTCCACAGGCTACAGGACAAACATTATTTATACATCTTACTGATAATGCTCATCCAGAAGAAAAAAAAGTGCAGAGACTCATTATGAGGATAGTACATCCCATATTTGTGTAAGAAGGGATGATTCTGAGGAGATTAAAAAATTAATTAATCAATTGATCAATCAATCAATCAATTAAATAAAAGCACCGGGTTCTAGTGATGGCTTTTGAATATTGATAAAACACTCACTTCTGCTCCTCATTAAAAAAAATAAATACATTAAAAAAAAAAAAAATAAGACAACCACTGGAGAAATCGCAATCAAACTACACAATGTTTTAAACCAGGTGCCAAAACATCCATTATTTAGTATAATTACTACAGTGCTATTCAGCTGGAGGTCACAGTACACAGCAGCCACCAGCACTAAACCATGCATTACTGTTAATGATCTCAGTCAGACAGGCTGCTGTTTTTAGGATAAACAGTAAAAACAAGTCAGATGAACACTGGAGGATGCTGCATTTCTAAGATTTCAGTGAGAAAGCTAGGCACCGCCCTGAACAAAAAATAAAAATAAACTATAAATCTCAGTTAATGTGCTTTCTTTGAATAATCCTGTGGAGTATATTTATTAAAACAATTATCCTCCTCAGGCTTGGTAGGTGTTACTAAATGGTCCTCATGCAGCAGTAAGCTCAGCCTCAATGTACACTTTTCATCCGTGTCTCGCTCGCATAATTCCTGACAATGTCTGTCTTCCTTTCGGCTTTTTCCATTTTATTCGGGAGTCGCCACAGCGAATCATCTGATTCGCACGTTTGATTTGGCAGAGGTTTTTACGTCGGATGCCCTTCCTGTCACAACCCTTTTAGCAAGGGGCAGAAACACGCTGACGACTTTGCAGCTACTCTTTATGAAAGTCAGCTATGGTTCTTTTACATGCCTCTCACCAGAGACAGTGACAGACATGGCCCGCCTTTGATAACCCAGTTAGCTGCACTGGGGGGGGCAGTGACAACCTTGTGGAGAGTGGGACTCGAACCCCCAACCTTTGGATCAGCGATCCAGCACCCTATACCACTAGACCACCACTGCCCCTGTATAATTCCTGACAATAGGGAAGCAAATTTCTGCACGTGCAAAGCATGGTGGGTACGTTTTTTACATCTTTCCTACAATGCTATGATTACTGTTTTACTCAAACTTTCACTGAATAAACTAACATGGTTGCCAACAAAGTGACCCTACCGGTTCGCTAATTCGCTCTGGTTAATTCATACTTTTAAATACTTCATGTTTTTAGTTTCTTAGAGGCAATCACAGTTGAAGTGCAACAGAAAAGCAACTGATGGATTTTTTTTTTTTTTTTTGCAAATTCTGCAATTCACAAAATAAGATATTTGGCAACTCCACATGTAAGCAATTATTTTGCAGCTTAAATATGTATTAAAAAGTAATTTGAGATTGGTTCATAAATGCTTGGCGTATCTTCTGTGGTAAATCAGGCAGTTTGTTCACAAACCATTTGCTTTTCATTTATTTGTACGTCATTCAACTCAGTTTTATTTGTGCAGCGCTCTTTACAATTGACATTGTCGCAAAGCAGCTTTACACAGTAAAAGTAGGTGTTTACAAAGTATAAAAGAATTTTACATCCCAATTGAGTGTCGCCCGCGGCAACGGTGTCAAGGAAAATCTCCCTCAGTAGATGCAAGGAAGAAACCTTGAGAGGAACCAGGCCCAAAAGGGAAACCCATCCTCATTTGGGTGAAATGATACGGATACAAACCATATAGAAACTTCATTACATTCCAAAACCAAAATGTTGTCCAGTTGGTTGCACAACTCTAAGTCCTAAATAATTGTGGAGAAGAGAGTTTATATCACCAGCAGTGAAAGGTCATGTTCACAGTTTGTTAGTGTACATCTGGGGCCATATAAATCTTTGGCTTCCAGCCAGCATGAACAAAATACGAAGGATAACAAAACATACAGAATTTGGTAGATGCGAACATGTCGTAAACTTTCCGCATGAAACTCTCCAACTTGGCGCTTTTCCTAGTGAATAAAAAATGAATCATTTTTGAGCAAAACAACAGCTTTGCAACTTTCTCACAGTGTGCGGAGTGTTTGAGAAGACTTTGTAACTATTCCACATCAAAACCTCATTTCACTATAAACATGTAAGAATTTTTTTTTTTTTTTTTTATGAGTTCATGAACCAGGTAACTAATGCGATGCTGCCAATGTCACATAACAGATATAAGCATGAAAAGAGACAGCCACAAATTACCCGTGGCATTAGTCACCTCTCCATCATACTTCCAGTGTGATCACCACCTTACTTTCATCAAACAGCCTTATATTTGTTAATGTTTTAATAGATTGTATGTACACTTATTCAACTGGTTTCTTTGCCTTTAGAAGAAAAAAAACATAAAATGGGCACTTTTTACCCTTTCAGAATACCTTCCATCAGAACTTCAAAACATAACTGAACCATTTTAGCACTGAACCACATGTTATCTCAATCAGCCCCATGACTGTGGGACAGTGTGATAGTATGAGAATTGGAATTGGCTGTTTAGAAAAATAACGTGGGGGGTTTTTGGTTAAAATTCGAGGCATTGAACAGTGGCAAAAGTCCCTCGGCATTCTGTCTCAAGGACTATTAAGCTACAGTCACCTCACCTTCAGTTCATAGTTGTTTATTTATTTTATTATTTTTCCATCTTTTTTTTTTTAGTGTTATGACTTTATACATGACTCTGTCACTACATGATCCTAAGGCTGAAAATCTTTGAAGTGAAGGCTGCAGATGTTAAAATGTAAACACGATCATATGGTTTATTGCAACCTCCATTTGAAGACAAGCAGAGACTGACTTACACAAGGAACCTCACATAAAAAAAGAAATTAGTTCTCAGTTCACATTGTTGATCGAGGTCTTGTATGCAAATTCATCTGTTTATTTTCAAACAAATTCCTGCTTTAAAAAAGGTAATTAGACCTTGTTCTGTTTCGACACCTCATTAACCTGTATTTTAAGTCTCTATGTTGCAGTTTTCCTTTCCCCCAGTGCAGCTAACTGGGTTATCAAAGGTGGGACATGTCTGTCACTGTCTATGGTGAGAGGCATGTAAAAGAACCATTGCTGACTTTCGTAAAGAGTAGCTGCAAAGTCGTCAGCGTGTTTCTGTCCCTTACTAAAAAAGGGTTGTGACAGGAAGGCCATCCGACGAAAAACCTCTGCCAAATCAAAATGTGCGAATCAGATGATTCGCTGTGGCGACCAAGTAAAAGGGAAAAAGCTGAAAGGAAGCCAGACAGTTGCAGTTTTCCTATGACAAAATTTTAACCCTTATCATTTGAGATATTATACTACTGCTACACAAACCTGACACTGAAGGTGACACTGATGATGTCGAGCACTAGCTGACATGCTTGAATAGTGGGTTGATAAATAGAGGATTATCATTATTTGTGTCAGGGTTAGGTCAAGCCTTAACTCCGCACTGTGTTCCATGTGTATTGACATACAACATGTATGAAATAAATAGAATCATTAATTTCCTGGACTAAGTAATCCTGTTAAGATCGTGGAGATGCTCAAGCCCACCTTAGCCAACTCCAGGTAAAGGCAGGGCACATACACCCTGAACAGCTTGCCACACCATCACAAAGGAACACACACACACACACACACACACACACACACCATACCCGTCAGGCAGAGACTAAGTCACAAAACTCCTTATATTTGGAAAAAAATAAGAGAATGAGAGAGGAGATGAAATAAAAAGCCAAAAACCACACCAAAGCACCGTGCTGGTCACTGATATAAACCATCCTTTGGTCCAGGAGGCGGGTCCCATACGTCTTGGAGAATATTTTATGAGAGGAACACAAAACGATGTCAGGATGAGTCATGGAAGAAATGACATTTCAATGAAAGCGTCCAAACACAGCAATTAAAGTTAGAATATTCGCAACATGTCTCATTTCTTTATACATATGCCGTCTTGCTGGTGTCCACGAAGCGAAGAGATGATTACGCTGCTTTTAAACGAACTTTTAAAAAAGGTTAAAAAGCGTCACTGGGCCATGTTTTTCAGGATTATTTGCATAGTGAAGCGTGGTGATCAATCACAGCACGATTCCTCTCCACTCAAACCACCGCTGTCCGTTAGCATGTTTATTAGCAGGCGGAGTTATTATGCTACATTTATAGTAGCAAAGTCCCACCGAGCGAGCGTTACGTTACACAAACGCTTCGGTGGCACTAAACTCACAGCTTGTTCCCAATGTTACAGCAAGCACATTCATTTAAAACCATTATCCATCTCATACTTTTTATGTTATAAAGCAACAGTTAGAGAGCTTCTGCGGTTAGCCGACATGCGAAACAAACAGCCAGCTCGCGAACATCAGCTTCCTGCTTTCGAACCCGAGTGAGTTGGTATGTTTCTATCGAGAGGTGACTCGATTTTCATAATTACTGCTCATAAATAATTATAATACTCTCTATTTTTCAATCATAATTGATTTTTGTTTGACTTTACTTTAAAATAAAGTATATTGTCATTAATTATTTTTGTCTACTTCAGACTAGCCACATCACAACACTGATAGTGACTAGCTTAGCTGTTAGCTTAGCTGTTAGCTTAGCAGTTAGCATATCTGTGTATGTTCTCAAGTGCAAGTTTGTTGTAGTAAACATCACAGTTCTGACACAGTACACCTCTCGTACTGTTTCTTGATGATCACATAACAACAAACACGTTTTTAAAAACACCTCATTCTTATATATGTTTACATGGCAGGCCTTATACGAGGCTCATCCTGGTTTTCTACTGTAGTTACTGTTGCTTACCCGGGTGGAGGTGATGTCCATCATGACCTCCTGGAAGGCGGCGGTCTCCTCGGCCTGGCGCTGTGTGTGTAAGGCGATTTTCTCACTGAATTTTCGAGGGTTGGAGGCTCCGGATCCCGGAGCGCCACCGGGTCCGGGTTCGCAAGCTCCAGCACCCACGACGGACATCTTCTACAAACCGCTGTGTTCAGCCCACATCCAGGCCGACTGCTCAGCCTACAGAGGGAAGAGGAGGGCTTTCGCAAGGGAGTGACGAAGCGACGCACACGTTTACTAGGATGCTCTGAGATACTCCACATAGTTCTTACATCATCGTGCGTAAGAAAAGACAGTACAATGCAAGGAGTGTCTCTGACATGAAGGAAAATAAATAATATTACATTCAGAACTGAGGATTGTGACAATAACATATTGGTGTCACCTTCAATTGTGACACAAAACTCTTTTCTGTCTTGTAGTGTATGGTGCCATGGCATGACTCACTCATTTGACAAACTGCCCACTTCTACAACGGTCGTGGGGAGGCCGAACCCTAGCACAGCCTACACTGAAACAATGTCTGGGACACCAACAACCCAGGTCAGAGGCCCAGCATACACATACACAACGATTCACACTCACACCTTGGGGCAATTTGGAACTGCCAATCCGCCTACTATGCAAGTCTTTGGACTTTCAGAGGAAACTTGAGTACCCTGAGGAGACACACACAGCATGATTTCATTTGTTTCAAGACAAATTGACTGAAATCATAAAAATAAGTATGATATTTCTCTAATTATTTCAAAAGTATAAAGGAAAAGTGTACAAGACGGTGTAATGAAAGGAAAAGTGTACAAGACGGTGATGAGGCCAGCGATGTTGTATGGTTTAGAAACAGTGGCCCTGGGGAAAAGACAGGAGGCAGAGCTGGAGGGAGCAGAGATGAAAATGTTGAGGTTCTCTTTGGGAGTAACGAGGATGGATAGGATCAGGAATGAGCACATCAGAGGGACAGCACATGTAAGACGTTTTGGAGACAAAGTCAGAGAGGCTAGATTGAGATGGTTTGGACATGTACAGAGGAGGGATAGTGAGTATATTGGTAGTAGGATGCTGAGGTTGGAACTACCAGGCAGAAGGCCTAGAGGAAGACCAAAGAGACGATTCATGGATGTGGTGAAGGAGGACATGAAGGTAGTTGGAGTAAGAGTCGAAGATGCAGAGGATAGGGTGAGATGGAGGCAGATGATTCACTGTGGCGACCCCTGAAGGGAACAGCCGAAAGGAAACGAAGAAGATGAAGAACTGGGTGTTTTATATACGTACTAATATATAACACATGTGTTTTCATGCACATACACACACACATTATTTTTGTTGTCTATTTTTTTAATTTTTAAATTTATTCATTATCTATACCTGTTTTATTAATTAATTATTGTTTAGGGTCATGTGGAAATCGAAGTAAATCCTAGCAGATTCTGTGCAAACTAAGGAGTACACCCTGAACTGCTTTCTAATCCATTCATTCATTCATTCATTTTCTGAACTGTTTAATCCTAATTAGGGTCACGGGCGAGCTGGGTGAGGGCAGAGTACACCCTGGACAGCAGCCAACACTCTCACAACCATTCATACTTACACTAGCATCTAGGGATGATTTGGAACAGCCAATTAACCGACTATGCATGTTTTTGGACGGGGGGAGAGACCCACACAAACATGAGGAGAACATGCAAACTCCACACAGAGACACTCGAGCTGGGAATCAAACCCAGGACCTTCTTGCTGTGAGGCAAACATGCTACACCACCATACCACCTTTATCGTAATCCTTTTCAGGATTTAATTAGCCTGATTTGTAAGTTCATTTCCTGTGGGAACATATGCAAACCACACACGAAAACACTTTTACTGATTGTGGGGCTCAAATCTAGGACCTTCTTGCAGTGAGGTGAGAACGCAAAATACTACGGCGCCGTGCCCCTCAGTAAACTATTATACATACAGTATACATTGTTAGTGTAAGTTGGGAAGCCCAGTGGTGCAGTGGTTAGCATGTCCACCTTACAGCAAGACATGTGTTTGATTTCTGAGCTGGAGGCATTTCTGTGTAGTGTTTGCATATTCTCTCTTTGCTTGTGTGGGTTTCTTCTGGGTATTTCAATTTCCTTCCACAGTTCAAAGACATGCATATTAGACTAATCAGCTGTTCCATGTTTCCCTTAGGCATGAGTATGAGAACGAATACTCATGTTGCCATGTAATGGTCTGTGGAACCGTTCAGGGTGTACCCTACTTTTGCCCAACAGTATAAAGATTGAGGCACTGCTTAAAGAAGGAGCTATCAATAGATATCTCTGTTGATAGGTCTCCACCACTGGTGCTATATAGAGCAGTGGTCCACAACCTTTTTATCACCGCGGACCGGTCAACGCTTGACAATTTTACCGTGGCCCGGGGGAGGGGGTGCAGCTTGTTTATATTGTAAATATAATACCCCGCCCTTGCCCAGAGTTGGCTGAAATGTTCGCCACCCTCCCTAATCAGGATAAAGCGTTACATTTTTAATCAAGTTTGAACTCTTCTTAAAAAAAACCCCACAGGTGATGGTGCACCAGCTGGGAGAATGAAGGCTCAGTCTCACCCGAAATCCCCGCTATTGTTTGAAACATGTCCAACACGCCTCTGTTCATGTGCTGTTCCCTTGTGGGTTACATTTTCGCTCTCAAATGACCGACATGTAACTGAGAGAATCCGGCCGGTCATTTTCAAAATAAAAGGTTTTTCAAAAATAAATTATCGTTCAGACTCAGATAATAAATAAAACAGAAATAAATAATTATTTCTTGTGCGGCCCGGTACCAATTGATCCACGGACCGGTACCGGTCCGCGGCCCGGGGGTTGGCGACCACTGATATAGAGTAGTGCAGCTCCTTAAACATGTCGACTCTTCATTTCATTAATTTGTTTTGGATAGAAAAGTAAAGGTTTTCTGTTGACCACTTTTCATTCACTGATTTCGATGTTCAATTTTTTCGCCTGTCTTGCTATTTAAATTATCTTCTTAATGAGTTTGTGTTCCCTATTGCGCAACAACAAAGATTGTGCATTTCCTTTTTACATAATCACACAGAGAACCAATCAGACCTCCATCAGTTCTCCAATGTCCACACTTCCAGCATGCACTTCGACAGTCTGAGACAAAATAATAACTTTAAAATTTAAGTTATTTATAGTTATTGTAAAAATATGAAATCTCTACATTACATAGAGTGTGAAAGTGTGAATTCAGTTCTGTTCTTTGTGTCATCTGTAGGAACTTAATGGGGGGGGGGGTTTGTTTGTTTTTTTGCACAAACCATGGAGAAGAAATGGTGATGAATCTCCATGTATTATTCAGGTGCCAATTAGTATCAAATCAGTGATGGGGTTACCATACACTTTATAGCATTTGGCAGATGTTCTTATGCAGAGCGACTTACAATTATTTTTATTTATACAGCTGAGCAATTGATGGTTAAAGATATTGCTCAAGGTTCCATCAGTGGCGATAGTTGCTGACCTTCGGATCAGTAAGTCACCACTGCCCCACGGCAGAGTTGGATTAATGGACATGGGACAGCCATTGAAGTAATGCTCCATGCTAATGGGTCTCTGATCAAGTGATCTGCTATGAATTGAACAAATCTATCAATGTGTGATGTCAAAAACTACTGAATAAAGCTACGCAGCCAAATATAAAGCACAAACATTTGCGAGCATTAGATTTTCTGTTATCTAGTTAGTTAAAGTTAGCTAACAACTTCTTACCTGTTTATGTGTATGTCGTGCACTCACTTTAGATATGTTAAATGCAGATTAATATATCAACCTCATCATCATCATCATCATCATCATCATCATCATCTTCCTTTGCTTAATCCAGGGTTGGGTCACAGGGGTAGCAGGCTAAGCAGGGAGGTCCAGAGGTCCCTCTCCCCTGTCACAGCCACTTCTTTCAGCTCTTCTGGGGGACACCAAAGCATTCCCAGACCAGTCAACAGATATAATCCCTCCGACATGTTCTCGGTTGACCCCAGGCCTTTTCCTGGTTGGACATGCCCGAAACACCACACCAGAAAGACGTTCGGGAGGCATTCTCAGCAGATGCCCAAGCCACTTCAACTCAGTCCTCTCAATGCGAAGGAAAAGCGGCTCTACTCCGAGCTTCGCAAACTAGTTCCATGAGAGAACCCTGCCATCGTGCGAAGGAAGCTATTTCAGCCACTTGCAACCATGATCTTGTTCTTTCTGTCACTACCCAAAGCTTGCGACCATAGGTGAAGGTTGGAATGTAGATCGACTGGTAAATTGAGAGCGTTGCTTTGCAGCTCAGCTCTTCACCACGACAAACCA
Source organism: Plotosus lineatus (assembly GCA_024760905.1). Taxonomy (NCBI): domain Eukaryota; kingdom Metazoa; phylum Chordata; class Actinopteri; order Siluriformes; family Plotosidae; genus Plotosus; species Plotosus lineatus. The sequence goes on from CM045728.1 coordinate 47,110,060, forward strand.
GTACCAGCTCAGCTTGACAGCAGCGGCTACAGCGATCCGCCTGTCAATCTCCTGCTCCATTCTTCTGTCACTTGTGAACGAGACCCCAAGATAATTGAACTCTTCCACTTGGGCAGGACCTCAGTCCAGACCCGGAGAGTGCATTCCACCCTTTTCTGGCTGAGAACCATGACCTCAGACTTGAGGTGCTGATTCTCCTGCTGGCTGCTTCACACTTGGCTGTGAATTGCTATAATAAGAGCTGAAGGTTCTTGATTGCTGAAGCCAAAAGGACAATATCATCCATGATGCTGCACCTAGAAATTCTGTCCATAAAATTATGATAAAGACTGCCTTGGCATACTCCAACCCTCACTGGAAACGAATTCGACCTGTTGTTACCAATGCGGAACAAACTCTGGATGGAGTGAGAGAGAAACTGAATGGCCCATAGCAACGGGTGTGGTATACTGTTCTCCTGGCGCACACCTCACAAGATGGCCCCAGGGACATGGTCAAAAGTCTTCTCTAAATACACAAAACACGTGCACAGATTGGGCAAACTCTTATGCCCCCTCCAGGATCTTGTAGAGCGTATACAGTTGGTCAAGAGTGCCGTGGCCAGGACGAAAACCACATTGTTCGTCCTGAATCCGAAGTTTGACTATCAGTTGGATCCTCCTCTCCAGCAACCCTGCATAGACTTTCCTGGGTAGGCTGAGGAGTGTGAGTCCACATTAATTGGAACACGTTCTCTGGTCCCCCTTTTTAAAAAGGGGGACTACCACCCTGGTTTGTCAATCCAGAGGTACGGCCACCGATGACCATGCAATGTTGCAGAGATGTGTCAAACAAGACGATGGCTACAACATCGAAACCCCTGAGATATTCATGGCCCAACCACCAAGGAGACGGGAGATTTTTGACTATCTCAGTGACCTCTGCTCTAGTGATAGATGGACCCCCACTCAACCCTGCAGGGTCTTCCCCCTCCATGTTTCTGGGATTGAGGAGATCCTCAAAGTATTCCTTTCACCTGCCAACAACATCCCCAGTAGAAATGAGTAGATCCCCACTTCCACTGTTAACAGTATTGCATTTGTGAAGAACTGCTTCCCGCTCCTTAGGCATCGGATGGTGGTCCAGAATCTTTTCGAGGCCAACCGATAATTGCCTTCCCGCCCTCACTGAACTCCTCCCACACCCTAGATTTTGCATTGGCGACAGCTCAGGCTGCAGCACATTTGGCCTGCTTGTACCTGCCTGCTGCCTTGGGAGTCCCAGAGGCCTCTTTTATCAGCTGGACGGCCCCATTCACTGTAGCTGTCTACCACCGGGTTCGCGGAATAACACTACGACAGGCACTGATGACCTTCTTCTGCCAGCAGCTATTGGCAGCCACCTCAATAATGGAGGCACAAAACATGGCCCATTCAGTTTCCATGTTTGCTGATTCCTTCAGGATTAAGTTGTAGCTCTTCCGGAGGTGGGAGTTAAAGGCCCCTCTGACAGGAGATTCCGCCAAATGTTCCCAGGAGAGCTCCACTACATGCTTGGGCCTGCCAGGTCTGGAGGGCAGCCTCCCCCCACCATCGGAGCCAGTTCCACGTGGTGATCGGTAATATATACTTACAGCCTGTGTTCCCTTCATATAAGGCTTTTAGTATTTTTGCGACTCCAGACAGATTTGTTTTTAGTTTTTTGGTCCAATATGGCTCTTTGAACATTTGGGTTGCCAACCCCTGGTCTAGTCTATGGAGGATTTTCTATTTCTGTCACTTTTGTGTCACTGTCTCAATCTCAATTCTGGTGTCTCATTCTTCGAGGGACAACAAGAATTCAGTTTACAATAAAGGGTTATGCAAAAAGGGTTGTGACAGGAAGGGCAACCGACGTAAAAACCTAAGCCGAATCAGATGATTCGCTGTGGCGACTCCTGAGAAAGGGAAAAAGCCGAAAGGAAAAGATTACTATTAATAATAATAATAATAATAATAATAATAATAAGCACTCAATGAATGTTATTTTTCAACAGCTGACATAAAATTTGGTTGGGAAGTAGAGCTTGAAGTTTTCTAAAAAAAACAAATAAAAAAACACAGGTGATGGTGCATCAGCTGGGAGAATGGAGTCTCAGGCTCACTCTCACCCAAAATCCCCGCTATTGTTTGAAACATGTCCAACTCACCTCTGGTCACTCGCCGTCCCCTTGTGGGTTACATTTTAGCGCTCAAATGACCAACATGTCACCGAAAGAATCCTGTCATTTTTCTAAATGAAAGATTTTTCAAAAATAAAGATCATTCAGACTCAGATAATAAATAAAACGGAAATAATTAATTATTTATTCTGCGGAACGGTACCAATTGAGCCGTGGACCGACCCGTGGTTGGGGACCCCTGGTCTACGAGAGTTAATATTTGCATTATTAGCTGTTCCTTTGTTTCACGAAGTGGCGTTCCTGTCTCCCAGTAACCTTAAATAAAATTTAATGACTGCACAAACTGAATATTGCGTTAAGTTGGGATGTGAAGGCTCCACCTCTTGGATTTGGCTTGGGGGAAAAGGTTGCATTTCTTGGTCCTGTTTGAAGAAACCTTTATGATGGGACTGCTGAGTTCCACCACTGTGACACATTCAGTTGTAGAATGCAGCCCTCAGTGGATTCAACTCCTGAACTGAGCCACAGCAGTAGAAGCTGTGTCTGAACACTCAGTATGTACGAAAGTTGGTTACGTTTAAACTATCAGGCCTCAATTATAGTATGTTCTATGAGTATTCAAACAACTAGTAAGCACACAATTTGTGTGATGCAGTCTTAAGGCAGATACAATTTTTATTGTAATTTTACCTGGTGAATGTTTATTCTTCGATTATTCAGAGGCTGCAATGGTGGCCTGGTGGTAGGGAACGGACTTATTGTTCTGAAGATCAGGAGTTTAAGCCCCAGTATCACTAAGTCGTCAGTGCTGTACTGTACCGCTAACTGGGTTAAAAATAAGCCAGTCATATTGCTCACTGTCTGTAGTGAGAGGCATGTAAAAGAACCATTGCCTTCATTCGAAAAGAGTAGGCCACCGGCCATAAGCGTGTTTCTGCCCTGCGATGGCTTGGTGAGCTGTGCAGAGTTGGCTGAGAGGGATGCCAGCCTTCGCCCAACCCTAATTAGGACTGAGTGGCTTAGAAAATGAATGAATGAATGAATAAATTATATTCAGAATATTCAGAGGCTCCAGCTGAATTATGGGATATCATAACATAAGTGTAATGTGATATCTTTCCATGATATGGTCTTAGTATATCATATGGGTAACATTCATCTACTATTAAATGCATAGTAGGTATTCGGGCATCTTGCATACTATTTCCTGTGTGCTAATAAATATGAAAGTACAGTATGAGTACTTGGATGCTGCCAGCAACTTTGAACACTTGGCTCTTTGTGAAGTACATAAATGATAATATGGTATTTCCTTTTTATTATACACTATCTTGGCTTTTTGATGTTTTTGATATTGTCCTCTAATACACTTTAAGACTCTCTCAGACAAGGGTCACCAACATGGTGCCCTTGGGCACCAGGTCGCCCGCAAGGACAACATGAGTCGCCCACAAGTCTGTTCAGGGGTCGGGAACCTGTGGCTCGCGAGGCAGACGTGCTTCTTTTGATGACTGTATCTGGCTCTCAGATAAATCAGGTGGCCTTTCTTAACAGAATAACTAATACATAATTTCACTGTCCTTTAAATAAAAATACAGAAAAAAGCCATCAAACAAAACAAAAACATAAATAACGCATTTCAATCTATACATCTATTTTCAATGCCACTTGTCGCTGTGGCGCGCAGTGGAGAGCCAATCCTTTCTGTACTCCAGTGTGTGGGCGGGGCCGATACCTTGAAACTCTAGGCAACAGCCTGCGTGAGTTGTTTTTGGGTAAAGAGGTACATTTTCCTCGTTTTGATAAGCTCGTGTGTAAGAAGCCAAGCAGAGCTGGCAAGCAAAACATAAATGAACAGAATGAAAAACTTCAACATACTTGTCAACTGTCACTCATCAAGCGTGAGACTCATGCATTTCATCTCCTCCTCAATCTCTTACGCAAGGTGTCTAAAATCTCAGGCATTAATACAATTATTTCCCAATTTTATTTAATTTTTTGTTAATATTTTTAAGGATGTAATTTCCGTGAGCAAATGCCATTGGCTATGTCTTTTACGTAAACATACAGCTTCTCTTTCTGCTGCTGGCTGCGGGATCCTTTACCGTAAAATCAGATATATACAAACGAAAGGTTGTGAAACTTGCTCAAATGATGTTTTCATTTACTAATGTAGTTAAATGTAGGTTTAGTTAGAATTGTAAACATTGTTAATAAGTTTCAGTTTGTAATTCCATGTGTTGTTGCAATGTTGCTGCACAGGATACTTGCCATCTATATGAGTAGATTTGTTAACATGGTGAATTAGTTTCAGTTTGTAAACTAATTGTGTAGTTGCAAGGTTGCTGCATATGATGCATGCCATCTGTGAGCAAAAACAGCAAAGATTATTATGAAGAATCATTTGGATAAAACTTCAAAAAAGAGAAATGTTACAATTAATACTTTACTTTAGCCAACCTTATTTTTGATATATGTTATTAGTTTATACTTCATATTTCATTAGTTCTTTCATTGAAGACATTATTAAATCTTAAAGACATGTATGTAATTTTGTATTTTTCCCCCTATGTCTGTGTTTAATCATTACATATAAAACTTGTATGAAATGGCTTGAAAATCACCCATAAAACCCTTAAAACCAAAATTTTTCACCCAGGATCTGACCGGGGGCTACACCCCCTGGACCTCTGCTTCTCACTCTTTATTAATCTTAGGGGTTGACAGCTATGCTTCAACCCGCATACCAGCTGATTGCCTTGGGACACGCTTCCTGTCACATAAACACTGCAGTGAGTCCTGTCGTATTGACCATGTACGGCTCCACATGCGCACACATGAAAAACATCAAGACCAACCTGCGGTCACGTAATAGATGGAAGCCTAAATACCTGCATGAAGCTGAACTTCACTACGTATCAACCAGGCTCCAAAGCCATCAGCAAAACCATGCAGCACCAGACGTCGCATTAATAGTAAGAAGTACTTTTCTTATTAATAAACAACTTCGTTATAACAATGTTGTTGAAAATTAATTCAGTCGTAGTATACTCTAAAATTGTTGGTCTCAATATTAAAAAATATGTTTGGCTCTCAGAGGATTATATTTAAAAAAAATGTTTGTTTTTTTGGCTCTCTTAGTCAAAAAGGTTCCTGACCCCTCACATAGATCATTAATTATTAATAATAACATATAAATAAAGGTAAACCGAGCAAATTTGTTATGTTACAAGTGTGTATCGGCCTGGTATCCCTTCGCATTAATTGTTACCCAAGAAGTAGCTCTCAGTTTCAAAAAGGTTGGTGACCCCTGCTCTAAGACAATGTGCTCATTAAAACGCTTTATAAAAATTAATTTAAAACCAAACTAAACCTTCCAATTAAACGTACCCATTGCCCAGCCAAAAAACAGTCATTCCCTTCACACAGTAAAATTCCCGGAATTAAGTAATTTTTGAGTCTGGAATTTCTGGAATTTTTTTTCTGTGTAATTATTTTTTTGCACTGCCCTTAGTCTAGACTATAGCACACTTTGCATCAGTTGGTCATATCGAGGCTCAGAAACATTATGTGACAATAAAATGAAGTCAGCTGAAGATCTAAATTACTCAAATAGCAGATTATTCCACCAGTGGACTTTTTCTTTTCTGATGGAACAGATATACAATTTTTGCTCAAATAATGAGAGTGGTTCAGAGAACATTACAAAATCCTTTTCACTGATGAACTGGCACCACAGAGTTCTGACTTTAACCCTGTTGAAAGTACAGTATTTTGGATATGCTGGAGAAAACTTTATTGAGTGGTTTGATTTTTGTTGTCAACAATTTAAAATGTTAGTGTAAAATTAACCCAAATCTGGTTAGAAATAAATGTCTTGAGTTTGTCAATCCTTGGCACATATGGATGGCATATGCTCATTCCTTGTCACTCACAGAGACGGCCAGCCAATTATAGGCATCTGTGAGCTCGTTCGTACAAGGGGGTGGACAGCGCTTTCTCTCCGAGCGTGTTAGACTGTCCCCAAATATGCATGTGCTGCAGTTCGAAAAGAGGTGGGTGGCTCGCACTTCATGTCTAGGACGGAATGCATGCATGCTTTCGCCCCTCCCTGGTCGGTGGTGGTCGTGTGATAGGGAAGGCAATACTCGATGGGTGGCAATCAGATATGGCTAAATTGGGTAGAAAATGGGGGAAAAAATGGCAAAAATGTTTTTAATCATCTTTTTTTTTTTAACTGCCTACAGTTAATGCAGATGTGCGCTCCATTGTGCTGTTGACTGCAATAGTGAGGATAAGTAAGGTGGTATGGTGGCGTAGGGATTAGCACATGCACCTCACAGCAAGAAGGTCCTGGGTTCCGGTCCTGGGTTCAAGTCCTTGGCTTGAGCATTTCTGTGTGGAGTTCGCATGTTCTCATGCTTGCATGCTTCCTCCTGTTTCTCTGGTTTCCTTCCATGGCTCAAAGATATAAATGGCTGCTCCAAATTGTCCCTAGTTGTGAATATGAATGTGGTGTCCCTGCAATGGTCTGGAAAGCCACCTCATCTTTCCCAAGGTGTCCACTGAGAAAAGAGCCCTCCCACAACCCGAATAGGATTAAGCAGTTTGTCAAACGAGTAAGTGAATTTAAAGGATAGTTTGAATTCAATTTCCTTCTACGCCTGTCATTTAAGCAATGTTTTAATTTGAAATTTAAAATGGTTTTGATTTCTTCCCATTGTCATCACATCTAACATAATGTGCAGTCAAATATGTTTCTTACTGGATTATCTCCTTCAAATGTCTACAATGCTTTACTAACCAGTCATCATCAACCGCATGTGGTGAATTCTTTGACCAAACCAATCAAGGGATTCTTGAATCAAATAAGATTATCCCTTTATTTGTGTGGGTTTTCTCTTTTATTGACACTGATTCACAGTAAAATTAACTAAAGTAGAAATTGAAAATAAAAGAGAACACACAAGCCTTAAAATTTTATTGAAATCTTTAGATTTAAAAAGTCTTTCCTCCACATTTTTCTTTTACCCAGGTATTTTTATATATATATATATGTGTATGTATATATATATATGTATATATATATGTATATATATATGTATATATATATATATATATATATATATATATATATATATATATATATATACACCAGTATATCAGTTTTTTTAATGTTATAAATGCCTTTTTCCAAAAACTTGAAGTAAGCAGATGCAATGTAAACTGATTTCTGAAAAGCCTTGCAGCTGAATATTTACTATAGCATCTCTCATGTTATCAGTGACAAGCATAGATCAGTAGAAGCTGAACCAAAAGAACTACAGCTCACATGGCACAAAGCACAACATGCTTCATTCAACATGGTGGGTTATTTTTACCAGCTTATGGCATTAATGTCATTTCTATTTTCTGCTGTCATTATGTTGTTTTGCATCGTTGACTCCTTTTGCAGGCAGAACCAGTAGTTTGCATATTGATTTTGCAGGTGTAATTATTGTGAAGCTTATGTATCTGTCATCGCTTAGTCACTCATTTGCAGAACTGCTTAATCCTACTGGTGACATCGGAAGGCAGGTGTTTATTGGAGCTGACACCGGGTGAAGTCAAGGTACACCCTGAACAGTTCATCAGACCATCGCAGGGACAGCACATAACCATTCATACACATATCCACACCTTGGGGCAATGTACATCCAGCCATTTAGCTTAAACTCTGTATCTTTTGACTGTGGGCAGAAATCAGAGGAAACAATGCAAGTTCAGGGAGAAAATAGATATAGAAACTCCGCATAGAAACACCACAACCAGGGACTTGAACCCAGGACTTTCTTGCTGTGAGGCGGACGTGCTAACCACTATGCAACGTTTCTGTCATGATTTTAAAAAATGTAAAAGATAAGCCGAAATGATCCCTTTGTAGTGTATTTTATTGTTTTCCCATGTAGTCGATACTAAAGTAAATGTACACCTCATGTGGATTTCCTGGAATTGAATACTACAGTATTCCGCAACTTTTCAGCAACACACAGCTCGCGTTCTGTGAATAATTGTTAATTAGTACCACTATCAGCAGGGCGTTGTAAGGGGCAGTGGTGGTCTAATGGATAGGGCGCAGGATCGCTGATCCTGAGGTTGGGGGTTTGAGTCCCCACAAGGTTGTCACTGTCCCCCCAGTGCAGCTAACTGGGTTATCAAAGGCGGGCCATGTCTCTCACTGTCTATGGTGAGAGGCATGTAAAAGAACCATTGCTGACCTTCGTAAAGAGTAGGCTGCAAGGCCGTTGGCGTGTTTCTGTCCCTTAGGCCAAATTGAATGTGCGAATCAGATGATTCGCTGTGGCGATGCCCGAGAAAGGGAAAAAAGCCGAAAGAGAAGAAGAAGATCAGCAGGGCGTTGTAGGTAATGTGAAAAACCAATAGCAAAAAGTAAAAGAATATCAACATGTTGATGAAAGTAACACTAAATGCATGATAGGCCCATGAATATTTAGACAGTATACCGATTTATATATATATAATTTTGTCTCTGTACCCTACTGCAATGGACTTGACACAAAGCAATCAAGATATAATTACAGTATGGATTTTCATGTGCAATTTAAAGTGTTCAACAAACGTACTGCATTAAATTAATCTTTTAACTACAGTCATTTTTGAACAGATGGCTGACAAGCAGTTTCATGACAAGTCTTGGCCTGAATTATTTTTATTTCATTTATTTCATTTCCTTTCAAATGAAGGACATAAAAATCTTGAATTGTTTCCAACTGTTGAAATTTGCAAAAGGAAATGTCAATGCAAGTAAAGGAGTAAATTAGGCCATGAATAAAACAATACTTCATATAACTTAAAAAGTCATTAACTGCATTTGTTATAATTTTTTTTTTTATGTAATTTTTTGGACAAAATTTAACAAATTACCAGTACAGTACAGGAATTCTAATGGGCTCTGTGTGTTTGTTCTTGTAAGTACTGTACATGTATATTGCATTTTCTGTCAGAAGGGGGAGTTGAAAGACCTGAAGGACAACAGATCAGGCTGAGAATCGTCTCATAACTTCTTTCTGGGATTACTGATCCAGAGGTCGAGGGTTCAGGCCCCACTATCAACTGGTTGCCACCACCGTCCCCCCAGCTCACCTAACTGAGTTATCAAAAACCATTGGTGACTTTCATCAAAAGTAGGCTGCATAGTCGTCAGCATGTTTCTACCCTTCAATGGCCTGGCAAGCTGTCCAGGGTGTAGTCTGCCCTTTCCCAGCACAAGCTAAAATGGGTGCCGGCCTCCCTGTGATTCGAATGAGGATTTAGCAGTTCACAAAATGAATGAATACATTTTTTAAATTTCCAGACTCTTTGATGTTTCATGTTAAACACAAAATCAGAAATTCTGTGTCATTTTAATCAAGCATTCAACTATTTACTCGTGCTATGGTCAGTAATCTTTTACACAACATTAGTCTGCCTGTCTTCCTTTCGGCTTTTTCCCTTTTACTCAGGAGTCGCCACAGCGAACCATTTGATTCGCACGTTTGATTTGGCAGAGGTTTTTACGTCGGATGCCCTTCCTGTCACAACCCTTTTAGCAAGGGACAGAAACACGCTGACGGCTTTGCAGCCTACTCTTTACGAAAGTCAGCAATGGTTCTTTTACATGCCTCTCACCATAGACAGTGACAGACATGGCCCGCCTTTGATAACCCAGTTAGCTGCACTGGTGGGCGGGGCAGTGACAACCTTGTGGAGAGTGGGACTTGAACCCCCAACCTTTGGATCAGCGATCCAGCGCCCTATACCACTAGACCACCACTGCTCCCTTTTACACAACATTAGTAATCTCCCATAAAGCTGTGTGGTATGAACTGCTTCTTGTATTTCTCAGAAACAAAATGCTGAGAACTTAAAATAATGTTTAATGCACACAGTATAGCAATGCAGCATTTCCAAAGAAAAGGGGAAAAAAAATTGTATCCACAGAGAGATCTTCACCATCATCGTTATCATCACTTGCTGAATCATTTAATTGTACTAGGGTCAAGGGGAGGCTGGAGTATATCTCAGCTGACACTGGGTCACGACAAGGGAGAGCCAGAACAGCTCGCCAGACCTTTCCATGGTACACACACACACACACACACACACACACACACACACACACACACACACACACAAAACCATTTACACTCACATCTGGGGATACAAATGCCGCACAAAAACACCTGAGCCCAGGACTCAAACACAAGATCTTCTTGTTGTAAAGTGGACCCCTGAGAGAAATTATGAAGATAATTTTTAAATTTATTATGAATTAATGTAGTATAGAAAGCCATTCAGAATAATAGCTAGTAGTAATATGTGTATACAAGTTAAGTGTTGCAGATTTGGTGGCAGAAAAGATTATGTAAAAGTGATCAATTCTGATACACAAAACAATTAATTCAGAGCATACATTACATACGTGTTAGAATCAGGTTGGTGGGGGCTCTGTTAGGATATATTTATATTTTCAGCATTTGGAAGATGGTCTTATCCAGAGTGACTTACAATGATATATATTTTTAAGTGCAACTGAGCAATTGAGGGTTAAGGGCCTTGCTCAAGGGCCCAACATTGTTGATAGTGGGGATTGAACTGCTATCCCATCACCTTAATCACTAAGCCACTACTGCCCTTATAACCTCATCCACTTAAGTGTGTGAAGATCTTCAAGACTGAAGCTGATAAGTTCACCTTTTTGTGCCAGAGTGAACCCATGGAGGAAAAGCCAGAAGTGAGGAGGTTTGCGCACACTGTGCACTATCACAAAGCTCAGAAACTATGCCTGGGACTGTTCTTCGGCAAGGTTCTGTCTTCTTATAGGTCAGTCTTAGCTTTGTTTTTGTTCCTTGCTTCGAGTCTCCTGCTGTCGCCAGATGTTAAAAAGACACATTAATACAAAGGATCATCAGATCTGAACATGATCCAGGCAATGTGACAGGTCGCTTGAGGTAGGAAGTGTAAAGTGTCACTCTGTGGCTGTGACTCAGCAGTTAATGCGCTAATGATCAGAAGGTTGGTACTACCAAGCTGGCACTGACAAGCTGTTGTGAAGCAAGGGCCTTCAATGGCTCAATTGTAAGTCACTATAAAAAAAAAAAAAAAAAAAACAACAGTTTCACTGCCTGCAAGAATTTTTGTATCAGAAATAAAGGATAAAAACCTGAATCTTTTCAATCACCACATAGTTACTATAATTATATACAAATATTGCTCCTTTAAGGAATTGTAGTCTCAGTTGTAATTTTACCAGATAAAGCCAGGGGGGTTAAGGAGAATGTGGTTTAATCAGATCTTCTGGCCTACATTGCGATGCCCTAATGAGAGCCTTAAAGCTTAAAGCAGAAATGTACTCATTCCCTCATTTGCTGAACTTTTGCATCTTAATCTTATTAAGGCTACAAGAAGACTGGAGCCCAACTCAGCCAACCCTGAAAAGATGACCAGACCATCACCAGTTCAAAACACACACACACACACACACACACACACACACAAAACCATTCCCAGTTATGCTTAGGGGCAATATGGAACACCCAATTGGCAAAATGTGCTTGTCCTTGGACTGTGGAAGGAAAATGCAGCAGCCAGTGGATACCAGAGCACCCAAGCTCAGGACGAACCCACAATGTTCTTGCTGTGATGCAAACATGCTAACCCCTACGTCACCATGCTGTCTGGAACAAAATATATAAAATTATCTGATTTAATATTAATGAAATATTTTTTAGATAATTAGATTTCTTTCCGCCAAAAGCTTGTCTGCTGTTTTTTACACATTCAAAATAAACAGTTTTCCATTCAGTTAAATTGGGGCTGGTGGTGTAGTGGATAGAGTGCTGGGCTCATGATTGGGAGGTTGTGAGTTCAAATCCCACTGAGACCCCCCACTGTGCTAAGACCAATGGGCAAGGTCTCAACCACAAGTGTGCCTCTGTTCACCCAGCAGTATAAATGGGTACCAGTAAAAATATACTGGGAAGGTAACCTGCAATGGACTAGCGTCCCATCCAGGAGGAGTTGAACTCCTGGTCGCTTCACGCTAATGAAACCGGGGATAAGCACCGGCCTGATGAGCCATGAGGCTCGGGTGTAAAAACCCAACAGACTTACCTTACCATTCCGTTAAAACGCAACTTTATCATCTTGTTGCAAAGACTGTGCCTGTATTCTTGAGTGCAGGCAGCAAACTTTTCACTGACTTTCTCTGGGAAGAGGAAAGAAGAGACATGGATATCAAATAAGGTAGCTTATCTAACTCATATGTTATATGTATGAGAGATGTAAGACAGCGGTGAGGTGTGCTGTCGGTGTGACCGACGAATTCAAGGTGGAGGTGGGACTGCATCAAGGGTCAGCTCTGAGCCCCTTCTTGTTTGCTATGGTGATGGACAGGCTGACAGACGAGGTGAGACAAGAATCTCCATGGACTATGATGTTTGCAGATGACATCGTGATCTGTAGTGAGAGCAGAGAACAAGTGCAGGAAAATCTAGAGAGGTGGAGGTATGCCCTGGAAAGGAGAGGAATGAAGGTTAGCCTCAGAAAATCAGAATACATGTGTGTGAATGACAAGGACCCAGGAGGAACGGTGATGTTACAGGGAGCAGAGAAAACGAAGGTGGAGGATTTTAAGTACTTAGGCTCAACAATCCAGAGCAATGGAGAGTGTGGAAAAGAGGTGAAGAAACGTGTGCAGGCAGGCTGGAATGGTTGGAGAAAAGTGTCCGGTGTGATGTGCGATAGGAGAGTGTCAGCAAGAATGAAAGGAAAAGTGTACAAGACGGTGGTGAGGCCAGCGATGTTGTATGGATTAGAAACAGTGGCGCTGAGGAAAAGGCAGGAGGCAGAGCTGGAGGTAGCAGAGATGAAAATGTTGAGGTTCTCTCTGGGAGTAACGAGGATGGTGAGGATGGATAGGATCAGAAATAAGTATATCAGAGGGACAGCCCACGTAAGATGTTTTGGAGACAAAGTCAGAGAGGCTAGATTGAGATGGTTTGGACATGTACAGAGGAGGGATAGTGAGTATATTGGCAGTAGGATGCTGAGGTTGGAACTACCAGGCAGAAGGCCTCGAGGAAGACCAAAGAAGAGATTTATGGATGTGGTCAAGGAAGACATGAAGGTCGTTGGAGTCAGAAAAGAAGATGCGGAGGACAGGGTGAGGTGGAGGCGGGTGATTTGCTGTGGCGACCCCTGAAGGGAGCAGCCGAAAGTAAAAGAAGAAAGAAAAGCATCTAACTCATATGTTATCTACAAAGGCATGTGCCAATGATCATTCTACTTATCTGATGTTAATTATGGAAAAGTTGGCTCATAAAAGAATATCAAGAAATATCTGGTGGCTTTCAATCAGGAATCAGTTTCATTTCCTATCAGGATCATAGACAATGAACAAGGAAAAAACTCATAATTTTCCATAGTCACTAAATCCAAAATCCTAAAAATTCAAGAAAAGAGACCTTCATGTCTCTGGATATCATTAATCAGAGACTAAACTCCCTGCTTTGAAGCATGGTATGTAATAGAGGCTTATTACATATTCTCTTTTACTACACAGTAACCACCCTCACTTTTGACCCTTTGACTGGAGAGGCACGTTTTGGTTCCTAAAGGATGTGCAGACGGTTAAATAATATGAAAAGCGGGGATGTAAGAAGAAGAGGACTTTTTGTGGCTGGAGATAGCATGGATGGAGATGGTACAAGTGAGATCTGAGTTTTGAGAGAGGGTTTTGTGAGCTTATGTGACGTGTGACACTTATTCTTGTGGCCTAGCCGTACGTCATCAGTTTATTTCAGTAAGATACAGGCAACAGGAACATTTATGTAAGCAAAACTATTAATTTTAGCCAGGTGGACTATTTTGATATTTAGAGTACGTATATCCTATTTTTACCTACTTACCTACCATTAAAGTCACTGCGCCCAGAAATACTTTATAGTTTCTGCCTGACTGATAAAACTGAACAAGTGTAGCACTATCTATTACATCCAAATCTAAAATGACAAGTATTCTTTAGATCTCCAATGACCTTTGACTTTCCCTTTTCCTTTCATTTCTCTTTGCAAATAACTCCTGCAATGCAAATAATAGTGTAATGATGTCAGTATAGCTAGCAAGTAAATAAGTCTACTGCAGCTCAAGGGCTAAAATGTGATCCTCCTGAACGTCTTGGTACACCCTCAACATTTCATGGGTTTCTTCCAGGACTAATACAGACATGAATAACCATTTCCATTCACATTCACACCAACTGGCAATTTAAACTAGTTAATTGATCTAATATGCATATCCTTGGAATGTTGGCTAAAACCGGAGGAAACCCACACACTATGGGGAGAAGATGCAAACTGTACACAGAAATGCCCCATCTGGCCACTGGGCTTTAAGTCAAGACCTGCTTGCTCTGAGACGAAAGTGCTGATCATTACACTGCCAGTAAAAAAACAACACACAGCAAAGGTGTTACTGATCACGTAGTTACAATGTTAGTTCAAGCACTTGAACATCTCCACTAGGTAGCTCGTTATGATGATTTATGTCTTTAAGGACTTACTTAATATCAGGTATTTTAGCTTAGCATAATGCTCTAGCTAAGTACTTAATTCACAAAAATTTTACTTAATACTGATCATAATTTTAATTTCAGTGTGAGTTTTTATCCTCACTATGAGTAATACTTATGAAGGTGAAACCTGTGAAAGAAAACAAGGTTAATCAGGCACTTGTTAATTTTAATGGTATGCAATCCACTGTGTGTGTGTGTGTGTGTGTGTGTGTGTGTGTGTGTGTGTGTTTGGGGTGTGGATTGTGTCACAATGGCTGGCTTTATCATCTGGCACTGAGGCTGGGGTCAGTCACATCCAGCCATTGACGTATGCTGTCAGATGCTTTGTGCTCTGAGTACTTGCTTGGATAAGTTTGGTTTGGTAAAATGGTGTTGAAAATGAATTGAAACATGCTAAACAATGTTTTTGGGGTTTTTGAAGTTTAATAACTTTGAAATAAAAAAGAATGAATAATAAATGACTGTATGAATGAATACCTTTATTTCAAACATAGCAACATAACATCATTATCATCTTTCTCCACTCAATCCGGGAACGGGTCGCGGGGGCAGCAGCCTAAACAGTGAGGTCTAGACATCTCTTCCTCAGCCACTTCCTCCAGCTCTTCCGGGAGACAGACGCATTTCCAGACCAGCCAGGAGACATAATAGCTCACCCTATCTTTAAGAGAGAGCCCCGCCACTCATTTCAATGGCTTGTGTCCGCAATCTTGTTTTTTCGGTGACTTACTCAAAGCTCGTGACCATAAGTGAGGGTTGGAAAGTAGATCAACTGGCTCAGCACTGTCTTCACCACAACGGACTGGTGCAAGCTCTGCTTTACAGCAGAGGCTGCTGCGATCCACCTACTAATCTCCCACTCCATCTGCCCTCACTCATGAACAAAACCCCAAGATACTTGAACTCCTTCACTTGGGGCCGGTGGCGTAGTGGTTAGGGTGCTGTGCTCATGATCGGGAGGTGGTGTATTCAAATCCCACTTAGACCCCTGGGCAAGGTCTTAACCACAAGTGTGCTTCTGTTCACCCAGCAGTATAAATGGGTACCAGTAAAAATGTACTGGAAAGGTAACCTGGAATGGATTAGCGTCTCATCCAGGAGGAGTTGTACTCCTAGTCACTTCACACTATGGAAACCGGGGATAAGCACCGGTCTGGTGAGCCACGATGGCTCGGGTATAAGAAGTCCAACGGACTTCACCTGACTACTTGGGGCAGGACCTCATTCCAATCCCGGAAGGTGCATTCCAACATTTTCTGGCTGAGAACCATGGCCTTGGAGTTGAAGGTACTGATTCTTATCCCAGTTGCTTCGCCCTTGGCTGCGAATTGCATATGGAAATTTTGTCCATGGAAATTATGAACAGAATCAGTGACAAAGGACAGCATTGGTGCACTCCAACCTTCACTGGAAAACAATTTGACCTGTTGTTCCCAAGGCAGACCAAGTTCTGGCTCCGGTGATATAGAGACCAAATGGCTCATAGAATCCCGTACACTGTACTCCCAGAGCACGCTCCACAAGGTAACCCAAGGGACACGGTCGAAAGGCTTCTCGAAATCCACAAAACACATATAGACAGATTAGGCAAACACATAATCCTCCAAGACACTGTAGAGTATATAGAGTTGGTCGAGAGTGCAGTGGCAAGGACAAAAATCACATTGTTCTTCCTGAATCCGAGGTTCAACCATTGGTCGAATCCTCCTCTCCAGTACCCTTGCATAGACTTTCCCAGGTAGGTTGACTAGTGTGATTCCACTAAGATTGGAACCCACCTTCTGGTCCTCCTTTTTAAAAAGGGGCACTACCTCCCTAGTTTGCCACTCCAGAGCGAAGGCTCCCCAATGACCATGCAATGTTACAGAGACATGTCAACCAAGGCAATCCTACAACATCCAGAGCCCTGAGATATTCTGGGTGGATCTCATCCACCCTTGGAGCCCGGCCACCAAGGAGCTTTTTGACTGCCTTGGTGACCTCAGCTCCAGTGATGGATGGACCCCCACCCAAACCACCAGGGTCTTCCTCCTCCATGGAGGGCATGTTGATGGGATTCAAGAGGTCTTCAAAGTATTCCTTCACCTCCCGACAACTTCCCCAGTAGATATGAGCAGTTTCCCAATTCCACTGTAAACAGTTTTTATGGAGAACCGCTTCCCTCTCCCAACAAGTAAAATGGTGGTCCAGAACCACCCGAGAAGGGTGGGTACTCTAAACTGTCATTTGGTGCATAAGCACAAACAAGAGTCAGGACTCTTCTTACTTTTTCGTCAACTGGGGAGAACCCCACTGAGATGTGAGGAAAACAAATATGCCCACACCAGCTTGCTGACTCTCACCATGAGACTCCAGAATGAAATAAGGTCCAGCTACTCTCAAGATTGGTGGTTGCTGAGGCCAAGCTATACTTCATGGTAAGTCTGATTATATCTAGTCGATACCTCTCAACCTCACACACCAGTTCAGGCTCCTTCCCTGCCACAGTGTTGGCATTCCATGTTCCAAGAGTCAGAGTCAGTTACCTAGGATTGGTCCGACAGAAACCATGCCTTTGGCTGCCACCCAACTCACAGTACACCCTACTCCTGTAGCCCCTCCCGCAGGTGGTGGGACCATAGAAGGGCGGATCCATGTCTCCTTTTCGGGATGGGCCTGGCTGGGCTCCATAGGCAGAAGCCCGACCACCAGACACTCACCTTTGAACCCCTCTTCCAGAACTCAGGGTTGGACTCCAGTGACTGCGGCAAGGAAAACTATGTCATTATGTGTTTCTCCATGCAGGTATTTTGAACCGCATTTTATCAGGACTTTCACCTAGGACCTGATTGCCTTGGCTGACCCTATCAGGGGCTTAATGCCCCTGACAACATATCTCCTAGGATCATTAGTACACGCAAATCCCTCCTCCACTATATGGTGGTTATTCAAGGAGGGGTGCTGCACAACATATTCAACATAATTAAATAATCAAAGAAAATAACTATGGCTGGTTGAAAAGGGGGTTTCGGCTGAAGCAAAAGCTTATATCTACCGAACCCTTGGAATCAATTTAATTTCTGATTCATTCCAAGAAGCTTTATAACAATAAGAAAAAGAAATGCAGATAAAATATTAATTATACTGTTTACATGTACATATGAGCATAAGTCTGTACATAGGGTGATAAACACTGCCCTCCATAATTATTAGCACCCCTAGTAAAGATGTACTGTATTGAGAAACCATCAAAAAATATATTTTTTTAGAAGCTACAACACTTAAGATTGTAGAAAATGTTAGTTTATATTCAACTGAATTTTAAGGGGGGAAAATCTCTGACTAAGAGTAGTTATTTTTCATAAAATCACCTGTTCCACAATTATTGGCACCCCTAACAGTTCTCGGTAAAAATTTGTAATTGAAGCATTTCTGTTATTTCAGCATATCTAGGAACATTAATTAGTAATTCCTCACCCCAGGGAAACAGGGCCATTTCTCTTATCCACTCTTTGACATGGGAAAGACAAAGGAACACACTATTCAAATAACACAGATGTGTTTATACCTTCACAAGTTAGGCAATGGCTACAAAAAAATACCCCCTCATCTGCAACTGTCCATATCTACTGTCAGAGGAATCATTAAGATGTTTAAAATAACTGGAACTCAAGAAGTTTAAAACAACTGGTAAACAAGCCAGGATGAGGACCAAGGTTATTTTGCTAGTGAGGAGGATGATAAGAGAAATAAAAGTTCTTCATTGCTCACAGTTAAAGAACTGCAACAAATGGTAGTATTTTTGGGTCACACAGTCTCCGAAAAACCATCAGGTGCCGTCTACATGCCAACAAGCTGTTTGGGAGGCATGCACGTAAAAATCTTTTCTCACTCACAATCATAAAAACAAACATCTGGAGTTTGCTAAGTGGTACTGGGCCTTCAACAGGGATTGTGTGCTTTGGTCAGATGAGACCAAGATAGAGCTTTTTTTAGCAACACTCTAAGTGAGTCTGGTGAAACACAAAAGATGAGTATGCAGAAAAGCACCTCATGTCCATTGTGAGGTATTGGGGAGGATTGGTGATGCTGTGAGCATGTTTCTCTTCCAGAGACCCTCGGAACCTTGTTAGGTTAAGAGGGAGAGGGAAGTTAAAACAACTGTTTGCTTGCACCACATTGAAAAGTACAGGTAGTCGCCGACTCACAACCTGCGTGACTTATGACTGTTCAACTTTACAACCACCCATGACTAAAAAAAAATTAATAAATAGCTTATATACTTTGGTCTTCTTCGTGTATGTGAATATCCTCAACCTAGCCTAGCTGATTCTAGCCTATTGGTGAGGATCAAATCGGATAAACCATGTATTTAATAAGGAAAAGATATGAGACATATATATATATATATATATATATATATATATATATATATATATTTATATATATATATATAGAGTGAGACAGAGTGAGAGAGTGTGAGAGAGAGGATTTTCTGAGTAGATCCTTCCGTAGGAGAGTGCTCAATACTTTTTGGTAGAGCAAATAACAAAAATAAAAGGACAGGACAAAGACTTTCTATTGAAACTCCATTTATCACTACAGATCTGTT
The DNA here is from genome assembly GCA_024760905.1 of Plotosus lineatus. Taxonomy (NCBI): domain Eukaryota; kingdom Metazoa; phylum Chordata; class Actinopteri; order Siluriformes; family Plotosidae; genus Plotosus; species Plotosus lineatus. The sequence continues at coordinate 47,129,404 of CM045728.1, forward strand.
TCGAGGGGTGGTGAAACCATCCTCTCTCTTCAGGTGATTATAGAAGAATTCTATAGGATTCTAGAAGGATTCTTCTATAATCACCTGAAGAGAGAGGATGGTTTCACCACCCCTCGAAACAGATCTGTAGTGATAAATGGAGTTTCAATAGAAAGTCTTTGTCCTGTCCTTTTATTTTTGTTTATATATATATATATATATATATATATATATATATATATATATATATATATATATATAGAGAGAGAGAGAGAGAGAGAGAGAGAGAGAGAAAGAGAGATATTCAAACATTCATCACAAGAAAAAAACGAACATTATTAGCAGGTTGTTTTTCAAATGTTTACATTATATTAAAAGGGTAAACAAATTTACATTAATGCAGAATTAATGAAAAATTCTAGAAGAAGACAAAAAAAAAATCAAACCTACAGAAGTATACATGTGTGCATGTGTGTCTGAGTGATTGTAGATCAAACACTTCTACAGAAAGATAAGAGAGAGAGAGAGAGAGAGAGAGAGAGAGAGAGAGAGAGTTCCAATAAGAAAAAAACAGTAACATTATTATTATTATTATTTTATTTTATTTTACGTAATTTTTTTTTTTATTATTATTACTGTAAAAAATACTTTAAAGGCGAATGTAAGATACCTTTTCTCGTCTTCACACACACAGTCATGCTATTCACTCAGTGACCTCTCTCGGTCTCAGTATAAGCAGTTGTATCATACAGTCAGTTGAATAAAGGTGAAGTATACATACTAGTAGTAATACATGTACAGACCTGACTTGCATCCAAACTGTCTTCCGACCTGTTAGTCAGAACCAAATGCGGTCGTAAGTCAGACACTCCCTGTATGTGTATATCTGTTTGTGAAATGAAGCTCTTAAATAGCTTACTCAATGATATCAAAGAGAGCAAAAATGTTGTACTTTTAAAAATAATCTTTAAAATAACATATTTGTGAGCCACTCCACCAAAAGTAGGCTCTTGTGTCCAAAAAGGAAAAATGAGCTTTTTACACAGTCAGATAGAGGAGGCCCAACGCTGCAAAATGCAGCAAAAAGTTTGTCAATACAATACCTTGAAAACTGACCGAGCTATGCCATTTCTTGTGTCAGCATTCAACTAAAAATTTCAAAAGATGTTTTAGAGAAAAATGAGCACAAAGATTGCACTCCTTCCAAGATCATTAGTCCTTAGCAACCAAACATTTTTATGCACCTCAGCCAAATAAACTTTTAGAAAGCATATCTTGGAAGAGTTTTAGGAAGAGATGATAAGAGAAATCATCCTCATTACACACACCCTTTTTAAACCCATCAGTCACCGTTGTAAGCCCCCCAAAAATTAGCAAAAAATGATTTTTTTTTTCCCCATTTCTGTTTGTTCCAAAAAGATCAGTATGTATTTTTTTTACCATTATATAAAGGTTCAAATGCCTTCAAATTATACTGATTGAAAAAAAAAAACACTGTCAGGTTCAAACAATCACACTGAAATTAAGAAAACTATATACAGAATAAGAAAACTATAGAACAAAACTCTCTGATCTCGTTATAGAAGTAAGCTTCATCAACTCTGTCCTCACCATTAAAATCTTAATCTATATCCTGCTCAGCAGAAAGGATCACATCTTCACAAACACCACTCATGCACACTTTTATTAACAGATGCCTCTTCTTTATCAACATCAAAATCAAAATCTTCATCAACACAGTTTCTCATCATCATCAGTTTGTTCATCTGTAAAAGGAATTAAACATTGAAGTATTTTTCAGGTCTTGACCAATTTTCATACAAAACTAAACAACCCACGATCCAGCATATCCGGTCCAGACAAGATTACACACAAAATCAAATAATCCAAAAAAATTAGAATTGAATTTTGCATGCAGAGAAAAATACTCACCGGCGAAATAATCTTCAAGAACGCCAAGCATTCCGGCATCTTCAAAACCTTTCTCGGGTCGAATTTTACATCTATACTAATGCTGCTAGACATCACAGATGACATTTCACTCTCCTTTTCTAGAAATTATGTGTATTCACAATCTTATAAATAAACTTAATGACTGTTATTGAACAGAAAGAGGGAAATAAATTCACCATGCAGTTAAACCAGAAGCAGGAAGTAAACTGGAAGTTAACGTGTGACGGGCACTGCGCATGTGCAAGCCTGAGCTGACCAATCAGTGTGCTCGTTTCAGATCTTCCTTAGCAACTAGCCTGTATTGTTTACGAGCATATCGTCTTCATAACCTTTATTTTATTTGCTGAAATGGCATTTTAATATCAAAACAGTATCCAAAATGGAGAAACTACTTCACGGCCGTTCTTCTGGTGTATGGATTATAGTGTGTCTTTTACCGAACTCGGTGAATAATTGCAATGAAAACCAGTAAGTTTGCTCCTGGTTTGTCTAGTTTTATGAGGGTACTTGCCAGAAAAATGGGGAAAAAAAGATATTTTTAGTGAGTTTTAGTTGATGTCACGTGAGCAAGTGATAGTGACAAGTGACAGTACATACTACTTGTTTTAATAGTTTATGCAAAAATCCGAATTTCGATAAAAAATAGACCATTTTTACTTTTCTGACCTTTATCTCAAAAGTGGTCTGTGCGACAAGCGCCTACTTTCGGTGGAGCGCCTCACATTTGATAAGTACAAAATAGAAAATTGGCCCTACAATAGCCTGGTGAGCTGTCCAGGGTGTACCCTGCCCTCCTCCAGAGTTGGATAAAATTGGCACCAGACCCGCCCCCTCCCGCAACCCTAATTAGCAGAGATGCCTACCAGTATGGATTCTCTGTACAGTATTTTGTACGGAAAGTTGATGTAAATATGGTGTTACGTTACAGGGTGCTATTTTGCAAGGAAAAGTAAAAAAGAGAATCATGAATGTGATTGTTTTACTTCATAGGCTGGGTTTTTATGCTTAGGCCTATGTAGTTGCTGTTGTTTAATCGGACTTTTAGTTATATTTACTTTTGCGACAATCACCAAGCGGTTGCTATGTCTGGTGACTATCCCAGATAACTCAGTTTATTATCATTTATGCCATTTTTGCTTGCACGCCTCGTGGTTCGAGTTGTTTGAGGATCGAGCACTTGAATTCTGTGTGTAATTGAAATGCTAACAGAAAAGAACAATGAAGAGATCAGTGACAGGACAAATTAAGTAGAGGTCGCAAATATTTCTTCCATGATATTCATTTGAATGGCCGTGCTTCACAGCCAGCAAACTAGGAAATGAATTTGCACATTGCAAACTTTGTGTGACCGACCTGAATATCGCATACAATATGCGACGATTGTCGGCGGCATGTCAACTCGAAAAAACATTCTGAACACGCAGCAAAGGCCAGTCAGTTAGAAACCAGTGGAATCAAACACTTCTTTAAAAATCAATGGACGAAAAGGCATTGAACATCACTCATGCAGAAGCAATGATGGTGGATTTATGTTTAGATTTCAACCTGCCTTTAAGTGCCATGGACAGAATTACGACTGTGAAAAAAGCTTTCAAAGATTCTAACATTGCTAAAGTGTTTCAGTGCTTGCGTTCAAAAGCGATGGCTATGATAATGGACATGGCTGCAGAAATGAGTGAAAATTAATTAAACTTATGCGAAGGTCACCATTTACCATATTGACGGACGGCAGCAACGAGAACAAAAAGCTATTTCCCCTTGTTTTGAAGACTGTTGATCCTGACTCACACCTTTCCTATTGAGTTCCTGTTTTTGCATGTGAGTCATATGATGGTGTTGCCATCCTACTTCTAGATTTTAAGTATGACATAAAATAAATATGACAATAATATTGCTTACAAATACATTTGTTGCTAATTCATGTGTGTGGAAGATGTGTTCCTGAAAATCTTTCAAAAATACTGAAAAAAAAGTCGTGAAGAATACTGAAAATCTATATCTGAGGTAGGCATCTCTGAATTAGAATTAAGGTGTTTATAAAATGAATGAATGAGTGAACATAGAAAATGCAGATAGCAGAAAATGTTTCATTCATCCATTCATTTTCTAAACCGCTTAATCCGAATTAATGTCACGGGGATCACGCCCATCTCAGCCAACTCCGGGTGAGGTCGAGGTACACCCTGGACAACTCGACAGACCATTGCAGGGCACAGCAAATTATTAAAATCATAAAAACTATAGATGCATTATAATTTATTATTTGAAAAAAAAATTTTTTGGTCTTTTGTTTAATGAATGTTTTATAGTCTTGTTGTGTAATGAAAAAGAAAAAATAAAAGGAAAGAGTTTGTATATACACACCCCTCCATAGTTATTGGCATCCTGGATAAGATGTGTTCTTTTGCTTCTTATAATTTTTTTTTTCCTAAATAGTATAGGACCACAATGAAAGAAACAGGAAATGCCAACCTTTAACTCAAGTGCATTTGGTGGGGGAGTTTCCCAGAGTAAGAAATAATTATTTTACATGAAATCATGTGTGCCACAATTATTAGAACCCCTGGTGCTAATACTTCTGCCAGTGCAACTAACTGGGTTATCAAAGGCCGGCCATGTCTCTCACTGTCTTCGGTGAGAAGTTTGTGTAAAAGAACCATTGCTGACTTTTGTCAAGAGTAGGCTGCATACCTAGCGTGTTTCTGTCCCTTGCTAAAGGGTTGTGACAGGAAGGGCATCCGACGTAAAAACCTATGCCAGATCAAATGTGCGAATCAAATGATTCGCTGAGGCGATTCCCGAGAAAAGGGAAAAAGCCGAAAAGGGAAGAAGATATATATTTAAAAGTAGAAATAAAAGGACAGGACAAAGACTTTCTATTGAAACTTCATTGAAACTGTTCTTTTATTTCTACTTATATTTGCTCTACGAAAAAGGATTGAGCACTCTACTCAGGATCTACTCAGAAAATTCTCTCTCTATATATACTAGTCCTTCTCAAAAAATTAGCATATTGTGATAAAGTTTATTATTTTCTGTAATGTACTGATAACAATTAAACTTTCATATATTTTAGATTCATTGTACACCAACTGAAATATTTCAGGTCTTTTATTGTATTAATACTGATGATTTTGGCATACAGCTCATGAAAACCCAAAATTCCTATCTCAAAAAATTAGCATATTTCATCCGACCAATAAAAAAAGTGTTTTTAATACAAAAAAAAGTCAACCTTCAAGTAATTATGTTCAGTTCTGCACTCAATACTTGGTCGGGAATCCTTTTGCAGAAATGACTGCTTCAATGCGGCGTGGCATGGAGGCAATCAGCCTGTGGCACTGCTGAGGTGTTATGGAGGCCCAGGATGCTTCGATAGCGGCCTTAAGCTCATCCACAGTGTTGGGTCTGGTGTCTCAACTTTCTCTTCACAATATCCCACAGATTCTCTATGGGGTTCAGGTCAGGAGAGTTGGCAGGCCAATTGAGCACAGTAACACCATGGTCAGTAAACCATTTACCAGTGGTTTTGGCACTGTGAGCAGAAGAATGCGGTACCTGTAGCCCAGTTCACTGCTTCCACAGGTCCCCCAAGGTCTGGAATCGGTCCTTCTCCACAATGTTCCTCAGGGTCCGGTCACCTCTTCTGGTTGTGCAGTGTTTTCTGCCACACTTTTTCCTTCCCACAGACGTCCCACTGAGGTGCCTTGATACAGCCTATTTGCTCAGAGATTTCTTTCTGTGTCTTACCCTCTTGCTTGAGGGTGTCACTGATGGCCTTCTGGACAACACCAACCTCCGCTCTATGGTGAGCCCCACCCTAGACCCGCTGCAATTCGCCTACAGGCCCAACATCGGAGTGGAAGACGCCGTCATCTACCTTCTGCAGCGGGCGCTCACCCACCTGGAGATCGCCGGTAGCGCTGTGAGGGTCATGTTCTTTGACTTCTTCAGCGCCTTCATCACCATCAGGCCGGCGCTTCTGCAGGGGAAGCTGGAGGACGTGGGAGTGGACGGACATCTTGCTGCCTGGATCATCGACTACCTCACTGACTGTCCACAGTACGTGTGGCTGCGCGGCTGTGAGTCAAAGGTGGCAGTCTGCAGCACGGAGGCACCATCCTCTCACCCTTCCGTTTCACCATTTACACCTCAGACTTAACCTATAACACGGACAGCTGCCACTTCTAGAAGTTCTCTGACGACTCCGCCATCGTGGGCCGTGTGTCAGGGGGGAACGAGCTGGAGTACCGGTCGGTCATCATCGACTTTGTGGACTGGTGCAACCACTGTGCAACCATCTGTGCTTGAACACTAGGAAGACAAAGGAGATGGTGGTCGACTTCAGGAGAAGCACTCTAACACACACACACACACACACACACACACACACACACTCACTGGTGAACATCCAGGGACAGAACATTGAAACAGTGGACAGTTTCAAATACCTGGGCGTTCACCTCAACAATAAACTGGACTGGTCCCACAACACCAACGCCCTGTACAAGAAGGGCCAGAGTGGCCTCCATCTTCTGAGGAGACTTGGGTCCTTTCGGAGTATGCAGACCTCTGCTCAGGACATTTTATGACTCTGTGGTAGCCTCTGCAATCCTCTACGCTGCCGTCTGCTGGGCCCCGGGCTGGTCAGGAGGGCCAGCGCTGTCCTCGGCTGCCCACTGGACTCTGTGGAGGTGGTGAGTGAGAGGAGGATGGTAGCCAAGCTCACATCCATCATGGTCAACAGCTCTCACCCACTGCACCAGACTGTAGAGAAGCTGAGCAGCTCCTTCAGTGGACGACTGAGACATCCTCAGTGCAGGAAGGAGCGTGCAGGTCTTTCATTCCCGCCACTTTGTAACTGTCTGTGAAAATACCGGTTATGTGCAATAAAAACCCCGTGAACTTTAATCAACCACATGTACCCCACTGACTGTGAACCATATCAACCCATCTACTCAGATACATATACACTTGAATACAGGTCAGTCTACAAAGTTGTTCCCGTCTTTTCTTTTTTATTGTATATTACTTTATACTATTTATGTATCTATTTATTTATTTACTTATATAATATAAATGTATGTGTGTATGTATGTATGTATGTATGTATGTATGTATTATTGTATTGTATATGTATCTATTTTTGCACCCCCTACTGATGGTACCTCAAGAGCCTGTAACAGTGAATTTCTGCATTGTGAGATTAATAAAGCTGTATCTTATCTCATCTTATTTTATCTTATCTTATCTTATCATCGTAAAAGGGCGTATCTGTGGACACGGAAAACAGAGACGTCACTGGATAGAGGCGGGACAGATGACTTTGATTGACAGCAGAGGGTGAGCGCTTTCTACAGGCTGCTGTGAGACATTGGTGCACGTGTGTATGAGTGCGCGCGCGTGCGTATGAGCAGAGAGAGAGAGAGAGCGAGAGAGAGAGAGAGCGCGAGAGAGAGGGGTGGGGGGGCTGTACCCATCTTTACCGGGACGGGACCATATAGGAATACTGGGTAAGTAATTTTCTTCGCAGTGTTCTAGACCGGTCCTGTTGGTATTTGTGAGAACGGGTTGACAGTGTCGCGGGCCTGCACGTGGCTGTGTGTTCGGCTCAGATACGGATTAGCCGTTGGCCACTTCTCGCCACAGAGATAACCAGCTGAATCCAGTTAGCTAGCTCGCTAATAATAACCAGCTGTTACTGGTCGGCTAAACAGTGATCGTTAGCTAGCTCGCTGTTACGAGCAGACACTTTAACCAGTAACCGATAGAAACCAGTGCGGCTCGAAACCCAGCTGCTGGTTTTACTGTCTAAAGTGATTGAAGTAAACTTAAAAAACCCCCAAAAAACCCGTTATAATTTTTAATATGTTGTCTCGAAGCTAATTGGCTCATCCGTATGCTTCCCAAATGATCCTTTGGCTAAGAGTGCTAGCTAAGCTAAGCTACACGACTGGCTGGGAGTTGAATGGGGGAGTGTGTGTACTTGTGGTTTCATGTCTCACAGCAAATTCCTGTGAGATTCATCGAGTTTGAAGGATTATTTACTCACAGAGGGGCACTTTTCCCGTTTCAGACACGTCATATCTGCCCAGCACGTCACGTGAAGGAAGGATGGACGCGAAGAAGTAGTTGGTATCAGTGCAGAGGATTCAGCTCGCTACAGGTTGGAAACTTGTGCTGTTAAGACTAGATTACAAAATAAAATGTGGTTAAGATGTCGCAGTATGTATAAAACCAGCTGCGCCAAGTTGCTCCATTGTTTTTGCAAGATTTTCATGATTGGTATGCTGTCCTGTATCCTCTTCCTTGTTCTTACATAGCCTAGTGCTTTCATACTACTCTAAACTCATCAGGTTGGAAGAAAGTTGTTGTGCACAATACATTCAGTATAAGTATGCAAAGCCCATGATGACTGTGTAGGTAAGATGCTTAAATAAAGGTGTTTTTGTTTAATTTTTAATGCATTTGGATTTAGCAAGTCTCCATTACAGCAAGAAAGCCCTGGGTTCAAGGTCTAAGCTCAGGCGATTCTGTGAAGTTTGCATGTTATTCCTGTGCTTGTGTGAGTTTCTTCTGACAGTCCAAAGATATGCACATTAGGCTAAGTGGCTGTTCCAGATTTGCCCTAGTTGTGAGTGTGTGTACATGTGTGTCTGTCTGTTTTAACCCTGCAATGGTCTGGCGAGTTGTTTAGCTTATACCACACTTTTTCTTAGTGTTGGCTAAGATAGGTTGCAGCCTCCCCTTGACTCTAACAGGATCAAGCAGGTTGGTAAAAATGTACAATTACATTATAATTACACGTCTACATATACTGACACGGATTATGAGGTAGTTTAGTTTCACATTTCGTTGTAAGCGGTCTATGATCATTTATTATTTAACCTTGACATTGTGATAGTGTTATTTCTTCTGTCTTACCCAGTTGAATTCAAGCTGTAACTTCGTACATGAGCACCGCAAATGTTAAAAAAAAAATATACATTTAAAATTTAATGTATAACCTTTTTCGTTAAAACACTGATGTAGATGTTTTGGTGACAGATCTACCCTGAGTGTTTTGCAACTTAGTGTGCTCTATGCACTTTGGTGTGTCCGTCTAAATGGACCGTAGCTGGGTCTTGCTCAGACATGTCTGTGATGTAATTCAGGAAATGTTTTGAAATTTACTCTGAGGATGAGGCAAATATGTCAGCGCCTTTCATGACTAATGTGCATCAAATGCTGTGCATTTATGGAGTCAAAGAATACAGTATCATTAATACGCTGAATTGACACTGATTTATTAGGAGCAAACACTGTGCCTGTACTCTTCATTAGTCTTTAATTATCAGTCCATCTTACCTTTAAATTTATGGCATATGGCATACATCCTAATCCAGAGTGACTTAAATTTTTATCTCATTTATACAACTGAGCTGTTGAGGATTAAGGGGCCCTAGTCAGGGGACTGGCTGTGGCGTCCTGGTGGTAGTTGGGTTTTAATCCTCAGCCTTCTGATTGAATCAGTAACCCAAGGCCTTAACCACTGAGCCTCTACATCTTCAATGTTGTCAAAATAAACTCTGTTGAAAACCAGGGTTCTCATCCTACGCCCCAGGCTTCTGCACAGTGTAATATAATTTTCCTTCGTATTAAAGGCAATGATTCAGTGTTTTATAATACAGTAGGCCCTCGACATTCGCGGGGGTTCGGTTCTGGGCCCTCCCGCGAATCGAGGTAATCCGAGAGTTCTGTACCCGGAAGTAAAACCTCATGTATCACGTCACATGCCCGAATGAGCAGAAGTAAAATACTATGTATCTATTACATGCACTAAAATATGCTTCTTAAACACATTCTATGGACAGTCTTACTCATTAATACAGTATTAATGTAGTAATGATTAAGAAAAACTTTTCAATTTTTACTCTTATTTTTATTGATGATAAGATATAAACATTATACAGCATATACTGTTGTAAAGCACTCGTATTCAAGTCTTTTTCAATTATTATTCCAGTACAGTACCTAAGTTAATCTTTAGAATGTTTGTGCGTGAGATTTTTATGTTCTGTGGCATGTTTAACAAATGATACCAAAATGATAAACTTTATTATGCTTCATGTCCTTTTACATTGAACTTGGAGTGACGTCTCCAAGATGGTGCTGCCTAGAGGGCGACGTCGCGGAGTTCTCGGAGTCAAATTGTGTCTTTGTTCCTTTTAATTTGTTGTTTTGTTTGTTCATGTTTTGCACTATGCTCGTCTATGACTGGTCGATCCTACTACAGCTATGAGCAGCTTCAGCTTCGGGCAACTAAGCACGCAACAACTCCTATCGTGAGCTAATATGCCATGGTAGCTCAGTGCTAGCCGCATCTCGGCTAACAATTAGCCCAGGTGGGAAGGGGCCGAACGATGACTCCGGTGCTTGGGATCGCACGGGATGAAGGCCATGTAGCCGGCTGGTGCAATCGCCTCGTCGGTTGTACTCTCCTCGATCCATGTTTCACAGAAACACAGCATAGAGCAGTCCAGTAGATCCCTCTGTGCTGCAATCTGAGCATGAAGCTCGTCCACCTTCGTTTGGCCCCTTCCGCCTGGGCTTAGTGTTAGCCGGGATGCGGCTAGCTAGCATTGAGCTACCATAGCATATTAGCTCAGGAGTTAGGCATGCTTAATTATATACGCCCGAAGACATTCCGATCTCATAGCTGTAGTAGGGTCGACCAGTCATAGACGAGCATAGTGCAAAACTTGAACAAATAAAAAGAAACATGACTCTGAAAGCGCCGCCTGGGCTTATTGTTAGCCGGCGTGGGCTAGCATTGAGCTACCATAGCATATTAGCTCAGGAGTTGAGCGCGCTTGGTTATACATGCCCGAAGACACTCCAATCTCATAGGTGTCGACCGGTAATAGACGAGCATAGTGCAAAACATGAACAAACAAAGCAACAAATTAAACGGAACAAAGAAACAATTTGACTTCGAGAACTCTGCGACGTCACCCTCTAGGTAGCACCATCTTGGAGACGTCACTCCAAGTTCACTGTAAAAGGGCATGAAGTGTAATAAAGTTTATCCTTTTGGTATCGTTTGTTAAACATGCTACAGAACATAAAATCTCACGCACAAACATTAACTTGGCTACTTATAGCTAAAAACTAAGATTTCCTTTCGGCTTTTTCCCTTTATCAGGGGTCACCACAGCAAATGATTCGCATGTCTGATTTGGCATAGATTTTTACGTCGGATGCCCTTCCTGACACAACCCTTTAGCAAGGGACCAAAACACGCTGACGGCTTTGCAGCCTACTGATACGATACGGTACTGGAATAATAGTTGAAAAACACTTTAATAGAACAGTTCAGAGGAAACTGTCGTTTCTTCAGGAGAAAGTCTTATTTCTTCAGAAGAGACATCCAGCATTTTCTATCAATTAGCCAGAGAAGATACACTAAGATATTTGAGTGGCATCATAGAGCCTAACTGGTAATTAAAACACACTAAAAAAAGAGGCTCATTGACAACTTGTGCATGAATGATGAAAAAGGGGCGTTACATCATCTCAACCAATCAGTAGAAAGGAGGACAGCCATTGGCTGAATTTGAGTGACGTGTCAGTTGCTTGGCAGTCCGCAAATACCCAAACCGTGAGCGCAAAACCGCGAATAGTCAAGGGCCTACTGTATATTATTCTATTCTAATACAACGTAATCTTATTTGATTCAGTAGCTCTTAACTAACATTACTAACTTTATTTAGAGTCTAGAGTATGCTTATTGTTAAGTAATTATTAAGGATTACATGCATGCAGGATGCTAGGTTATTATATTATACTATACGTTAGGGGTGTTATTGAAAACCTATTATTGGTATCGATATATTGATAAAAAAAATTTCCGATGCATCGATACATTGGAATATTGCTGTACTGTTCCATAAATGCATTAAATAGAACAGACTAAGATATATTACAGTAGTTTGTATAATGCATTGAATACAGTCAGTCGACGACTTACGACCTATGCGAGTTTTGTCTGATCGACTTGACGACCGCAAAAGTGGTGAAGCATGATTCATGGCAGTGCAGTGCTAGTGTTGCGTACGACGGTTGTTTGTGCTGCCGGCAGCGCCAGCATTTTAAAAGGCCAAGCAGGAGATGATGCAGCTTCACTTTCTAACTGCTCAGAGTAAATTTATTCATCTACTTTCAATGCCACGTCACTGTGGCGTGAAGCTGAGAGCAATCCTTTCTGTGTGGGCGGGTCCGATACCTTGAAGCTCTAATTTTATTGGACTCTCACGCTGCAGTGTTTATGTGACAGGAAGCGCGTCCCAAATTTTGGCAATCAGCTGCTCTGCGGGTTGAAGTTTTTCCATGTCCGTCCATTTGTGTTTGCTTGCCAGCTGTGCTTGGCTTCGTGGAAATGAGACGATCAAAACGAGGGAAATTTATCTCTTTACTCAAAAACAACACATGCGGTCTGTGGCTGTTGTTATAATCCAATAAAATTGGAGTTTGAAGCTATCGGACCCGCCCACTCAGTGGAGTACAGAAAGGATTGGCTCTCTGCTGCATGTCACAGTGACGTGGAATCGAAAATAGATGTATAGATTCAGAAGATGCACATATCTGCATTATCCGGTGATAAGTGTATCTTCTTGTTCAAAATGTTCCGTGCTATTGAGAACATGCGCTCTGATGGCACAATAGAAGCAGGAACGTACCATTTACCATACAGGGAGGCGGAACGTACCATTTACTCGGGGTGTCATTGAAATTGCATTTACTACAGATGCTGTCATGAACACAGGAAGCTATAACGTTATAAGTATCGATACCCCTTTTATAGGTATCGATTATCGATCGACATAATTATATCGGCGATATTCTGATATTTCGATTGTCAATGACATCCCTACTATACGTATAAGTTTATAGAATTAATCATTTTATGCACACTGGGCCCCACGCGCAGCAAACTGGGTTATCAAAGGCTGGCCGTATCTCTCACTGTCTATGGTGAGAGGCTGTAAAAGAACCGTTTCTGACTTTTGACCAGAGTAGGCTGCAAAGCCGTCAGCTTGTCTCCGCCTTGCGATGGCCTGGCGAGCTGTCCAAGGTGTGCTTTGCCCTCTCCCAAAGTCGGCTGTGATGGGCACCAGCCTCCCCACAACCCTGATTAGGATTAAGCAGTTCAGAAAATAAATGAGATTTTATTAGGGCTGCAACTAACGATTGTTTTAATGATCGATGAATTGGTCAATTATTTTTACGAGGAATCAGAAAGAGCACAAACAATCTTTTACTTTTGATTTCTATATTCAAAAATAGACAATTTGTTTTCAAATTGCCAGTCCATATTTGAGTAACTGAGTGTATATCTAGTCTTCTTCTTTTCCTTTCGGCCTTTTCCCTTTTTTGCATCGGTCGCCACAGCGAATCATCTGATTTGCATGTTTGATTTGGCATAGGTTTTTACGTCGGATGCCCTTCCTGACACAACCCTTTTAGTAAGAGGCAGAAACACGCTGACGGCTATACAGCTACTCTTTACGAAAGTCAGCAATAGAGTCATCCGTTGAATATCGTGGATAATGTAGACCAGACCTGGCCGCGATATTTGAAAAACTGTGAAGTAGGAACGCTCCTCTCATTTCTACCATGTTGTCTCATTTCTATGTTTTTGCATCTATACAATACAAGAAGTGTATATTAAATGTTCGTTATATGCATATGTAAATACTGTAATGTATTAATATTTAAATAGAATTTATATATAAATACTTTAAGTACTGTACTCATCTCTGACAATAGCTCTTCTCCACGGTGCAGGACGTTCACAAACACTAAGATTACAAAATCACAAAAAATCCCGCGGGAATGTGCAAGGCAACAGCGTCACTCGTCTAAGTCAATTAGCTTGCGAGATTGAGTTGAGTGGGCGGGAGGCAACAGCGTCACGCGTCTAAGCCAATCAGCTTGCGAGATTGAGTTGAGTGGGCGGTCCCTGCCTGAACTGGGGAGGAGGGGCACGTCAATCTGTCGTTTGGAAACAATGGACGCAGCCTGCCTTGGGTTTCAGTGCGAATTTTGAATTTTTTATGAATATTTTTTATTTTATTTTATTTTTTATTAAAATGCCGCGATGCTCAAATCGCGACGTGGCAAGGGATGACTGTAGTTCTTTTACATACCTCACACCATAGACAGTGAGAGACATGGCGGCTCTTTTGATAGCCCAGTTAGCTGCACTGGGGGTGGAGAGTGACAACCTTGTGGAAAGTGGGACTCGAACCACCACCTTTAAGATCAGCGATCCAGCTCCATTTACCACCAGGCCACAACTGCCCTTGAGTGTATATCTAGTTATTTGTTAATTCTTAGATAGGTAGTTAATAAGTAATCATAGTTCAATATACTGTACTTGTACAAAAAATCTACTAATATATATGTATGCCTGTTTATGTGTGTACTTATTATTTATTAATATAATTTTATGCATGCTATCACTTATGCCGTTTGGTTCTCAAATGCTGACTTAATTTTAGATCATTTTGTATGAAGCTTAAATTTAGATTTACAGATGTTCCCCGACTTTCATTCATTCGTTTTATGTTTTTTTCGATTTTGCATTTAAAAAAAAAAGTCAAATTTTGAGTTTAGCATGCTTTCTGTAGTGCGAGACATACCTATGTAGTAGGGATGTCATTGACAATGGGAATATCGCTGATTATAATTATGTCGATCCATAATCGATACCTATAAAAGGGGTATCGATACTTCTAACGTTATAGCTTCCTGTGTTCATGACAGCGTCTGTAGTAAATGCCATTTCAATGACACCCCGAGTAAATGGTACGTCCCGCCTCTCTGTATGGTAAATGGTACATCCTGCCTCTCTGTATGGTAAATGGTACGTCCCGCCTCTGTATGGTAAATGGTACGTCCCTGCTTCTGTTGTGCCGTCAGAGCGCATGTTCTCAATAGCACGGAACATTTTGAACAAGAAGAGACACTTATCACCGGATAATGCAGATATGTGCATCTTCTGAATCTATACATCTATTTTTGATTCCACGTCACTGACACGCAGCGGAGAGCCAATCCTTTCTGTACTCCACTGTGTGGGCTGGTCCCATAGCTTCAAACTCCAATTTTATTGGATTATAACAACAGCCACAGACTGCACGTGTTGTTTTTGAGTAAAGAGATAAATTTCCCTCGTTTTGATCGGCTCAATTCCACAAAGCCAATCACAGCTGCAAAGCAAACACAAATGGACGGACATGGAAAAACTTCAACCCACAGAGCAGCTAGCTGATTGCCAAAATTTGGGATGCGCTTCCTGTCACATAAACACTGCAGCGTGTGAGTCCAATAAAATTAGAGTTTTTTAAAGGTATCGGACCTGCCCACACAGAAAGGATTGACTCTCAGCTTTGCACCACAGTGATGTGGCATTGAAAGTAGATGAATAAATTTGCTCTGAGCAGTTAGAATGTGAATCTGCACCATCTCCTGCTTGGCCTTTTAAAATGCTGGCGCTGCGGGCAGCGCAAACAACTGTCATACACAATACTCGCACTGCACTGCCATGAATCATGCTTCACCACTTTTGCGGTCGTCAAGTCGATCAGACGAAACTCGCATAGGTCGTAAGTCGACGACTCACTGTACTCAATGCATTATACAAACTACTGTAATATATCTTAGTCTGTTCTATTTAATGCATTTATGGAACAGTACAGCAATATTCCAATGTATCGATGCATCGGAAATTTTTTTTATCAATATATCGATACCAATAATAGGTTTTCAATGACACCCCTACTATGTAGTACGCTGACGTAATGACGCTGCGTCCATTGTTTACAAACGACAGACTGAACGTGCTCCTCCTTCTTCCCAGTTCAGTGCGTGTCACCCTTGTGTTAAGACGTCGTCTCTATGATCTTTGTGTTTACACTTTTTTGCGGACTTTTGTCAGGAAAAAGTCCATTGATATGGTAACCTGTTCATTTGGTACATTTAAGGTCATCAGCTCAAGTTCATTTTATGACCACATAATGTTTCTGCGCCTCAGCCTGACCAACTGAAGCAACAATGCTGTAGCAATTACATGACTATTTGGCTGAGTACAGTCTGTACAGTATTCAGTTCATTATAGCTGTGACCTTTTAAATGCATATAATCAATCCAAATTTTTGGATTGCTGCACCCCACTCTTCGCACAGCATTGATGTTTAGAGTTATGGTCCGGTAGTTTGCATGGCAAGAAAAGGGAGCATTGGACAATGTCAGTGTTGTATGTTGAGAAATGACCACTGACCAAATATACCATGCCACCGCTCTGGTGCTGTGGTCAGAAGGTAAGACTGACGAAAGTCTGGTGGACATTGGTCTAAGCCTGGACCTGTTTTTAAACATGAATAGTATGGTGTCAGCAATATAGTATAACCAAATAACAATGGTGTGCTTTTTCAATGATTGACAGTGTAAAGGTCACTAAGTAAAGGTATAACTGTATAATTATGTAGGGATAGATTTGTGATATGTTGAAGTATTACTTCATAGGTATAATAGAGAGGGTTTTTTATGGAGATCAGTTCACTTTCTTAGATGTGGAAGCATTGTAGATGGATACTAATAGGTTTTGCATTACAATGTGCAAATAGTGCGCTTGGTACAAGATACCATTAATGTTCATTTGTTATTTATAGAAAATACAAGGCAGTGTGCCGTTTCTTCTGTCTCTTTTAGTTCCACTACAAGAGCTGGTAATGAACTAATTCACTGAAATAGTTTGTTTGAACAGAGACATCAGTAAATAAAACTGGACTCTGGCCCTTTAGGACCCCATCTACCTTTAACTGACTTTTCCAAAAACTTTAAGACTGAAATACTGGAAATGTGAAATATGCCTTTTGGTATTATTTTTCATAAAAAAAAAAAAAAAAAAAAAAAAAGAAAAGACGATGCGGAGGACAGGGTGAGGTGGAGGCGGATGATTTGCTGTGGCGACCCCTGAAGGGAGCAGCCGAAAGTAAAAGAAGAAGAGGTCTTATTTTTCATAAACACCATTACTAACTGAAAGTAATTGCTGAAATACAGGTATACCTCGGCTTACGTCGTTAATTGATTCCAGGAGAGACGAATTAGAATAGAATTAGCTTGTCTCTAGGCTAGCCTAGGCTAGGCTATGCCAAATTTACCTGTATAATATTTTATATATACTGGTCCTTCTCAAAAATTAGCATATTGTGATAAAGTTCATTACTTTCTGTATTGTACTGTTTAAACATTAGACTTTCATGTATTTTAGATTCATTACACACAACTGAAGTAGTTCAAGCCTTTTATTGTTTTAATATTGATAATTTTGGCAAAAAAGTAAAGAAAAACCAAAAATCCCTATCTCAAAAAATTAGCATATTTCATCCGACCAATAAAAAGTGTTTTTAATACAAAAAAAAAAGTCAACCTTGAAATACTTATGTTCAGTTATGCACTCAATACTTGGTTGGGAATCCTTTTGCAGAAATGACTGCTTCAATGCGGCATGGCATGGAGGCAATCAGCCTGTGGCACTGCTGAGGTGTTATGGAGGCCCAGGATGCTTCGATAGCGGCCTTAAGCTCATCCACAATGTTGGGTCTGGTGTCTCTCAACTTTCTCTTCACAATATCCCACTGATTTTCTATGGGAAATTTTATTCAGGTCAGGAGAGTTGGCAGGCCAATTGAGCACAGTAATACCATGGTCAGTAAACCATTTACCAGTGGTTTTGGCACTGTGAGCAGGTGCCAGGTCATGCTGAAAAATGAAATCTTCATCTCCATAAAGCTTTTCAGCAGCTGCAAGCATGAAGTGCTCCAAAATCTCCTGATAGCTCGCTGCATTGACCCTGCCCTTGATAAAACACAGTGGACCAACACCAGCAGCTGACATGGCACCCCAGACCATCACTGACTGTGGGTACTTGACACTGGACTTCAGGTATTTTGGCATTTCCTTCTCTGGTTCAAAAGTGGCTTGACCTGGGGAATGCGGCACCAGTAGCCCATTTCCTACACACGCCTGTGCACGGTGGCTCTGGATGTTTCTACTCCAGACTCAGTTCACTGCTTCCACAGGTCCCCCAAGGTCTGGAATCGGCCCTTCTCCACAATCTTCCTCAGGGTCCGGTCACCTCTTCTGATTGTGCAGTGTTTTCTGCCACACTTTTTCCTTCCTACAGACGTCCCACTGAGGTGCCTCGATAGAGCACTCTGTGAACAGCCTATTCGGTCAGAGATTTCTTTCTGTGTCTTACCCTCTTGCTTGAGGATGTCAATGATGGCCTTCTGGACAGCAGTCAGGTCGTCAGTCTTACCCATGATTGCGGTTTTGAGTAATGAAGCAGGCTGGGAGTTTTTAAAAGCCTCAGGAATCTTTTGCAGGTGTTTAGAGTTAATTGATTGGTTCAGATGATTAGGTTAATAGCTCGTTTAGAGTACCTTTTCATGATATGCTCATTTTTCGAGATAGGAATTTTGGGTTTCCATGAGCTGTATGCCAAAATCATCAGTATTAAAACAATAAAAGACCTGAAATATTTCAGTTGGTGTGCAATGAGTTTAAGATATATGAAAGTTTAATTTTTATCAGTACATTACAGAAAATAATAAACTTTATCACAATATGCTAATTTTTTGAGAAGGACCAGTATGTATATATGTATTCTTAATGTATATGATATACAGAAAGCCTTCGTTATTTGCGGGGGGGTATGTTTCTTCCCCACCCGCAGTGCTCGGAAATTCACAAATTATTGATGCGGTTTTAAAACCCTATGTATTGTATTACTTAAACTAAAATATGCTTCTTAAACACATTCTATAGACCGTAATAATGTGGTAAAATGTAGTAATGATTAAGTAAAAACTTTTTAATTTTGTTCTGTGATAATATATGAATAAATAAAGTGCCTCGGCTCCTTACCAGATGCTAAAGAAGATGCAGGGTGTTGGAGTGGCATCATAGGGCTTAAATGATACAAGGATCCCTCACTTTCTGTGGTTAATTGGGACTGAGATCCCCCACAACCCTCGAATTCCACGAAGTACGCGGAATGTGTATGGGTATGTGTATATACAGACCCTCCCCGACTTACGTTCATTCGTTTTACGGTTTTTTGATTTTTTTTTTTCCTCAAAAAAAATTGTTCAATTTTGAGTTAGTGTGCTCTCTGTAGTACGACACGTACTTATGTAGTACACTGATGTAATGACGCTGCGTCCGTTGTTTACAAACAACAGATGTGTCCCTCCTTCTTCCCAGTTCAGTAGTGCGTGTTACCCTTGTGTTAAAACGTCGTCTCTGTGATCTTTGTGTTTACACTGTTTTGCGGACTTTTGTAACCCTAAGCAAATATGGTTGGTCAGAAGCTTAAGCCTACGAGCATGGGTGCAAGTTTTCCGGCATATGCTGGAATTTCCGGTTTTCCCAAGACTGAATTAACTGTCTGCTCGGATTGGCTCAATCTACCATGCATACTCAGTTAAGCAAAGAGACTTGTAACATGAATGAAAACCTGAATCCAGGACAGAAAGAACTCTCCGCTCTGCTGGTGATTCACATCACTGTAGGCTGAGTACTAAATGAGTATTCAACGGTGCCCTTGCTAACTTGAAAGACCAGAAGTTCGGATAACCCGCGCTTTGTCTCGAGCACAAGCAAGTGAACTACTCTTGGTGGAGCGCCTCACATGTTTTAGCATTGATTGGCTGTTTTAAGCTTCATGTAAAGTTATTTGGCTCAGCTTCATGTAAAGTGACCATCTGTCGACCATCGGAACCATTTACAAGCAGAAAGATCGCATCATAGAGAATGTTAAAGGTTATATTTGATATTGTGTTTGATGAGGGAATTTGATTAAAATTTGTCTATTTGAAATTATTTTGCTTGAATTTAATTTATTTGAAATTAATGTTGATATTATTTGATATATTTGATATTACTTTACAATGTTATGTTTATAATAATTGATTTAGGGGTGTTTTATGAGATACGGTAATGGTATTTATGGATGTATGAACGTTATGCGTTACTGGAACATACAGTAACAACTTATGTTTTTTTTTTTTCCAACTTGCGTTTGGCCGTCCGGAACCAAACAAAAACGTAAGTTGGGAAGTGTCTGTAATATCAATAAATACATATTCAATGCTATAAATGCTTATAATAACAAATAAACTTTCAAAAATAATGCATAAGATATAAATAGAATATAAATACACACACAGACACGCGCATTCACACACTCAGATGCGCACCTCACATCAAAATGTAAGTAGTTTTGATCGAGGGTTTTGGATTTTTTTGTTTGTTTGTGGGTTTTTTTTTTGTTGCATAATTGGCGTTGTTTTGTGGCATTTTCCTTAACTTTTTCCCCTATTCTTCCTTAATTTTTAAAAAAATTTTAATCAGATGAATATTTAAAAAAAAAAACCCGTGATGCAATGAAGCTGGATGAATTGAAGCGCGAAGTATCGAGTGATCCCTGTAATTAAAAACGCACTAAAAAAAGTGAATTCACAATTCAAGCAATAACGTTCACAACATGTGCGCGAAGGAGAAAAAAAAGATGTGTACGTATCATCTGCAACCAATCAGTAGGAGGGAGAAACAAAAGCTCTCAGCCATTGGCTAAATTTGAATGATGTGCCAGTAATGTCATGATGATGCATACGTATCATTTGCGAAATCCGCCAGCATGCAGCATCGCCTTAAAAAAAAAGGGTTAGTTTTCCATATGTTTTTTTGAAAACTGACGTATAACCAAGAATGACTTTAATTCGAAACGACTTAAGTCGAGGTATACTGTACTGGCATGGCAATATGTGGCTTGGGTTGTGTTCTTATTTGAATAGGGTGAGACTTTTGTTTGTTTGCTAAATGACTGTTTGCACTGTTGTTCAGAAAGGGTTAGCCAGCTTTCTAGGAGGCCGAAAGATTAGACATGCTGGAACTGATTAAAAAAGCCACCTTAATACAGTTAGCTAATATGGGGCTAATGGTGAGAGAAGCAGCTTTAGAATCGAAAGGTTGCTGGTTTGATTCCCGAAGCAGCAGGTAAAATATGTGGTGTGGTGTGGCGCCCCCCACCCCCCACCCCCCACACACACATAAATGGCTGAAGTGCCCTTGAGCAAAGAACCCAATTCCCAATTGCCCTCCAGGTGCATCCCAGTGTGTGTGTGTGTGTGTGTGTATATTTGTGCACTCACTTTGGATGGGTTAAATGCACAAAATATGGTACGTCGTCGTCTTTTCCTTTTGGCTTTTCCCTTTTTTTCAGCGGTCGCCACAGCAAATAATCTGATTCGCACATTTGATTTGGCATAGGTTTTTACGTCGGATGCCCTTCCTGACACAACCCTTTAGCAAGGGATAGAAACAAGCAAAATATGGTACATCAAAAATAAAAAATATTAGTTTCTCAAAGTGAGCCCTTGTATTAATTGCTGTGTGGTTTGCCTATAGTTATGCTGCTAAATCAGGATGAGTGGAGTCAGTCCGTGTTATAAGCGGATCACAATTTCAGTATAATAGTGCTCAGTCCCAGTTTCAGAGATTTGTGATGAAGGTTTTAGTTTTTAGTGTTTGGATACATTACATAACGATGGAAACATTTATCCATTCATGTTTGGAAAAAATGGAATAATATCAGCAAGAATGTCCACCTCACAGCAGAAAGGCCCTGCATTTATATGTGGAGTTTGCATGTTCTCCTCGTATTTGTATGGGTTTCCTCTGAATAAAACATGCACAGCAAGCTAATTGGCTGTTCCAAATTATCCCTCGGTGTGAATGTGATTGTTGTGTGAGGGTGTACCTCAGCTAGAGTCGGTTGAGATGGGTACCTGCCTCCCTGTGAAGCAGTTTAGAGACTGAATCCATGAATAACAGCAGTTGCCCTGAGCTGTATACCATTTCACAAGGACTCTTTGTGCTTAAAATACTTACTGTCATGCTAATAAAAGGAGGTTTTTGTCTCCCTTCAGTCCTCTAGGTGTGATAATCTCATTCTGAAGTCTCCTGTAATTTGATTAAGCAGTGACTCGACCTAAAGACCAGGAATAATGACTGTTGCTAATGCCAACTCTGGTACAGGTAAGATCCTAGGAAAAGATTGTCTTGTGAATTATTGTATGTGGCAGACTCGTGTTTTTGTATTGTAACTGATAAGTTCACAGTGGCAGGTTGCTTCTCTCACAAGGGAATTGTAATGATAGTATAAAAAGTTTTTTTTTGATTATTGATATTTATCTGACTGTTCATGTTTTGAACAAATTTTACCTGTAGAGACTACTCTTCTTGAGCACTTATCAACAACCTGTGTTGTTGTAGTTGCAACAACCTGCAGTGGACTTGTTTATGTTGTTAAAACCACTTGACTTTTCTGCGGCTATACGCAGCCCAGACACTATATTCTCACAACACTCTGTTATATCCGTCATTAATAATTTCGTCAGATTGTCCTACAGTAGCTCTTTTGTGTGATCAGACTCACTGTACTAGTCTTCACTCCTTATACACATACGTGAGCCTTGGGTTCCCATGACTTTCTAGCCAGTTCACTGGTTGTTCTTTATTGGACCATCTTTGTACGTACTCAACATGGAACACCATGAATCCTCCACAACATGGGGCCCAACCACCGGTCCGGGGCTCAATTGGTACCGGTCCGCAGAAAAAAAAATATATATATAATTATTTCCATTTTATTTATTATCTGAGTCCGAACGATCTTTATTTTTGAAAAGACTTTTATTTTGAAAAATGACCAGATTCTCTCGGTTACATGTCAGTCATTTGAGCGCTAAAATATAACCCGCAGGGGGGAGGTACATGAAGTTGGATATGTTTCCAACAGTAGCGGGGATTTTGGGTGAGACTGTGTCTGGGTTATCAAAGGCGGGCCATGTCTCTCACTGTCTATGGTGAAAGGCATGTAAAAGAACCATTGCTGACTTTCGTAAGGAGTAGGCTGCATAGCCGTCATTCGCTGTGGTGACCCCTGAAAAAGGGAAAAGCCGAAAGGAAAGGTTCAAGCTCTATTACCAAACCAACTTTATTTCAGCTGTTGAACAATAACATTCATGGAGTGCTGATTCTTCTTCTTCTTCTTATTATTATTATTTAATATTAATAATAATAATAATAATAATAATATTTTATATATTTTTTTCCTTCTTTCGGCTTTTTCCCTTTCTCAGGGGCCGCCACAGCGAATCATCTGATTCGCCCATTTGAGTTGGCATAGGTTTTTACATCGGATGCCCTTCCGGTCACAACCCTTTTAGCAAGGGACAGAAACACGCTGACGGCTTTGCAGCTTACTCTTTACAAAAGTCAGCAATGATTCTTTTACATGCCTCTCACCATAGGCAATGAGAGACATGGCCTGCCTTTGATAACCCAGTTAGTTGCACTGGGGGAATAATAATATTTTATTTTATATAAATAAATTATATTTACAATATAAACAATCTACGACACCCCTTCCCCTGCGCCACGATAAAATTGTCAAGCGTTGACCGGTCTGCGGTGCTAAAAAGGTTGGGGACCCCTGCTCCACAAGACCTGTTGTTTTAAGCAAAGTAGACTATCTTTTAACCATCACGATGTGAACATTTTCAAAGATACTCAGATTCTTATTACTGATTTCTTCTGCTTTGGGGCAGTAGTAGTCTAGTGGTATAGGGTGCTGGATCGCTGATCCTAAGGTTGGGGGTTCGAGTCCCACTCTCCACAAGGTTGTCACTGTCCCCCCCAGTGCAGCTAACTGGGTTATCAAAGGTGAACCATGTCTCTCACTGTCTATGGTGAGTGGCATGTAAGAGAACCATTGCTGACTTTTGTAAAGAGTAGCTGCATAGCCGACAACGTGATTCTGCCCCTTGCTAAAGGGTTGCGTCAGGAAGGGCATCTGACGTAAAAACCTATGCCAAATCAAACATGTGAATCAGATGATTCACTGTGGCAATCCCTGAGACAGGGAAAAAGCCAAAAGGAAAAGACTGATTTTTCCTGCTTCCAAGACATCAACTTTAAGAATACACTGTCTGCCCAATGCATCATACCCCTTGGCTGGTGTCCTTGTGATAAGATAAGTTGCAAACTCTTGCTGCTGATTTTGTCATTTTATCTCAATTTCTCCATTTTGTAAACTTCAGAATTCCATGGGGATATGCAAGTTGGAGATGATAGATTGAAATAAATGATATAGATCTAAAGAGAATAAAGGCAGGCAAGACCAAAATATATTTTTAATGCAAAACAAACAAAGTATACAGATGGGGAAAAATAACAGCTGGAAACAGCAGGCAAAGAGAGAATTAATGAATTGTGTGTATGGGGTGGTGGTGGTGGTGACTAAACCATGGTATTTCATCATGACTGAATTCATGAATATATATATATGTATATATATATATATATATATATATATAAATGGAGTTTCAATAGAAAGCCTTTGTCCTGTCCTTTTATATATATATATATATATATATATATATATATATATACATACATACACCCTGTCATCTTTTCTGTATGTGTGTGTGTGTGTGTGTGTGTGTGTGTATGTGTGTATATATATATATATATATATATATATATATATATATATATACATACACACACACACACACAGTGGACCATCAGAATCCGAACGCTCTAGAGACCGAACAAACGGGAATCTGAACAAAAAAGTCGTGACTTTTATTGTCCCAGAAACTAAATAAAAACCAGAAGTTGAACTCAAGAAACGCATGAGAAAAAATGAGACTGAGAGACCGCCGGAAGTTGTTGATGCTATGTATGTTCTGGGGAAGTCTGGAAGTTGTTGATACTACGTAAGGTCTGTTTGGGTTTTTACACCCAAGCCTAGTGGCTCATCAGGCCGGTACTTTATGTATCACCCTAATAAAGCACTCCTGGGGAAGTCCGGAAGTTGTTGATACAGTACTAAAACTAAAGCTAGCACTAAAGCGATCTAATCACCAACGCCAGTGACAAATACGATTTAGAGTCCCGAACAGAAAACCCACAGAGCGGCTTATAGGCATAACTACCTAAATGAAGCTGAAGAGGAAGCATGTATGGATGTTTGTATGTATGTAAGCTAAGTTAAAGGGCAAAAAGCTAAGCTAAAGCGCTAGCAGCGCTGTGAACACCTTTAACGATAAGGTCATGAGCCAATTTCGTGAGGTTTTGAAAAGAAAGCCTCCTCCTTCTCTCCCTTCCATAACAGAGAAAAATGAAATGGTTTTAATTTTAGTGTGTTATGGTCTCTCAGAAATGAGTTGCACTTGAAATGCGCGTTGGAGAGGGGCGTGGCTCTAACACACTCATCTATGCAAACAGGTTGTGCTTTATTGTTCACAGGTTTCTCGTGCTCTAATGATCTAGTGCTCTACTGTTTCTAGTGCTCTAGTGCCTGTGCACTAGTGCCTTCCCTGTGAACAATAAAGCACAGCCGTTTTCATAGATGAAACGGGGAAATCGTAGTCACTGAGAGATTCGGAGAAACACGGAAATCAAACTAAAGCTTGAACTGCTTGAGCACAGAGCTGAGAGATCAAGAGGGACAGTCTTCTAGCACCGGGAAGAGCACTGCTAGTCTGTATAGCCTGTGATTAAATGAAAATGATTAAATTTGTGTGTGTGTTTAGCACTCCATCCCGCGTATTCGAGCCGCGCACCTCTTTTCTGAGAGACCATAACACTCAAATAAAAACCACAGAAAAGTTAAAAAGTCTCTCACAACACAAACCATAACATAATGGACTGTATTCAATAATTTTTTCCACTTAATTTGAGGACCTATGGTACGAATAACGGTATCGTTAACTTCTGTTCAAAAGACGATGGAATGGATTAAGACCATTTACATTATTTGTAATGGGAAAAGTGAATTGGGAATCCGAGCAAATCGAAATCCGAAAAGCCATCTGGAACGGATTAAGTTCGAGTACTGAGGCTCCACTGTATATAATTATATGGTTTTATTGTAGATGATTTTATTTAAGCTAATTTATAGCCTTACCTTCTGTGCAGTGCTCCTCAAATATCAAATGATCGCAATATAGAAGGCTGTTAAAATGTTTCAATCATTCCTTTTCTGAACCGCAAATCCTTATTAGGTTCGCGGGGAGGCTGCTGCCCATCTCAATCGACTCTGGGCGAGGGCACCCTGGACAGCTTGCCAGACCATTAAGTGCAGAAACACACTGACAGCTATACAGCCTACTGTTGATGAAAACCAGCAATGGTTCTTTTACAGCCTTTCACCACAGACAGTGAAAGTCTTCGATAACCCAGTTAGCTGCACTGGGTGGACAGCAGTAACAACTGTTGACAGTGAGGCTTGAACCCCATCCTTAGGATCTGTAATCCAGTACTTTACTACTGGACCACCACTGCCTTATTAACATTTTACAGCTTGCAAAATATTTAAATATGTAAAGGCATTCATAAAAAGAAGTTTAATCAGAACTCATTGAATCATTTCAAACTTTGATTTCTCCACACAAGGTAAGTGAAATGTAACCAGAAATCACGGCCTGTTTCACGGACACTAAAAACCATTAATTTACTATTATTATGCTGTAATGCTGGTGTGTGTGTGGTGGGGAGAATGAGAACAAAACAGTAAAGGCGAAACATGAATCTATCTCCTGTCAATCGTGTAACATTAACTATATTTTGCCTGGCTCTGGTAGGAATCCGAACCATTGTAGTAATTTTTTTGTTACTGGTCAGTGGCAGCTCTGTTTGTGTTTTCTTTCCTTTTACACTTTGAGTTAATGATTAGTAAGGCTTCTTATGATAGTTTTTTTTTTTTTTAACTTTTACAAAAATAGTTTGCCAAAAATATACATGGCAGTATGCAAAATTAGCGCCGGTCCACTGGCATTTGCTGTCATTTTTGTGGGAGGTCCCGAAAAATCCAACCCAATACCGTGTCAGGCAGTGCCAGATCCGTGGTTCGGTTCCGATCCATCTTGAAAATCGGTGAGTTATTGACAAGGTTTTAAAACCCTATGTATGATATTACATACTCGAAAATATTCTTCTTAAACACATTCTATAGGCAGTCTTATTCATTAATACGGTAGTAAAATGTAGTAATGATTAAGTAAAAACTTTTTAATTTTGCACTGTGATACTATTTGAGTAAATAAAGTTCTTAGGCTCCTTACCAGAATCTAGATAAGATGCAGGGCGTTTGAATGGCATCATAGGGCTTAAATAATCATTAAAAACACACAAAAAAGTGAATTGACAATTCAAGCAATCACGTTGATGACATGTATGCAAAGGCGAAAAAAAGGTATACACATCATTTGCAACCAATCAGCAGGAGGGAGAAACAAAAGCTCTCAGCCATTAGCTAAATTTGAATCATGTGGCAGTAACTTCTGGGGCTGCTGCTAATCTTTGAGTATCATAATAAGAATTTAACTGTAATTGAAAACGAGGGGTCCAGTAAAATTCTTAGGGGTCGTGCAGATTTTTTCTTCTGCCTGTCCCCTGTTTGGTGGAAAATTTTCTTAATTTCGTGCCCTGCATGTAATGTTTAAAACCCCCCCCCCCAAAAAAAAACAAAACAAAAAAACAAACAAACAAAAAAAAAAACTACAACTACTATGGTATTATCAAACACAGAAAGGTACCAAATATATGTACTGATTTGAGTTTTTATAAGCCTGGGTGTTTCTTTACATCATTAATTTAATCCTTGTCTGTTGGCTGTAATCACTGCCACCATTATCGGTGATGAGAAACCAGCTGTTGACCAGTTAGGTCAGGGGTTTTCAATCTTATCTACTTAGGGCCGGTGTGGGTGCAGGTTTTCATTTCAACCAAACAATACCCACATCTTCCACCTGCTTCTACCAATCACTGATCATCAAAAGAAAAGAAAAGAAAAACTCGATTGGACATTACTGTTTGAATTCTGAAACAGGTAGAAGGTGTGGGTACTATTTGGTTGAAGTGAAACCCTTCACCCACACTGGCCCCTTGTGGAAAGATTGGAGACCCCTGTGTTAGGTTAAACTGCCCTGGATTTACGCAATTTACAAAAAAAAAAAACAAAAAAAACAATGCACCTCTGTCTTCCTTTGGACAGAATTATCACTGTTAGCTGAACTTTCAGTTTTTGTTGTGAGTAATGCATGTTCTCTCATGTTTTACCTCGTAGGAATGTTTAAAGTGCCATAAGCTTTTATTTTTCTCAAAGTGCTAAACGTCTTACTTATTTGACTAATGCCAGCTCTTCTAACAGTTTAAGGTAACAACAACAATGGTAGGATGAGTAGACTGAGTCACTGATTTTATTTTTAATTTTTTTTCCGGTCAAATTAGTCTCACTGTGATAAGACTGTATAAAAAGTGGTGATGGAAGCAAATGTGGAACTGGAAGAGTGTGTTTCTCCATACAATAGTGTGTGGCCCTGCTGTGTGAAAGGTGTTTGTGTGGGTGTTCTCACCATGGAAATGGTTAGCAGTATGCTAATGAAGTCACATTGTAATGAATCGGTCCATTCAGTGCCTCTCAAGTTG
The DNA here is from genome assembly GCA_024760905.1 of Plotosus lineatus. Taxonomy (NCBI): domain Eukaryota; kingdom Metazoa; phylum Chordata; class Actinopteri; order Siluriformes; family Plotosidae; genus Plotosus; species Plotosus lineatus. The sequence continues at coordinate 47,157,946 of CM045728.1, forward strand.
TTTGTTGTGGCTTGAGTGCTTTTTGGTGCAATTGAATTGATCCAATTGTTCTGTCTCTTGAATGCAACATGAAATTTGTGGACAAGTGAATCTTTAATGTAGAGTTTAACTGATGTGCCTAGTACTTTACTGGACTGTAATTTTTACGATAAAAGATGTGTAGGTTTGTTGTAGATGTTCTGTTTATAGAAAAATATATTAAAAAAAACAAAGATTGATTAATTGTATTTCATGTTCTTTTGAACTTTTTCTGCTATGTACACTCCTGGACAAAAAAACCCCGACCCATGTCTGTATTTTTGAAATTTTTAGAAATTATTAACTATGATATGTATTTAAGATACAATTTTTTATTAAACAGTCAATATGGAATTGCTTTAGCATTAGATTTTCTCAATCATTCAAGACTCTTTGTTCATGAAATTTTCTTGCATCTAGAAATGTTCGAATTCATGCCTCCCAAAGTTCAATGGTGTTACTAAATGTTTGTCCTAACAATTTTAGATGTATGTCCAGATGTTCTCTGTTGGGGTCAGATCTGGACTGTGTCAGGAGCTTGATGCCATTCTCATCCAGTCAAGCTTTAGTGGCCTTGGCAATGTCGGCTGGGATATTTATTGGTATTAAAACTAATTCTATATGCAACCTGGATTCCAAAAAAGTTGGCGCATTATACAAATTGTGACAAAAAAAAAACTGAATACAATTAATGTGGAAGTGCCAAATTTCAATATTTTATTCCGAATAGAACATAGATGACAGTGTCAAAAGTTTAAACTGAGAAAATGTATGTTTAAACTAAGGGAAAAATATGTTGCTTTTAAATTTCATATCATCAACAAATTTCAAAAAAGCTGGAACATGGCCATTTTCACCACTGTGAGGCATTCCTCTTCTTCTTACAACAGTCTGCAAACGTCTGGGAACCGAGGAGACAAGTTTCTCAAGTTTAGAAATAGGAATGCTGTCCCATTCTTGTCTAATACAGGCCTCTAACTGTTCAACTGTCTTGGGCCTTCTTTGTTGCACCTTCCTCTTTATGACGTGCCAAATGTTCTCTATAGGTGAAAGATCTGTACTGCAGGCTGGCCATTTCAATACCTGGATCCTTTTCCTACGCAGCCATGATGTTGTAATTAATGCTGCATGTGGTCTGGCATGATCATGTTGAAAAATGCAAGGTCTTCTCTGAAAGAGACGATGTCTGGATGGGAGCATATGTTGTTCTTGAACCTGAATTGCATTGATGGCGCCTTTCCAGATGTGCAGGCTGCCCATGCCACACACTCATGCAGCACCATACCATCACAGATGCAGGCTTTTGAACTGCGCACTGATAACTTGGGTTGTCCTTGTCCTCTTTAGTCGAGATTACATAGCGTCCCAGTTTTCCATAAAGAACTTCGAATCGTGATTCGTCTGACCACAGAACAGTTTTCCACTTTACCACACTCCATTTTAAATGACCCCTGGCCCAAAGGAAACATCTGCAGTAGGCCCTCGTTATTCGCGGGGGTTCGGTTCCGGCCCCTCCCATGAATGAAGATAATCCGCGAGTTCTGTACCTGGAAGTAAATCCCCATGTATCATATTACATTCGGCAATGATCAACCGGAAGTAAAATACTATGTATCTATTACATGCGCTAAAAAAATGCTTCTTAAACACATTCTATAGACAGTCTTACTCATTAATATAGTATTAATGTAGTAATGAAAAACTACATTTTTTACTGTTTATGTGTGTGTGCGCATATATGTGTGTGTGTACATATATTTTTTTTTATATATAAAAGATTTTATATATAAAAGATTGTTTTCCTTTAAACACATCACTGTAGTTTTCAAAAATGCCCACTAGAGAGTGGCATTGCATTTATTTACTTTGCATTGCATTATATTTACACGAAGTGGATACCAATGAAATGACATGACGTGGATACATCGTGCTTGAATAAATATGCTACAGAAAATAAAATCTCACACACAAACATTCTAAACATTAACTTGGGTACAGTACTGTACTGGTATAATAACTGAAAATGGAACCTGCTGTAGTACTGGAATAATAACTGAGAATGGAACCTGCCTTGGTATTCTGGATACTTCTAGTTAACAGAAGTATCTAGAATACTAAGGCATATTTCATTCTGATGATGACCTTGTTTCATACAACATTCACCTTCTTAGCACTTGCACAAAACGTCCATGCTACACTGGCTCTGATTGCCCTTTCATTTTTTTATGTAGTGGACTGTACTTTCATTCACTTTATAATGGCACCCTACTGCAGCAAAACATTTTCCTTCCTGAATCATATCAAGCAGTTCTACTTTTTCATGCAGCGTCATTACCTTTTTCTGTCACTTTGGTGTCTTATCAGAAGCCTGAGTAGGTGCACAGCGTTTGGGTGGAATGATGGAGCTTAACTATAATTAAAAACACACACACTAAAAAAAGCACATGCACAAAGTGTGCGCAAATGAGGAAAAAGAGGCGTTACAACATCTCAACCAATCAGCAGGCGGGAGAACCGCCATTGGTTGAATTTGAATCACGTGACAGTTGCTCGGCAATTTGCGAATATGCAGGGGCACGAGTGCAAAACCAAGAATAGTCAAAGGCCTACTGTACGTTTCTGGGTCCTGTTTAGAAATGGCTTCTTCTTTGTACTGTGGCGTTTCAGCTGGCAACGGTGGACGACAAGGTAGATTGTGTTCACCGACAATGGTTTCTGGAAGTTATTGCCGAGTCCATTCTGTGATTTCCCTTACAGAACCATTCCTGTTTGTGATGAAGTGTTGTTTAAGGGCCCGAAGATCATGGGCATCCGGTATGGTTTTTTGGCCTTGACCAACATCCCCTCTAATTTTCTGTGTCTGAGCAAACACATCAACTCCTTGAGCGGTCCCTTGGCCCACTGTGAGCAACATCAGACGCGTACACTGTGGTCAGGCGATCCATCCAAGTAACACGATTTATTAAAATAATCAAATTACAGCATTTATATTTCCATTAGAATTCTTTTAATCAAGGGCTTTACCAAGCTTACAATGAAAAGGACAACATACTTGTTAACCTGTGTACTATGATAACACTATTTGAAGTATAAATGTTTTGCTTTTAACTATAGCAAAACATAAATTGCCAACCAAGCCAACTATAAGCTCAATTTTCATTGTGAAGCTCTGACTTGTATTACAGACGCTTCCTGACTTACGTTTATCCATTTTCCATTTTTTCACTTTTATATTTAAAAAAAAAAAAGTCAAATTTTGAGTTTAGACATACCTACGTAGAATGCTGACATAATGACGCAATGACGCTGCGTCCATTGTTTACAAACGACAGACTGAACGTGCCCCTCCTTCTTCCCAGTTGTTATATACTAGTCCTCCTCTAAAAATTAGCATGTTGTGATAAAGTTCATTATTTTCTGTAATGTACTGATAAAAAATTAAAGTTTCATATGTTTTGGATTCATTGCACACCAACTGAAATATTTCAGGTCTTTTATTGTTTTAATACTGATGCAAAAGGATTCCCGACCAAGTATTGAGCGCATAACTGAACATAATTATTTGAAGGTAGAATTTTTTTGTATTAAAAACACTTTTTTTTTTTTTTTTAAGTCGGAAGAAATATGCTAATTTTTTGAGATGGGAACTGCTCGACTGCTTCAATGCGGCATGGCATGGAGGCAATCAGCCTGTGGCACTGCTGAGGTGCTATGGAGGCCCAGGGTGCTTTCGATAGCAGCTTTAAGCTCATCCATAGTGTTGGGTCTGGTGTCTCTCAACTTTCTCTTCACAATATCCCACAGATTCTCTATGGGGTTCAGGTCAGGAGAGTTGGCAGGCCAATTGAGCACAGTAATAGCATGGTCAGTAAACCATCTACCAGTGGTTTTGGCACTGTGAGCAGGTGCCAGGTCGTGCTGAAAAATGAAATCTCCATAAAGCTTTTCAGCAGCTGGAAGCATGAAGTGCTCCAAACTCGCCTGATAGCTCGCTGAATTGACCCTGCCCTTGATAAAACACAATGGACCAACACCAGCAGCTGACATGGCACCCCAGACCATCACCGACTGTGGCACTTCAGGCATTTTGGCATTTTTTTCTCCCCAGTCTTCCTCCAGACTCTGGCACCTTGATTTCTGAATGACATGCAAAATTCGCTTTCATGCAAAAAAAAGTCCTTTGTACCACTGAGCAACAGTCTAGTGCTGCTTCTCTGTAGACCAGGTCAGGCGCTTCTGCCGCTGTTTCTGGTTCAAAGTGGCTTGACCTGGGGAATGCGGCACCTGTAGCCCAGTCCACTACTTCCACAGATCCCCCAAGGTCTGGAATCGGCCCTTCTCCACAATCTTCCTCAGGGTCCGGTCACCTCTTCTGGTTGTGCAGCATTTTCTGCCACACTTTTTCCTTCCCACAGACGTCCCACTGAGGTGCCTTGATACAGCACTCTGGGAACAGCCTATTCGCTCAGAGATTTCTTTCGGTCTTACCCTCTTGCTTGAGGGTGTCAATGATGGCCTTCTGGACAGCATTTAGGTCGGCAGTCTTACCCATGATTGCAGTTTTGAGTAATGAACCAGGCTGGGAGTTTTTAAAAGCCTCAGGAATCTTTTGAAGGTGTTTAGAGTTAATTGGTTGATTCAGATGATTAGGTTAATAGCTCATTTAGAGTACATTTTCATGATATGCTAATTTGTTGAGATAGGAATTTTGGGTTTCCATGAGCTGTGTGCCAAAATCATCAGTATTAAAACAATAAAAGCAGAATATGCAATGAATCTAAAATATATGAAAGTTTAATTTTTATCAGTATATTACAGAAAATAATGAACTTTATCACAATATGTTAATTTTTTGAGAAGGACGTGTGTGTGTGTGTGTGTGTATGTGTGTGTGTGTGTGTGTGTATGTATATATATATATATATATATATATATATATATATATATGAGTGTTATATAGCGTGTTACTCTTGTAACTCTTGACATCGTCTGTGTGATCTTTGTGTTTATAATGTTTTGTGGACTTTTGTAACCCGAAACAAATATGATTGGTCAGAAGCGTAAGCCTAACTAGCATGGGTGCAAGTCTCGTACACAGAGATGAATTAACTATCTGCTCGGATCGGTACAATCTACCATGCATACTCAGTTAAGCAAAGAAAGTTGTAAAATATGAAAACCCGAATCCCGGAAAGAGAACTCTCTGCTCTGCTGGTGATTCACAGTGCAGGCTGAGTACTTAACGAGTTCAACGAAGCCCTTGCTCACTTGAAAGCCGGAAGTCAACATAACCTGCGCTTTGTTTCAAGCAAATAAACTACTTTCAGCAAGTGCACTACTTTCGGTATTGAGAGCCTCACATATTGTAAGCGTTGATTGGCTGTTTCAAGCTTCATATAAAGTGGGTCGGCTCAGCTTCATGTCATGTGACCATCCGTCGACCATCGGAACCATTTATAACCCGAAAGATCGCATCATAGTGAATGTTAAAGGTTATATTTGATACTGTATTTGATATTTGATGAGTGAATTTGATTAAAATTTATCAATTTGCAATTATTTTGCTTGAATTTAATTTATTTGAAATTAATGTTGATATTTGATATATTTGATATTATTTTACAATTTTATGGTTATAATAATTGATTTAGGGGTGTTTTATGAGGTATGGTAATGGTATTTATGGATGTATAGTACAGTATGAGTGTCATGCGTCACTGTAACAACTTGCGGTCACTTTCAATTTGCATTCGGCCGTCCAGAACCAATTAAAAACGTAAGTCAGGGAGCGTCTGTATCAATTTGCTTCATGCTTTAGTTTTTAGTTTAGTTGTTTTAAGTTGTTTTAATTCAATAAATGTTTAATAAATGTGGGTGCATTTGAGCTCATCTGGAATTCCTATCCCTCAAGGAATCAAATTAAAGTTGAGTTTGTCAAGCAGGGAATGCGCTTTCAATTCACGTATTGTGGGCGTGGCCCGCAGTGCGCACACGAGAGAGACAGAGAGAGGTGTGTGTGGTGTTAAATGTTTAATAATGGTTTAATTAATAAATATGTTAATAAAATGGTTTAATAAGTAATTTTCTTTTACTTTTAACACATTTTTCATACAAAATTGGTGTACTTTTATCATTATTAAAGGGTTTATGGGGTTTTTCCAATCCAGAGTGGAGCCTTGGAACAAATTAGGTGTTTAACATGTAAGATGCGACCCCTACTTACGAAATCCCCGCCATACGAAAAGGGCTCTGGAACGGATTAATTTCGTAAATTGGGGGTCGTGTGTGTATGTATGTGTGTGTGTGTGTGTGTGTGTGTGTATATATATATATATATATATATATATATATATATATACACCTACAAATGTGTAATTTAAATGGCAACTCGGGGGCTTTTTTGCCAGGAGTTTTGAATTCTAAGGTTTTCCTGAAGTGAAATCTGTTTTTCTTTTGTTCTTTAAAGTCTGGTTACCCCAAGAGGTGAATAAAAAACCGGTCTGTCTTCCTTTCGGCTTTTTCAATTTTTACTTGGTAGTCGCCACAGCGAATCATTTGATTTGCCAGCGGTTTTTACGTCGGATGCCCTTCCTGTCACAACCCTTTTTAGCAAGGGACAGAAACACGCTGACGACTTTGCAGCTACTCTTTACGAAAGTCAGCAATGGTTCTTTTACATGCCTCTCACCATAGACAGTGAGAGACATGGCCCGCCTTTGATAACCCAGTTAGCTGCACTGTGGTGAATAAAAAATCTAAAGTATCAAAAAAGCTAATTTTTTTGTCATGTCTAAAGATTTCTTTATAGTTTAATATCGGTGATTAAGAATTATATGCTGAAGGTGACGTGTACTTTCTCTCAATTCAGCAACAACCATCAAACTTGAGGCACTTAAATGTTTTAGTATGTACACTCAGAAACCATGATGGTGGCACATCGGCATCTGTTTTTAGCTCATTGAAATGTCAGTAAACAACATGCTGTGAAGGTTTTCCTGTGTACTAGATAGGAAAACAAACCAAAATGAGATTTACGTATAGTTTGTTGTTCCAATTTAAAGTGTGATAATGATGATGCCACCTGTTTCAAATGACTGGCAATCTATATCGTTTCTAAAGTATTTTCCTCTCTACATAATTTTTTTTTAATCCCGAGACGGAAAACCATTCAGATTGTGCTGCCACCTTGTAGTATATACGCTGTTGTTCATAAAGAGTTTACATGATCAACTTTTGAGAGTTAGTTGACTTCTTGTGTCTTTGGTTCTTTGGTGTCTTTTTTTTAAATAAAACCTTACCCCACAAGTCACACTTCCAATTTTTTTAACTACGTAAGGCACAAAATGATGACCTTTATTTTACTTTGACTCTACTAAAATCTCTGTTTATCATGAGTGAAAACATCTTTTCGTCTTTAATTTGTTTATTTTATCTGTTATGTGACAAAACTATTAGTCCTACACAAAAAATAAAGAAATTCACTGTGTGATTGAATTACCATCATCTACAAGAAGACTTAAGTGTCTGAGTTTTTTTTTTTTTTTTTTTTTAGCCAAAAAAAGAGCCCAGACATCTTTTGATTCTTATTTGGAATAAATCTCGGCATGATTTATTTATGTAATGAGCAAAAGCTGTCCAAAGTCACATTAAACCTGTACGAGAATTGTTAGCTGTAATTCAGGACACACCATATGAAAATCAATATCAGATACTAAAGCTTTATAAAAATTTTATAAATTGATACAATTTATTTAACTAATATTAATACTTTTAAAAGAAACTTGAATGTAAGCATTCTTCATGGCATTGGTAAACTGCAATTCTAAGCAATTGTTTTCCAGCATGTTTTAATTCAGTGCCAGAGAAACACATCAATAAACAATTAATGTGTTTCGCAACTAATTAGAATGAATTCTTTTTGGTTCCTACTATAAAATGTTAATGAATGTGAAGTAATGCACTAATAGTAAAATGAGACCAGGGACTGACATGGGATAATGACTTTCCCACAACTAGTTCAAGGTTGCCAGATTGGATACTGGTTTACAACTTGTCCCATTTTATTTTTAATCAGATCCAAAATGTGCCTGTGACAAATTACACCTTCCAACTCACGATCCGTGTGTGTATGTGTGACTGTCCTGAGGTGATAAAAATGGGCCAATCACTGAGAATTCTGATTGTTCTGGTGGCACTGAGTAAGCCGATTACAGAATACAGTAGTATTTTTTAGTTCTCATTTCATGTTCTATTTTTGATTGAAATAATTGGTTGCATTTAGGTTGTATTTTGATATGTAGTTGCATTTTATACATTACTTAACTTGCGTAAACTGTGTGTGTGTGTGTGTGTGTGTGTGTATATGTGTTGTCTCTTCTAAATTGTAATATCTCTACTGTAGCTATGCAGAAAGTGTTGGATAACCTCAAGGAGTTGCCTCCATCCACTGGTGCCAAAGACATTGACCTCATCTTCCTCCGTGGCATCATGGAGAGTCCCATTGTCCGCTCTCTTGCCAAGGTACCCAAAACCTTGTTTGGCTATTCAAGTTTTTACTCATATATTTCTCTTTGATATTAATATGAAATATAAAATGCTTTTTATCGTTTTCGCAAACATGTACATGTCAGTAGGGAGGGGTTGTGTGTGGCTGTGTCTCTGAATATCCAACTTCTATATTATTGTCTAGGCTTATCACAAACTTGTACCCTGCTAGAAGATTAACATCTGTATTCAGCTGGTCACACTAGGGATGTATTTATTGTATTGGTCCTGGGGTCCTGGCCAGATTGGAATTTAAGCTGTTGGGTATCTTTAAGTAATGTTCGAGCTGAAGCTCCATCTTAAGGCTGGATTGGAAGGAAGAAGCATGGAATGCAGAAATACTGCTAAAACTTCAAAATGTTAAATAGTCTGTAATTTATTTGATATAATGTTTCCTGGTAATTGCACAATACCATTATGGCAGTGGTTCTTAACCTTGTTGACGGTACTGAACCCCACCAGTTTCATATGCTTATTCACCGAACTCTTCTTTAGTGAAAAATTAAATATGATTTTTTTTCAAATTCAAGACATAGGTATATGTTTTTACTGGGCACCAAAATTAACCGTGCAGTAACATCACTGTGTTCAAAGAACAAAACCAATACAATGCATGAACTCCTCCATCACAACTACTTACATTTTTATGTGAGGTGCACATATGAGCGCGCGTGCGTCTGTATGTGTGTGTATTTGTTTTATTTACATCTTATGCATTATTTTTGAATGTTTAATCGTTATTATAAGCATTTATAGTATTGAATATGTATTTATTGATATTATATGTACATATACATGTAATGCGTATCGTCCAGTCAGCACAGGGTTGATCCTACTTTGCAAATCATGCAGATAGGACGCCGACTAATATCACGTTCCGTTATATATGTGAATCCATGTTGTACATATTCATCCGACCACTTTCTTTTTTTTTTTTACTCAACATAGTATGGATTAAAACATTAAGAAAGAAATCACAAGACCTACCATCACAACAGTCACAATTCTACTACTGAGCGCACCAAATTTCCTGCAGCCAGTGATGGCCAAGCGGGGCGTGTTGTCATGAATGAGTCAGGTGTGTGTCTTCACCGCCACCGAACCCCTGAGACTGACTCACCGAACCCCTAGGGTTCGATCGAACCCAGGTTAGGAACCACTACATTACGAATGTCTTGTTCATGTCTTCATTATTATTATAAAGGTAGAAAATGAACTAAGTTTTCAGTATAGTTTGCAAAATGTATTCACAAGTAGCAAGGGTAAATATTTTAAAGTATTCCCAAAACTAGAACAAAAGCGTCATGAAGATCAAGAACTATCAACACAAGTGTGGAATAATAGTGTGGGAACCTATGGGCACAGTCTCTTACAGCAATCAGTCACAAAGGGGTCAAAACTAAAGGTTTTTAATTTGTGAGTTTTTTTTAAGTAGTGATTCTCATAAATGTTCATGGTCATAAAAACTGTTTATATTTTGGCTATAATGTGGTTTTCTTGGAAGTTATGGCTTTAGAAAGTATGAATGTCAAACAATAAAATTTCTTTAAAAACTTTCAATGTGCTTTTGCATCCAAATCAGCAGCCTGGAAAGATTCTGAATGTATAGGTAATGAAACATGTAGCAAATGAATATTTTTTTCTGAGCTTTTCTTGATAGCAATATCTTCTTTTGTTAATTTACTGGCAATACCATGTGCATGTGTGTATTTATATTTTATTTACATCTTATGATGTTTTTTTTAATGTTTAATTGTTATTATAAGCATTTATAGCATTGAATATGTATTTATTGATATTATATACTCATACACAGGTACATATACGTCAGCCTGGGGTGGGGGAGGGGGGGTTTGCGTGTGTCCTACTTTGCGGATTTCAATGGTCGCGTGTGGATCTCGGTCCAAATTAACTGCGGAAAGTGAGGGATCCCTGTATTTACATATGTAAATATTTGTTCCTGGAATCAAAATTTCAGAATCTGGTTTAGATGTGTTTTGCTCTAAAGTTACATACCTAGATGTACTGTATAAAAAGTGTATCTGATTAAAAAAATATATAGAGCAGTTAAATTGGATGCTTTGGATGGACACTTCCTCGCATGTATTCAGATTTGCCCCATGCAAAAAAAAAAAAAAAAGGCAACATTGACACTGATGCATGATTTAGTTAAACTGCATGCTTATCTAATTTTCAATGGAAAAATTTTCTTGAGCGCGTATGATGACTTGTATGCTCGGTTGGAAAGTCAAGAGGGAGAAAATTATTTATACAGGTTGGCACAGCAGAGAAATAGAGATGGGAAGGACGTGCAGCAAGTTAGACTGATAAAGGACAGAGAGGGAAATGCATTGACTGATGACAGAAGTGTGCTGGGAAGATGGAAAGAGTACATTGAAGAGCTGATGAATGAGGAAAACGAGAGAGAAAAAAGAGTAGAAGAGGTGACTGTTGAGGACCAGGAAGTAGCAAAGATTAGTAAGGGTGAAGTGAGGAGGGCATAGAAGAGGATGAAGATTGGAAAGGCAGTTGGTCCTGATGACATATCGGTGGAGGTATGGAAGTGTCTAGGAGAAGTGGCAGTAGATTTTCTGACAAGAACATTCAACAAGGTCTTCGAGAGTGAGAGGATGCCAGAGGAATTGAGAAGTGTGCTGGTGCCCATTTTTAAGAACAAGGGAGACATGCAGAGTTGTGGCAACTACAGAGGGATAAAGTTGATGAGCCATACGATGAAGTTATGGGAAAGAATAGTGGAAGCTCGACTAAGGGCAGAGGTCAGCATTTGTGAACAACAGTTTGGTTTCATGCCAAGAAAGAGCACCACAAATGTAGTGTTTGCCTTGAGGATGTTAATGAAGAAGTACAGAGAAGGTCAAACGGAGCTGCATTGTGCCTTTGTGGATCTGGAGAAAGCATATGACAGGGTGCCGAGAGAGGAACTGTGGTATTGCATGAGAATGTCTGGAGTGGCAGAGAAGTATGTTGGAGTGGTGCAGGACATGTATGAGAGATGTAAGACAGTGGTGATGTGTGCTGTCGTGTGACAGAAGAGTTCAAGGTGGAGGTGGGACTGCATCAAGGGTCAGCTCTGAGCCCCTTCTTGTTTGCTATGGTGATGGACAGGCTGACAGACGAGGTTAGACAAGATTCCCCATGGACTATGATGTTTGAGAGCAGAGAACAAGTGCAGGAAAATCTAGAGAGGTGGAGGTATGCCCTGGAAAGGAGGGGAATGAAGGTTAGCCTCAGTAAGACAGAATACATGTGTATGAATGACAAGGACCCAAGAGGAACGGTGAGGTTACAGGGAGCAGAGATAAGGAAGGTGGAGGATTTTAAGTACTTAGGCTCAACAATCCAGAGCAATGGAGAGTGTGGAAAAGAGGTGAATTATCGTGTGCAGGCTGGTTGGAATGGTTGGAGAAAAGTGTCCGGTGTGATGTGTGATAGGAGGGTATCGGCAAGAATGAAAGGAAAAGTGTACAAGATGGTGTTGAGGCCAACAATGTTGTATGGTTTAGAAAGAAAAAGACGGGAGGCAGAGCTGGAGGTAGCAGAGATGAAAATGTTGAGGTTCTCTTTGGGAGTAACGAGGATGGATAGGATCAGGAATGAGAACATCAGAGGGACAGCACATGTTAGATGTTTTGGAGACAAAGTCAGAGAGGCTACATTGAGATGGTTTGGACATGTACAGAGGAGGGATAGTGAGTATATTGGTAATAGGATGCTGAGGCTAAGACCAAAGAGATGATTCATGGATGTGGTGAAGGAGGACATGAAGGTCGTTGGTGTAAGAGAAGAAGATGCAAAGGATAGGGTGAGATGGAGGCAGATGATTCGCTGTGGCGACCCCTGAAGGGAAAAGCCGAAAGGAAAAGAAGAATGGAAAATTTTTATTGACAAGCACCCTTCTTTGAAAATCATTTCATTTGGAATCCTGAAAATTTTAAAAATGGAAAACTTGAATTGGTCAAATGTAACTTCTGTTTATATTTTCAAGACAAGCTGATACTTTTGTTCCTTTTTAATTTGAAAGTATTCCATACTATTGTGTGTTTATTCATATATGGAAATTTTATACAGTATGTACAGATTTTGGAACAATGACCCCATTTTACTGTTTGTATCTCATTGGTCTAGAAGACTGAAAAAGGCTCATATGAATCAAGTTCCAAGTGTCTTTATTGCCATTATGTTGACACATAATGAAATTTTGTATGATACTATCAGCTTTGAAAGATGCAGTCAATTTAGTAAGGTGCAAACAAGATGGCAAACTGCAATTAACGCTGCCAAGAGCAGAATATAAACACAAGCCATTTTATACACTAAGCTTTAAGTAAAAATATAAAATAGAAATATGAATACTGTGAAGGAAAATGCATGAATCACGTGATTATTTTTTAAAAATCCCAAATTTTGAACATCAAGGCATGTTAACACTTTAAATCAGGATGGCACAGCCAGGAAATGACAGCATGATTTAAATGTCATTATTTTGGTATAGATGGGATTATTCAGCGAAGCAGCCTATCAGTGTGATGCTACCACTATGTGCTTCAGTGCTAGGATGTTTTCAAGTGAACAGAGAGGCGTATGTAATACTGACGTTCGATATTTTTAAGCTAGGATGAGCTCAGGAAACATTTCTGTTTGTCATTACTGTGACCTCTCCCTGATTTCAGGCTCATGAGAGATTGGAAGATGTGAAGCTTGAGGCAGTGCGAAACAACAATGTCGAGCTAGTAAGCGAGATTCTGTCTGATATAAGTGGCCTGACTGAGTGTAACGACAGCGCAGCAGAGCTCTCAAAGATTCTTAAGGAACCACACTTCCAGGTAAACCAGCTCATGGTGTCATGACACTGACACAAACTCTGGTAACCTTCAATAGTTCATGAGGGCATGTGGTGTTTAATGTGCAGCTAACACTGTAGTACAAGAATAGAAGACTAAATAGCTTGCGAAGTTTTTTGTTTGACACATTATGACATTTTGTAATTTCCCTTCTCAGAGACTTTTGATTTAGTTCAATTGTTAATTACCAGTTTCAATAAAAATGTTGGAGCAGGAAGTAACAGAACTGTGCCTGCACCCCGAATCTCTGTGTTAAGGTTCCACACTACTGGTCCTGCAGGGCCTGTTGGTAGCTTTTCCTTCACCAACAAGTTGATTACCTCCATAGGGGGTTTATAAATGGCATTGCCTGGAGCCTGCTCCTATGTGTTGAGGTCTCTCCATAATATTACTGTATGTATTACTTTGTTAATCTATTGAACCCCCCCCCATGTTTGCAGTCCTTAATAGAAACTCATGATCAAGTGGCTGTTAAATCTTTTGAAATACTTCCATCTGTGGCAAACAACACTACCATGAGGAGCACCTCTGTTATGCCAGTGGACACTGTGCGCATGATCAGCATCCAGAAGAAAGCAGGAGAGCCGCTGGTGAGGGAGCTAATATATTTTTTTAGCTTGTTGAACCTCGACTGAATGTCACTCAAAACCACATTTATTTTGTAATGTCTAAACTGCATATTTATACTGCAACATTTTAATGTCCAGCAGATTATCATGATAACTTTCTTGTCTAATAATTTTTGAGGAAGAACTTAAACAGGAATTACACAAACTCTATGCAAATTGAGGAAACAATACTGTCATTTTTCAAATGACCCATGGCTCTTAGACCATAAAATATATAGTACAAGACTGTACACTTATTGGGTATTTTATTAGGAACTATCAGCGACTCAGCCTATAATATTGCAGCAGCAAAATACAAACCGGTGTCCAAAAAAGTTGGGACATTATGCAAATTGTGAATAAAACTGAATGCAATGATGTGGAAGTGCCAAATTTCAGTATTTTATTCCGAATAGAACATATGACAGGTCAAAAGTTTAAACTGAGAAAATGTATCATTTTAAGGGAAAAATATATTGATTTTTAAATTTCATGACGTCAACAAATCTCAAAAAAGTTTGTAGAGGTAGCAGTAAGAGGCTGGAAAAGTCAATTGCACTTACAACGAACAGCTGGAAGACCAAGTACCACTAATGAGGTCCATTAACAACAAGACTGAGTATAAAACGAGCTTCTCAGAGTTGCAGTGTCTCTCAGATGCGAAGATGGGTAAAGGATCACCAATTACCCCAATGTTGCACAGAAAGATAGTGGAGCAATATCATAAAGGTGTTTCTCAGCGAAAAATTGCAAAGAGTTAGAAGTTATCACCATCCACAGTGCATAACATCATCCCAAGATCCAGAGAATCTGGAAAAATCTGTGTGTAAGGGTCAAGGTTGAGAAAACATACTGGATGCTCATGATCTTCGGGCCCTGAAACAGCACTGCACCACAAACAGGAATGCTACTGTCATGGAAATCACAGAATGGACTCAGCAATACTTTCAGAAACCATTGTCGATGAACACAATTCACCGTGCCATCCACCGTTGCCAGCAGAAACTCTACAGTACAAAGAAGAAGCCATTTTAAAACAGGACCCAGAAATGCAGATGTTTTCTCTGGACCGGGGTCATTTAAAATAGTGTGTGGCAAAGTGGAAACCTGTTCTGTGGTTAGACGAATCACGATTCGAAGTTCTTTATGGAAAACTGGGATGCCATGTCATCCAGACTAAAGAGGACAAGGACAACCCAAGTTGTTATCAGCGCTCAGTTCAGAAACCTGTATCTGTGATGGTATGGGGTTGCATGAGTGCATGTATCACAGGCAGCTTGCACATCTGGAAAGGCGCCTACAATGCAGAAAGGTATATTCAGGCTCAAGAACAACATATGCTCCCATCTAGATATCGTCTCTTTCAGAGAAGACCTTGCATTTTTCAACATGATCATGCCAGACCATATGCAGCATTAATTACAACATCATGGCTGCATAGAAAAAGGATCTGGGTATTGAAATGGCCAGCCTGCAGCCCAGATGTTTCACACATAGAGAACATTTGGTGCATCATAAAGAGGAAGGTGCAACAAAGAAGGCCCAAGATGGTGAACAGTTAGACGCCTGTATTATACAAGAATGGGACAGCCTTCCTATTTCTAAACTTGAGAAACTTGTCTTCTCGGTACCCAGATGTTTGCAGACTGTTGTAAGAAGAGGGGGTGCCCCACAGTGGTGAAAATGGCCTTGTTCCAACTTTTTTGAAATTTGTTGATGCCATGAAATTTAAAATTAACATATTGTGCCATTAAAATGGTACATTTTCTCAATTTAAACTTTTGACCTGGTCATCTATCTTCTATTCGTAATAAAATATTGAAATTTGGCACTTCCACATCATTGCATTGTTTTTATTCACAATTTGTATAGTGTCCCAACTTTTTTGGAATCCAATTTGTTTATAGACGCTCTCCAATTTGTTCATCCGTTTTACGTTTTTTCGATTTTAGGTCAAATTTTGAGTTTAGACGTACCTACGTAGTACGCTGACGTAATGACGCTGCACTCATTGTTTACAAACTAAAGACTGTGTGTGTGTGTGTGTGTGTGTGTGTGTGTGTGTGTGTGTGTGTGTATATATATATATATATATATACACACACACACACACACACACACAGTGTGTTGTCGACTTACGACCACGTTTGTTTCCGGCAGACCGGTCGTAACTCGATCTGTTCGTATGTAAACTTTCCATCCAAATACAAACATGAATAAATCTCGCGCATTTAAATCTATACATCTATTTTCAATTCCACGTCACTGTGACACGCAGCGGAGAGACAATCCTTTCTGTACTCCACTGTCTGGGTGGGTCCCATAGCTTCAAACTCCAATTGGATTATAACAACAGCCACAGACTGCGTGTGTTGTTTTTGGGTAAAGTGATAAATTTCCCTCGTTTTGATCAGCTCATTTCCACAAAGCCAAGCACAGCTGGTAAGCGAAAACAAATGGACAGACATGGAAAAACTTCAACCCGCAGAGCAGCTGATTGCCAAAACTTGGGAGGCGCTTCCTGTCACATAAACACTGCAGCATGTGAGTCCAATAAAATTAGAGCTTCAAGGTATCGGACCCGCCCACACAGAAAGGATTGGCTATCAGCTTCACGCCACAGTGACGTGGCATTGAAAGTAGATGAATAGATTTGCTCTGAGCAGTTAGAAAGTGAAGCTGCATCATCTCCTGCTTGGCCTTTAACTGTCGTACGCAACACTTGCACTGCACTGCCATGAATCATGCCTCACGACTTTTGCAGTTGTAAAGTCGATCAGACGTAACTCGCATAGGTCGTAAGTAGACGATTCACTGTATGTGTGTGTGTGTTTATATATATATATATATATATATATATATATATATATATATATATATATATTATTAAAATTAAAAACACAAAAAGTCAACCTTCAAATAATTATGTTCAGTTATGCACTCAATAATTGGTCGGGAATCCTTTTTCAGAAATGACTGCTTCAATGTGGTGTGGCATGGAGGCAATCAGCCTGTGGCACTGCTGAGGTGTTCTGGAGGCCCAGGATGCTTCGATAACATCTTTAAGCTCATCTACAGTGTTGGGTCTGGTGTCTCTCAACTTTCTCTTCACAATATCCCACAGGTTCTCTATGGGGTTCAGGTCAGGAGAGTTGGCAGGCCAATTGAGCACAGTAATACCATTAGTCAGTAAACCATTTACCAGTGGTTTTGGCACTGTGAGCAGGTGCCAGGTCGTGCTGAAAAATGAAATCTTCATCTCCATAAAGCTTTTCAGCAGATGGAAGCATGAGGGGCTCCAAAATCTCCTGCTAGCTCGCTGCATTGACCCTGCCCTTGATAAAACACAGTGGACCAACACCAGCAGCTGACATGGCAACCCAGACCATCACTGACTGTTGGTACTTGACACTGGACTTGAGCATTTTGGCATTTCCTTCTCCCCAGTCTTCCTCCGGACTCTGGCACCTTGACTTCCGAATGACATGGAAAATTTGCTTTCATCCGAAAAAAGTCCTTTGTACCACTGAGCAACAGTCCAGTGCTGCTTCTCTGTAGCACAGGTCAGGCGCTTCTGCCGCTGTTTCTGGTTCAAAGGTGGCTTGACCTGGGGAATGCGGCACCTGTAGCTCAGTCCACTGCTTCCTCAGGTCCCCCAAGGTCTGGAATCGGCCCTTCCCCACAATCTTCTTCAGGGTTTCGTCACCTCTTCTGGTTGTGCAACGTTTTCTGCCACACTCTTTCCTTCGCACAGACGTCCCACTGAGGTGGCTTGATACAGCACTCTGGGAACAGCCTATTTGCTCAGAGATTTCTTTCTGTGTCTTACCCTCTTGCTTGAGGGTGTCAATGATGGCCTTCTGGACAGCAGTCAGGTCGGCAGTTACCCATGATTGCGGTTTTGAGTAATGAACCAGGCTGGGAGTTTTTAAAAGCCTCAGGAATTTTTTGTAGGTGTTTGGAGTTAATTGGTTGATTCAGATGATTAGGTTCATAGCTCGTTTAGAGTACCTTTTCATGATATGCTCATTTTTTGAGATAGGAATTTTGGGTTTTCATGAGCCGTATGCCAAAATCATCAGTATTAAAACAATAAAAGACCTGAAACATTTCAGTTGGTGTGCAATGAATCTAAAATACATGAAATTTTAATTTTAATCAGTACATTACAGAAAATAATGAACTTTATCACAATATGCTAATTTTTTTTAGAAAAAAACATTTTTTCTTCTTCTTTTCCTTTCGGCTGTTCCCTTCAGGGGTCGCCACAGCAAATGATCTGCCTCCATCTCTCCCGATCCTCTGCATCTTCTACTCTTACTCCAACGACCTTCATGTCCGCCTTCACCGCATCCATAAATCTTCTCTTTGGTCTTCCTCTGGGCCTTTTGCCTGGTAGTTCCAACCTCAGCATCCTACGACCAATATACTCACTATCCCTCCTCTGTACATGTCCAAACCATCTCAATCTAGCCTCTCTGACTTTGTCTCCAAAACATCTAACATGTGCTGTCCCTCTGATGTACTCATTTCTGATCCTATCCATCCTCGTTACTCCCAAAGAGAACCTCAACATTTTCATCTCTGCTACCTCCAACTGTGACTCCTGTCTTTTCCCCAGGGCCACTGTCTCTAAACCATACAACATTGCTGGCCTCATCACCGTCTTGTACACTTTTCCCTTCATTCTTGCCGATACTCTCCTATCACACATCACACCGGACACTTTTCTCCATCCATTCCAACCTGCCTGCACGCGCTTCTTCACCTCTTTTCCACACTCTCCATTGCTCTGGATTGTTGAGCCTAAGTACTTAAAATCCTCCACCTTCTTTATCTCTGCCCCCTGTAACCTCAAAGTTCCTCTTGGGTCCTTGTCGTTCACACACATGTATTCTGTCTTACTGAGGCTAACCTTCAATCCCCTCCTTTCCAGGGCATACCTCCACCTCTCTAGATTTTCCTCCACTCGGTCTCTGCTCTCACTACAGATCACTATGTCATCTGCAAACATCATAGTCCATGGAGCTTCTTGTCTAACCTCATCTGTTAGCCTGTCCATCACCATAGCAAACAAGAAGGGGCTGAGAGCTGACCCTTGATGCAGTCCCACCTCCACCTTGAACTCTTCTGTCACACCGACAGCACACCTCACCACTGTCTTACATCTATCATACATGTCCTGCACCACTCTAACATACTTCTCTGCCACTCCAGACTTCCTCATACAATACCACAGTTCTTCTCTCGGCACCCTGTCATATGCTTTCTCCAGATCCACAAAGGCACAATGCAGCTCCTTCTGACCTTCTCTGTACTTCTCTATTAACATCCTCAAAGCAAACACTGCATCTGTGGTGCTCTTTCTGGGCATGAAACCAAACTGTTGTTCACAAATGCTGACCTCTGCCCTTAGTCTTGCTTCCACTATTCTTTCCCATAGCTTCATTGTATGGCTCATCAACTTTATCCCTCATTTTTTATATATATATATATATATATATATATACACACACACACACACACACACACACAAGTGCTCCCCAACTTACGTTTTTAATTGTTTCCGGATAGCCGATCGTAAGTTGTTGCAAGTGATGTATGACGGGTGACGTATGACGCTCATACTGTACTATACATCCATAAATACCATTGCCGTATCTCATAGAACACCCCTAAATCAATTGTTATAAACATAACATTGTAAAATAATATCAAATAATATCAACATTCATTTCAAATTAGTCACTTATTTATATCGAGTTACTTTACATGAAGCTTAAACCAGCCAATCAACGCTTACAATATGTGAAGTGCTCAATACCGAATGTAGTGTACTTGCAAAAGTAGTGTGGTTGCTGTGGGTTATACAGACTTCCGGTCTTTCAAGTGCACGAGGGTGTCGTTAAACTCATTTAGAACACAGCCTGCACGAATGTGAATCCCAGCAAAGCGGAGCGTTCTTTCTTTTGTGTAAGTAAGTAAACTTTATTCAAGAGATGCATACAAAGAACAAGTACAAATCCTAATGAATATTAATATAAAATAAGTATACACTCCTATGATTCTGCTAAAAGATAATAAATATCTGTAATTGTTCTGTAATTAGTTGATTCAGATTTTGATTCATTTTACAACTCTCTTTGCCTAACTGAGTATGCATTAGATTGTGCCGAACTGAGCAGATAGTTAATTCATCTCTGTGTATGAGACTTGTACCCATTCCAGTAGGCTTACACTTCTGACCAACCATATTTGCTTAGGGTTACAAAAGTCCGCAAAACAGTGTAAACGCAAAGATCACAGAGACAACATCTTAACACAAGGGTAACACGCTATATAACTGAGATATATATAAATATATATACACACACGCACACACACTCGGTCTGTAGTTTGGAAACAATGAATGAAGCGTCATTACGTCAGCGTACTACGTAGGTACGTCTAAACTCAAAATTTGACTTTTTTTGATTTTATATATATATATATATATAACTTGCGCATAAATTGGAGGCCGACTGTATTATATTTTATATGGCTTTCCTATTAAAGTAGGTGGTGAGTGTATACAAGAAGTAAATTACTGATTATTACTGATACTAAGAGTTTTGTATTTATGTATTTACTTTTATGAGAAACTTTGCCACAGATAGCTTTCCAAAGATTATTTGTCTCTATTTTTTTAATTAAGTTATTTTTTTTACTTTGCTGAGAGTTGAAGTTGTATCTAAACATATATTAAGGTTTTTGAATTTGAGTGACTAAAAGCTTTATCATGTAATGCTGGTTGAGAATGGTGGCATTCATGAAATGTGAGTATTGAAAGTTGTCATCAATAGAATGAAGGAGATCATGCTTGCTTCTGTGTGTGCCACGTTTATAAGATTCAATTTCTTTTTTAGGGTGTGACATTCCGAGTGGAGAACGGCGAGCTTGTAATCGCGCGCATTCTCCATGGCAGCATGATTGACAGACAGGGCATGCTACACACGGGCGACGTAATTCGGGAGCTGAATGGCCAGGAGGTTGGTGGCGATCCTAAGGCTTTGCAAGAGATGTTGAAGGACATTAATGGAAGCGTCACCCTAAAAATTTTGCCCAGCTACAGAGATACACCCACACCTGAACAGGTGGGTGAAGTGAAAACCTGCTGCACTGTAGTTTTATGAAACTGTGTTGTAAATTGAACGTCATGACCCTGGTAGAGTGTAGGTAAACAATCAGGAGTGTGATGCCTGAGATGCAGATGAAAACAACTCTAAAGCCATTCAGCTTTAGTGCTGGTTAAGAGAATATTATTATAGTATTTGTATAAATTAAATAGTTTTCTGTCCACCCTGCATGGGTGCATACTTCTAATGACTATTATTCTCAGGACAGGCATGCACTAGTTTTGACTGCGATGTTCTCTCTTTGCTGGGTGCACTCGATAAGTAGAGCTCTAATTCTACCTGTCACGCACAAGGAGGAAAGGCTTGCCCTCAGGCTGACTCAGAAGAATGCCACTCAGCTGAAACTGAGCCTGCGTATTCCTATTAATATCACACTCTGCTCTATCTAGGGCAGATGGGAGGAGAGATGGAAAGGAACTAGGTTAACTCACTCTTTGTGCCTTTCTTGGAGTGGAATCAGAGTAAACTGTTCCTTTCATTCAATAGCGCTGCTCATTAGTTTCACGCCATGATCACTTTGGCTTATGTTCAACACAATAATTTACTGACTTCAGAAAAAGCATACTTTTATCAAATCTTTAAAATAAAAATAATTACATTATTATTATTGATGTCGTCCTGTTAGCCTTAAACATGAACAAGGGCAGTTTGTAAACTTATTAATGTTCATGCTTGACACAGACCCTTATTTTAACAGTAATGTAGTTAAGTATAATGGTGTAAAATACAGAAAATGGTAGCTATAATGTAGACAGCATTAGTATAAATCAACAAGTAAAGACAGTGATAACTGTGGGGTTTATTATTGATTAGTTTGCAGATAATGTGACTGAAAAGTAAGCTCTTGTCTAATCGTACACCTGCCACGAGTTAAACGGCAAATGTTGTGTGTGTGGGGGGGTGTTGAGAAAGAAAGGAAAGAGATGCATAGTTTTTTTTTTAAAAACAAAAAAGGAGAGCGAGACTGAAAAATGTTATGTGGCTCCATAATCTCATGGTAAGGTAAAGTCTATTGGGCTTTTTACACCCGAGCCTAGTGGCTTATCAGGCGGGTGCTTATTCCCGGTTTCTGTAGCCTGAAACCAACAGGTCCCCTCCCCTCCTCCTGGATGGGATGCTAATCCATTGCAGGTTACCCTTCCAGTATTTTTATTTTTTTACTTTCCTGGTACACATTTATACTGCTGGGTGAACAAAGGCACACTTGTGGTTAAGACCTTGCCTGGGGGGTCTTAGCACAGTGGGGGGGGGGGGGGTCTAACTGGGATTTGAACACACAACCTCCCGATCATAAGCGCAGCACTCTTAACTACTACGCCACCGGTTCCACCCATAATCTCATAGTCTCATTTATCTTAGAATAAATAAGTAAAATAATAAAACAAAATTTGATTTAATTTCCGCCCAAACGTTCAGTGATAATAGGTTTGTTAGAGCAAACTCGTATGATGCTGTCATATAATAAATCATGGTCCGTTTCTTACACACAAGTACCCTTTGCTCGATTTCTGTTTCAAGAACACAGTTTGCATGTTGACAGTACGCACTACAGGGATTAAGGTTAAAAGCCATCTAAATATTTCTTGTAAAAACATACTATGACTTTTTGTTGATCTATCCTCCTTGTCCGTAAGCATAGAGCCAAATAGAAAAACAAGGTAAGAGTCAAGTTTGAGGTTTGTAACCCACTAAATATAGCATGTTAAGCTATTCATTTATTAAATTGTTAATATTTTGTGCAATACCATTTAAAGATGTGTGACAGCCAGTGTAATAACGTAACGATTTAATTAAGGAAGTAAACAATTTTAAAATTAGTTGTGCAAAAAAATTAAGGACACTTACTTTTTCCACTTTAACTGTAATTTCAGACGTGTTGGTTGTCAGGGTTTGGCTTTT
Organism: Plotosus lineatus; assembly: GCA_024760905.1. NCBI lineage: Eukaryota > Metazoa > Chordata > Actinopteri > Siluriformes > Plotosidae > Plotosus > Plotosus lineatus. Next base: position 47,181,052 of record CM045728.1, read on the forward strand.
TTTGAGTTTGCATTAAAGCTGGCCATTGTAATTGCTTTAAAAATGTAACATTTAGTATCATAACTAAACCATATTTGCTAATTTAAATATAAATATATGCTTGTCCTCATGATTTGGGGGGGAAAAAACCCAAGTTGATTTATCACCTTAAACTGTAAGACTTGGGATCCGAATTATGTACTCAACCGAACAGAAGACAATATTTTTGCTTTGTTGCTTCTTTCAGACTCCTACAATTCAGAACTAAAGATTTCAATCTCAAACTTTTTCACAGATTAATTTTTAATAAATTGGATCAAAATGGTGTTGTATTCTCTTGACATGTAAACGGAGTGTACACATGCTCACACCATTTTTAGCATGACTGATGGCTGCCTGTCAGCCAGTTACATGAAGATTGCCCTGTTCTTCAGTACATTAAATTTTGTGATCACTTATAACTTCACTGAAGCTTTCTTTAAACAGTTATCCTTAAATTGCACACCCACACTTCTTATATTTCCCTCTATTGTTTTATGTAGGGCAGTGGTGGTCTAGTGCTATAGGGTGCTGGATCGCTGATCTTAAGGTTGAGGGTTCGAGTCCCACTCTCCACAAGGCTGTCACTGTACAACACCCCCCACCACCACCCACCCAGTGCAGATAACTGGGTGAGCACAGGCTGACCATGTCTCTCACTGTCTACGGTGAGAGGCATGTAAAAGAACCATTGCTGACTTTCGTAAGAGTAGGCCGCAAAGCCATCAGCGTGTTTCTGTCCCTTGCTAAAGGGCTGTGTCAGGAAGGGCATCCGACGTAAAAACCAAATCAAATGTGCGAATCATTTGCTGTAGCGACCTCTGAAAAAGGGAAAAGGCCGAAAGGAAATCTCTCCCTCTATTGTTTTATGTATAATTATATGGTGCTTTCAATTAAGTTCACTTTCTCTTTTTAGGTGTATTTGAGGCCTCATTTCAAGTACAACCCTGAAACGGACAACCTCATTCCCTGTAAAGAAGCAGGACTGGCTTTTTCCAAAGGAGAGATCTTGCATATTGTGAATAGGGAGGACCCCAACTGGTGGCAGGTTAGTAGTACACCCAAATGTTTCTAGGCTGTTATGCTAGTTTGCTTATTGACTTAGTAACCTCTATGTCTCAGGCGTGTAGTGTAGTTGGAGGCTGCACTGGCCTCATCCCAAGCCAGTATTTAGAAGAGAAGAGGAAGGCATTTGTACGAAAAGACATAGAGGGCTCAGGTATGCAAGGAATGGAGTTTCCCCGCAAATCATTATAAATAAAGTGATAAATGTTCATACATCATTGAGTACTGTTATTAAACCAGAGAGCATTCACTGTGTATTGGTTTTGAGTCACAACAGTGCTATTTCCTTCTTAAAATCCAGGAATTCTTTGTGGAACAATAACTGGAAAAAGAAAGAAAAAGAAAATGATGTACTTAACAACAAAGAATGCAGGTCAGCAAACAGGAACATATTAATTGTATATTTTATTGTATGCTTAAATAATATGTAATATTAAATATGAGGTTGGAGACACATGGTATTTTTTTTCTTTTTTTATCTCAGAATTCGATCGTCATGAGCTGCAGATCTATGAAGAGGTAACCCGGATGCCTCCATTCCAGAGGAAGACACTCATTCTGATTGGTGCTCAGGGCGTGGGCCGCAGAAGCCTGAAGAACAGGCTGATTGTGTTAAACCCACTGCTCTTTGGCACAACTGTACCCTGTAAGTTTAAAAAAGCATCTTGCATGTGGAGTTACAAAAGTGTTTTCATCAGTCAATATGGGGATCCCTCACTTTCCGCAGTTAATTTCGACCCCCTCCCCCCCACGACTGATGTATAGGTATATGTAATACCAACTACTACATATTCAATGCTATAAATGCTTACAATAACAATTAAACATTGAAAACTAATGCATAAGATGTAAATAAAAATATAAATACACACACATACAGACGCGTGCGTTCACACACACAGATGCACACCTCACATAACAATGTAAGTACCCTATTCGACGTAATAAGCGTCCTGCTCCAATAAGCGCCCCCGTGTGTTTTTGATCTTATGTCTAATGAGCGCCCTTGTGTACTGAGTGAAAAATGGTAGCTCATACTTACCAATTTCATTCGATCAGTCTCAACGGTAAAATGAGGCGTTCACTGCCTGTAAAAGTGAGTTTACACGGTATTTCAAGACCCCCTGCCACTGGGGAAAGTCTATAATGTTCATAAGTAACAACACATTTGATCGTTCCGCCGTGCTTTAAAAATCAGGAAAATATTTTGCTGTGTTCTCTTGGTAAATGTCCAACAAGATGAACCATGAGAAACTGCGACAGCAAAACTATGGGATGCTCTGAACGTATGTCGCGATGAGCCAACAAAGGCTCATCTGATAAGGCTTTCTGATAAGTGATGAGTATTTTTCACTCTTTCTCCTGCTCACTGACTTCATACAGTGGTATACTTTATATTTAAAGACTTTTCTGGCCGTGTGCTTTTGTGCCATGTGCTAAAGTTGACCTTTGTGTTGATGTGCTAAAAGTAACATTCATGTTGATTGGCTCGATTTTACATGGGGGGGGGGTAATTTAAAGGAACAGCACCGGGAGGGGAAAATTAAAGGGTCTCTCTTTTTTAAATTATGCTGTTTTCTATTTATTTTCAGCTTTCATGGAAGTAATTTAGTTGATACCACAAAATGAATAACACAAATACCAGTAAAACTCTTTTATTGTTCTGTTATTGTTCATGTTTTCCACCTCTATGGTAATAGGCACTTACCGTTCCACTCCACTCGTAACCATTTTAATAAGCACCCACCCACTACGATTTTTTAAGCGCCTTGGGCGCTTATCACGTCGAATACGGTAGTTTTAATGGGGGGTTTTGGGTTGGTTTTTTTTGTTTTTGTTTGTTTGGGGTTTTTTTTTTTTTTTTTTTGCATAATTGGCCTTGTTTTTGCAGCATTTTCCTTAACTTTTTCCCCCCTAGTCCTCCTTAATTTTCTTATTTTTTAATTCGATGAAAAAAAACCCCGCGATGAATTGAAGTGCGAAGTAGTGAGGGATCCCTGTATTGTATTTTCAACAATACTCTGGCCTAATATTAAGAGTTAGCAGTACTTTAGTAGTTATGTTTTAGGTGAGTTATCCTGGTGAAATATTGATCAAGCTGTTTCGCTTTTGTTAGTTACTTCTCGGCGGCCACGTGAAGAAGAAAAAGACGGTCAGTCGTACTGCTTTGTGTCCAGAGCAGACATGGAGATGGACATCAAAGGCGGACGCTATCTTGAGCACGGAGAGTATGATGGGAATCTGTATGGCACCAAAATCGACTCAATTCACGAGGTTGTCCACACTGGTCGCACCTGCATACTGGACGTTAACCCCCAGGTGAGCAAAATAAAACGTTATTGCGGTAGCACCAGGTATGTGGATATTTTTAGTTCAGTTCAGAGCAGTGGCGGAAATGGTTGTTAAACGGTGGTTGGATAAAGATATCCTGGGGAGACCTCAGACATATTCCTTCTGTTTTATATTATTTCAGCTCTTGTATTTAGTTTTGCACTCAGATGTTTGAGATGGAAATAGAAATCTAACACTCGGCATCATCCGCAGGATCCACCCATATAGGGTGCACAGGAATGACCCTCAGCATAGTACAGTCGGCCCCCAACTTACGAAATTACTCCGTTCCAGAGCCCTTTTCGTATAGCGGGGATTTCGTAAGTAGGGGTTGCATCTTACATGTTAAACGTCTAATTTGTTCCAAGGCTCCAGTCTTTGGACTGGATATACCCCATAAACCCTTTTAAAAATGCTAAAAGTACACCAATTTTGTGTGAAATGTGTTAAAAGTAAAAGAAAATTATTTATTAAACCATTTAAACATTTCATTAACATATTAAACCATTTTATTAACGTATTTATTAATTAAACCATTATTAAACTTTTTTTTTTTTTATTAACACATACACACAGCTCTCTCTATCTCTCTCGCGTGCGTGCGCTGCGGGCCACGCCCACAAGACGTGAATTCAAAGCACATTCCCTGCTTGACAAACTCAACTTTAATTTGATTCCTTGAGGGATTGGAATTCCAGATGAGCTCAAATGCGCCCACAGTTATTAAACATTTTACTGAATTAAACAACTTAAAAAAAAAAACTAAAGCGTTATTCCTTCTGTCTCTCATTCTCGCGTGCTGCGGGCCATGCCCACAAGACGTGAATTCAAAGCGCATTCCCTGCTTGACCATTTACTGAATTGAAACAACTTAAAAAACTAAACTAAAAACTAAAGCGTTATTCCCTCTCTCTCGCGCGCGCGTGCGCTGCGTGCCACACCCACAAGACATGAATTCAAAGCGCATTCCCTGCTTGACAAACTCAACTTTAATTTGATTCCTTGAGGGATCGGACTTCCAGATGAGCTCAAATGCGCCCACATTTATTAAACATTTACTGAATTAAACAACTTTAAAAACTAAAGAGTGAAGCTTCCTTCTGTCTCTATCTTGGAGGCCAGCGGGGTGGGATGTTGAGAGACAGCCAATCAGAGAGCAACTCGTGTGTGAAATTTTGATTGGCACGTTTGAATTTCTTTTCGTAAGAGGGGGTTGTTTCGTATCTCAGGGACAGAAACTTATGAAAATGTTGTTCGTAACCCGGGGATTTCGTACACAGGGGTCTTCGTAAGTTGGGGGCCGACTGTACTTTTAGATGAATAAATTATAAAAAAATACAGCTGCAGAGGAGAGAGATGTATTCCAGTGTATCAAACCCAATTTCACCCTCTTATATCCCTTAACATTAAAGGTAGAAGTCAGAATGAAACACATGGCAAGTACACTCGACTCACATTTTTACAGACAAAATGGAGCGTTTGACACCAGTCCGGTTTTGCCGGTAGTCTGTCGCTTTCGAAAATGGTTCAGAAGTTGTTAATAACAATTTTATTCCAGAATAATAGGGAAACATGCTACATATGTGTGTATATATAAGCACATCATCCAATGTGAAACTATTGTATATGCACTGATATGTGCGATAAGTAATGGCTGACTTTCAAAACAGCAGCTCGCTTCTGCCCTTGACGACTGCTGATCCGTCCTGGACAGATTTGTCTCCCACAAGCTTTGTATCAGTTATCATGTTATAAAATTCTACCTTTATGTGGTGAGCACAGTGGTATAGGGTGCTGGATTGCCGATCCTAAGGTTGGGGGTTCGAGTCCCAGTCTCTACAAGGGTTGTCACTGTCTCCTCAGTGCAGCTAACTGGGTTATCAAAGGCTGGCCATGTCTCTCATTGTTTATGGTAAGAAGCATGTAAAAGAACCATTGCCGACTTTTGTAAAGTGTCTGCTGCAAAGCTGTCAGCATGTTTCCATGTGAAAGGACCTGACCACCCATTACATTACCTTGGTCGAGAGTACGAGATGACATATCTTAGTCACAGCAGCTCAAAACCGAGCCACCTGACAGATACATGGTGAGCATATGTAGAGAAGGGGTGCATTGCACAGGACTTAGTATAGCCACTAGCGCTGTAGTGTACTTTCCGTGTTCATTTTTGCTCAAGAAAGTAAGGAGTCCCAGGGACTCGCAGATTGGGAAAGTATGGGTCCAAATGAGTCCTGCCAAATGACGTAAAAGATTTGCCCCAAAATGCATAAACTTCAAATAAATCATTACCAACACAAAGTACATTTAATAAGATTAAGTTTATTAAGTTCACAGATAAAACAAAGTTTAAAACACTGAGGTCATACATGATTATATAAAATGAAAAAATAATTACATAAACATAAAAATAAAATAATACTGTTTTTATAATCACATATTATAATATGATTAATTATATGATTTTCATCGACTTTTAAAACTTTTTTCGGAGGCATGTTGCACGAGCTCTTAGACTTTTAACGTTGTTTACTCTCGGCAGCTGATCGGAAATGAACGAAGTCTCTCGAGCAGACGATACAAACTCTCACGAGCACGAGAGGCAAAATCTCACGCTACGAGAGGTAAACAAATATGGCTTCCTTGTCAAAGCATCGATTGATTTCGGAAAGTTTTTGGCAGATTTATTTGTTTTGGGGCAATATTACATAAATTGATAAATTATTAATGAGTCCGGCGGACGCATATTGGTTTGCTACTATGCGTCCCCACAGATTTTCATGCGTCAGGGACGCAAGGACGCACGCAAACGAGAACACTGTACTTGCTTAGACTTCTTGCTTCCAGCTTCATCTGCATAGCTCATTGAGTGAAAAGAAGGCCAACTGCGTAAGTCCTTCCTAATGGTACAAAGCTTCTGCTAAGTCAAGACTCTCACATTGCCTCCTTGCGGCACACCCTGGTAACTGGGCATCTTACGGCCCCAGTCTAAATATGTGAGGGATCTCGTAGCAGGTTGAGCCCCAGAGGTGCAGTATGCAGGTCCACCAGCATGTGGCCATGCCCTGGTACTCACTAGTCAACCATCTGCTGCCTTGCAGATAAAGCCCTTGAGGTAAAGGCTAAGAGAACGAAAACTCTGACTTACAACCCCCAGCTATGGGCAAATAGCACCACTGCCTTGTGGTCATCACGGGAGTGACAAAGGCTAAGTGAGACACCCCCAACAGAAAATCTAGAGTGAAGCCCCGAAGACAGTTGGTCCCCACGTAGCGGCACCTCCCGGCAACTGCTGTATCCAAGTTGGTACCAACTCTAACGGCTCGCCCCTTCTGTTGGACACTACCAGCTAGGCCAAGAAGCGGGATCTGTCGACTGGGCATCTCAGCTCCTCCACAACTTCGCCTTGGCCTGTGCCCTGGAGAGGTCGCTCCAGTGCCGCCTTCTGCTGCAGATCACCACGGGGAGATGCAGTTACTAGTTAAAAGCCCAGGGCTAATTGGTGGAGACTGGCCCCACCCCCACCACACTGCGAGGACTTCATCTGCAGCAGCTGTGGCAGGATCGGCCGTATCGGCCTCTACAGCCATACCCAACGCTGCAGGTCTCTGACCGGGACCCCCCCCCGATCTTTCGAGATCGATAGGGCCAACAACAATATGTAGAGACTAAGAAACAGTTTGAGATTCAGCCTTACTTTGTGCTGCAAAGCCTTTAAACCTCATTTCTGTGTGAAAAATAAGTTGCTGAACATGACAGTGTGAAGATAAATGGCTAGATAAAGAGAGAAATTCAGGCTTAGAAAAAAATATAATTTACTTCTTGACTGTTTAGCTTAGTGTCAAGAGTGTTGGGGCAGTAAATGGATAAGCTTATTAATCTCTTCTTCTTTTTCGGCTTTTTCCCTTTCTCGGGAGTCGCCACAGCGAATCATCTGATTCGCACATTTCATTTGGCATAGTTTTTTTTTTTTACGTCGGATGCCCTTCCTGTCACAACCCTTTAGCAAGGGACAGAAACACGCTGACGACTTTGCAGCTACTCTTTACGAATGTCAGCAATGGTTCTTTTACATGCCTCTCACCATAGACCGTGAGAGACATGGCCCGCCTTTGATAACCCAGTTAGCTGCACTGGGGGGACAGAGACAACCCAGTGGAGAGTGGGACTCGAACCCCCAACCTTAGGATCAGCGATCCAGCACCCTATACCACTAGACCACCACTGCCCCACGGATAAGCTTATTAATATTGTATTTATTTTGGTGTGATCTGTTTAAATTGATTAAAAATTAAGAGCGTTTTAGAAATTTTTTTTCTGCAGTATTTATACCTACATTTATCGTGTTAGAAAATCCTCTCTCTCAGCATTTACAAATAAAAAAGGAGAAAAAAAAATAAAGCTGCAGTATTATCTGAGATGTGTGTGGTGTAAGCTCTGATTTAATCCATGAATAAATGCAGTTTTCTGAGTTGAGTGAATCATTGAGAATTGAAAATGATTACCAGGCACTGAAGGTCTTAAGAACAGCAGAGTTCATGCCGTTTGTGGTTTTCATTGCTGCACCGGAGCTGGACACACTACGAGCCATGCACAAAGCTGTAGTTGATGCAGGAATCACCACCAAACTACTGACGGTCAGTTTCATATCTCCTAACTGTATTGTCCTGTCAGCCCAGATACTCAAAAGTGTACATTTAAATATGTGAAAAATAAAGTCTCTCTCTCTCTCTCTCTCTCTCTCTCTCTCTCTCTCTCTCTCTCACTCACTCAGGAAACGGACTTGAAGAAAACGGTGGACGAGAGTGCCAGGATCAAACGGGCATATAATCATTATTTTGACTTGATAATAGTGAACGATAATCTGGATAAAGCCTTTGAGAAACTTCAATCAGCTGTCGAGCAGCTGTGCACAGAGCCTCAATGGGTACCGGTTAACTGGGTTTACTGAACCCTCCACCCTCATTGTTTTTAGCACCATCTTCATCATTGGTGTCATGGACCACAGCAGGACTGTCAGCGGTCAGTATGTCTCAGCCTGACCCTGAGGTCCGACCCTGCTATGCAAAGCTACACCATCCATGTGAAAAGAAAGGGAAGTGTACTTATTTATTGACTTTTTTAACCTACCAGCAGAGCACATCTTGAAGCATATCTGTTCCTTGTGTAACTATGTGAACAATGTACTTACAGGGTGTTCGAACTAGTTTTGTTCTCTACAGTGAGAAGTCGAAGCAGATACCATTACTGCGCGCTGTGATACACTTTTGTACTGGAGCATTTCAGCTGCCAATTCATCTTATTGATTTCTTCAATGCTAGTTTTTTTTTACATATAAATAAATGTACTCGGCAGTGTCGATTACAGGTACTGCTACACTGAAAACTCATACAATGCGCAAATAATGTTGTACTAAGTTGTCTTTTATTGATAGAGAGAGAAAAGAAAATATTTTACACACTTGTTTTTTTTTCTAAAATGTAACACCACTTATAACAGTAGAAAATCAGCTCATCACTGTGGGCAGTTTATTCACCTGCTGTCAGATTGGGTCATTGTACAAAATGTCCCCAAGATTAAAAAAAAAGCACAAAGTATTCATCTCACTGCCTTTGCAGTGTCATGCAAGATTAACGGTAGTGACAAATGTTCTTCGTAAATATGGATCCTGGGACACAAAGTTTATCAACTAAAGTTTTTTCTATAAACACAACGACTTGCCCGTGTGCTTTTTGTGTGTGGTATGTGCTATACGAAAGTCGGTATCTTGTGTTTTTACCAAAATGTTAATATAATGTGTCGCAACTCTAGTACATTCACCAGTATGACAAACATCACTTAACTGCACTGTTCAAGACCTGTGTTTGCCAGCAGTTTAAAAAAAAAAAATTGATACATTTTTAAAAACTGCAGTTTCATCCAGAAGCTCTGTATGCCTAAATTGTTCAAATAAATACATAAATTAGCTTTTACTCAAAACACTACCTTGCGACTTAATACGTATTATGCAGGAATTGATCATACACAGATCCTCACACACACATTTTATATACTGGTCCTTCTCAAAAAATTAGCATATTGTGATAAAGTTCATTATTTTCTGTAATGTACTGATAAAAATCAAACTTTCATATATTTTAGATTCATTGCACACCAACTGAAATATTTCAGGTCTTTTATTGTTTTAATACTGATGATTTTGGCATACAGCTCATGAAAACCCAAAATTCTTATCTCAAAAAATTAGCATATCATGAAAAGATACTCTAAACAAGCTATTAACCTAATCACCTGAATCAACCAATTAACTCTAAACACCTGCAAAAGATTCCTGAGGCTTTTAAAAACTCCCAGCCTGGTTCATTACTCAAAACAGCAATCATGGGTAAGACTGCCGACCTGACTGCTGTCCAGAAGGCCATCATTGACACACCCTCAAGCAAGAGAGTAAGACACAGAAAGAAATCTCTGAGCAAATAGGCTGTTTCCAGAGTGCTGTATCAAGCCAACTCAGTGGGACGTCTGTGGGAAGGAAAAGGTGAAAGAAGGGCCGATTCCAGACCTTGGGGGACCTGTGGAAGCAGTGGACTGAGTCTGGAGTAGAAACATCCAGAGCCACCGTGCAGAGGCGTGTGCAGGAAATGGGCTACAGGTGCCGCATTCCTCAGGTCAAGCCACTTTTGAACCAGAAACAGCGGCAGACGTGTCTGACCCTGGGCTACAGAGAAGCAGCACTGGACTGTTGCTCAGTGGTCCAAAGTACTTTTTTCTGATGAAATCAAATTTTGCATGTCATTTGGAAATTAAGGTGCCAGAGTCTGGAGGAAGACTGGGGAGAAGGAAATGCCAAAATGCCTGAAGTCCAGTGTCAAGTCCCCACAGTCAGTGATGGTCTGGGGTGCCAAGGGCAGGGTCAATGCAGCTAGCTATCAGGAGATTTTGGAGCACTTCATGCTTACATCTGCTGAAAAGCTTTATGGAGATGAAGATTTCATTTTTCAGCACGACCTGGCAACCTACTCACAGTGCCAAAACTACTGCTAAATGGTTTACTGACCATGGTATTACTGTGCTCAATTGGCCTGCCAACTCTCCTGACCTGAACCCCATAGAGAATCTGTGGGATATTGTGAAGAGAAAGTTGAGAGACACCAGACCCAACACTGTGGATGAGCTGAAGGCCGCTATCGAAGCATCCTGGGCCTCCATAACACCTCAGCAGTGCCACAGGCTGATTGCCTCCATGCCACGCCGCATTGAAGCAGTCATTTCTGCAAAAGGATTCCCGACCAAGTATTGAGTGCATAACTGAACATAATTATTTGAAGGTTGACTTCTTTTGTATTAAAAGCACTTTTTTTATTGGTCGGATGAAATATGCTAATTTTTTGAGATAGGAATTTTGGGTTTATTTTAGTTAATTGGTTGATTCAGATGATTAGGTTAATAGCTCGTTTAGAGTACCTTTTCATGATATGCTAATTTTTTGAGATAGGAATTTTGGGTTTTCATGAGCTATATGCCAAAATCATCAGTATTAAAACAATAAAAGACCTGAAATATTTCAGTTGGTGTGCAATGAATCTAAAATATATGAAAGTTTAATTTTTATCAGTACATTACAGAAAATAATGAACTTCATCACAATATGCTAATTTTTTTAGAAGGACTAGTGTGTGGGTGTGTATATATATATATATATATATATATATATATATATATATATATATAGATATATATATATATACATACACACACACACACACACACTGTCGGCCCCCTTCTTACGAAATTAATCCGTTCCAGCGCCTTTTTGGAACCTGGAGATTTCATAAGTAGAGGTGCATTTTACATTGTAAAACGTGTAATTCGTTCCAAGGCTCCCAGGGCTACCCTTTAAAAATTATATAAGCATACCTTTTAAGGTACTTACTTCGTGTTGACCATGTCTTCTTAGCAGAGGTATAATCTTACGATGACCATGGCACCGGGAATCACACGTGAGTGTGTGTGTGTGTGTGTGTTGACCGGGAATCATTTTCACCGGGAATCGTGTGTGTGTGTGTGTGCGCGCGCGCACGTTGACCATATCTGAGCAGAGTTATAATCTTACAATGACCATGGCATCGGGAATCACTTTCACCGGGAATCGTGTGTGTGTGTGTGTGTGTGTGCGTGTGCGTGTGCGCGCGCGCGTGCGTGCGTGTGTTGACCATGTCTTCTTAGCAGAGTTATAATCTTACAAATGTTTATGGAAGGTTAGAAGCCTGAGCCATAAAATACAGTTGGAATGACACACAAACACACAGTTCACACAGACTTGAACAAAGTTCGAAAGACAGCGTCATTCCTCCTAGCCAATGGGAGGCTAGCGGGGTGGGATTTTTGGAGACAGCCAATGAGAGAGAGTAACTTTCGCAATGTTTGAATGGTGCGTTTGGCACTTTTCGTAAGAAGTTGTTTCGTCTACAGAGGACAAAAATTTAGGAAAATGTTTTTTTGTATACTGGATTTTTCGTATTCAGGGGTTTTCGTAAGAAGGGGGCTGACTGTGTGTGTGTATGTGTGTGTGTGTGTGTGTGTATATATATATATATATATATATATATATATATATATATATATATATATAAAATGATAATGTGTGATAAGCTTCAGCTTAACATGGATGACGTTGAAGGTATTGTTTTGAATAAAAGTTTCAAGTTTAAATTCACAAAAAGGAGATTACCAAAAATACATTTTTCAAAGCAGAAACTTCCACATGACTAAGTACAAATATACATAAGCACAATCTATCTATGCTAAAACGAATTTTCAAGAACAGGTTCCATGTTTAAGTTGTTGATAAGCAATTGAAATATCCACTTATCGTTCCAGTTTTCAATCCGTGTCTGAGATTGCTCTTGTTATTTCATTATTATCCATATTCACTCGCACAATACTCTACCTACTTACAGTGTCCCAGAAGGATTCCCCGAGTCATCTAATGGTAAACCAAGGAGAAATCAAACAGACACGTCTCGGTATAAATAGAACTCACCTGTTGAATGGAAGACGCCAGGACGCACTGATTGGTCGAGAGCCAGATTCATTTGTTATATGGATGTTGGCGAGTTTCAAATGCGAACATGTAGAAACTGGTTCTGTGACTGTAATTACTATTTTCTTTAAAGTAGTATTTCCTGATTAGTGACATACAAAGTGACGTAATACATTGAATTTTCATACTATAAACATGTGTTATACCTCATTTTGAAGCATATTAAATTCTCATTACAAATATGTGATAGCTCAGTATCTCTTTTCCGACCCAATTCGGATTTTGCTGGACTGAGTCACAAATTATATGTATTTATATATGTACACTGACAGTCATTAAAATGTTTGAGGCCATAATTTGTCACAATTTCTATTCTGGTGCTCAAAATTGTATTTTTGTAATGTGGATAATTTATTAATCAGTCTGGCCTGAAAAAAATAAAAATAAACAAAAGTGTCAATAATAAATTAGGCACATCATAAGTATAAAATGGCACATACCAAAATGAAAGTCACAACAGTGAGGTTTGGGTATGGCCTCCATTTGTGGTGATACAGCACAGAGAAACCAGTCCCACAAGTGCTGATATCAGATGTAGTGATCCTGTTTGGGACTCTGGACCCTGGACATAGTCTGTCATCAGCTGACCTTGTCATGTCGTACTGGTCAGTCAGGTTTCTGATGGTGGTTTGTCTACAACCTGTACACCTCACTACCTCACTGTAGCCCAACCCAGCCACCACTATACTCATTGCCCAGAGACGTGCACTAGACTAACAATATTGGACATTTTTGATCCTTTCTAGGCTTTCCAAGTCACACCTCAAATTGTGCAGATACACTTTGTGTTTGGCTTAAAACTACATGTGGTCCACATTTGTTAAAGTGACCTACACATGTGCAATTAAGCATGATTAAAAGAAAACTCACTTTCTAAAGTGCTGGAGTTATCACTAAAGGTACAGGGGATACACTCTTAACCCCCCTACAAATAAAACTATACAAAACATTTTCTCAAGTTATTTGTGTCTCAGTGAATGTATTTTAATGCACAATGGAGACAAACTGCACTGTAGAGAGGAGTACTACAGCGGTCACCAGCTGGGAGAAACAAATTCCCTTGAATCAACAACAAATAGTATTGTGTGGCTTTCTATACTTCTGCAAATATCTTAAAGCCATAATAAAGCTTGATTATTTTGTCTGTGCTCATGTGTCAACACAAGCACACGTGCTGCTGCCTCTGGTGCTGAGTGCACGTGTCAGTTTATTCTCATTTTATGTATGCATGTTTCTGTAAACTTACACAAGCAAACATTTTCAAAGCTCAAATTTTAGACACATTATTATAATAATAATTATTATTATTAATAATAATATAGTAGGGAAAGGATAGTGATGTAGCTGGAGGATGTCTAAGAGCATTATTTGTTTCATAGGTGCAGCAGTACTGGAATGCCACAATTCATTTATTTTTATCCCGTAATTTCTTGAAATATTAATTTCAGGATTAAAATAATGCCTCATCAGTTAATGGCAAAGATACAAGACAGTAAACTCTTTAGCCTAGAAAAAATATTTTATACTACATATATAGTACATAGACATGTTTAGATTATAGAATTACTGTATATTACATATGTATGTTTGTATATGTATATATATATATATATATATATAAACAGTAAATAATATATAAAACAGTAAACTATATATATATATATATATATATATATATACACACACACACACACACACACACACTGGTCCTTCTCAAAAAATTAGCATATTGTGATAAAGTTCATTATTTTCTGTATTGTACTGATCAACATTAGACTTTCATATATTTTAGATTCATTACACACAACTAAAGTAGTTCAAGCCTTTTATTGTTTTAATATTGATAATTTTGGCAAAAAAGAAAAACCATAAATCCCTATCTCAAAAAATTAGCATATTTCATCCGACCAAGAAAAAAAAAGTGTTTTTAAAAGTCAACCTTCAAATAATTATGTTCAGTTATGCACTCAATACTTGGTCGGGAATCCTTTTGCAGAAATGACTGCTTCATTGCGGCGTGGCATGGAGGCAATCCGCCTGTGGCACTGCTGAGGTGTTATGGAGGCCCAGGATGCTTCGATGGCGGCCTTAAGCTCATCCACAGTGTTGGGTCTGGTGTCTCTCAACTTTCTCTTCACAATATCCCACAGATTCTCTATGGGATTCAGGTCAGGAGAGTTGGCAGGCCAATTGCGCACAGTAATACCATGGTCAGTAAACCATTTACCAGTGGTTTTGGCACTGTGAGCAGGTGCCAGGTCGTGCTGAAAAATGAAATCTTCATCTCCATAAAGCTTTTCAGCAGATGGAAGCATGAAGTGCTCCAAAATCTCCTGATAGGTAGCTGCATTGTCCCTACCCTTGATAAAACACAGTGGACCAACACCGGCAGCTGACATGGCACCCCAGACCATCACTGACTGTGGGGACTTGACACTGGACTTCAGGCATTTTGGCATTTCCTTCTCCCCAGTCTTCCTTCAGACTCTGGCACCTTGATTTCCAAATGACATGGAAAATTTGCTTTCATCCGAAAAAAGTACTTTGAACCACTGAGCAACAGTCCAGTGCTGCTTCTCTGTAGCCCAGGTCAGGCACTTCGGCCACTGTTTCTGGTTCAAAAGTGGCTTGACCTGGGGAATGCAGCACCTGTAGCCCAGAGACTCAGTCCACTGCTTCCACAGGTCCGCCAAGGTTTGGGATCGGCCCTTCTCCACAATCTTCCTCAGGGTCCGGTCACCTCCAGACGTCCCACTGAGGTGGCTTGATACAGCACTCTGGGAACAGCCTATTCACTCAGAGATTTCTTTGTGTCTTACCCTCTTGCTTGAGGGTGTCACTGATGGCCTTCTGGACAGCAGTGAGGTCTGCAGTCTTACCCATAATTGCGGTTTTGAGTAATGAACCAGGCTGGGAGTTTTTAAAAGCCTCAGTAATCTTTTGCAGGTGTTTAGAGTTAATTGGTTGATTCGGATGATTAAGTTAATAGCTCGTTTAGAGTACCTTTTCATGATATGCTAATTTTTTGAGATAGGAATTTTGGGTTTTCATGAGCTGTATGCCAAAATCATCAGTATTAAAACGATAAAAGACCTGAAATATTTCAGTTGGTGTGCAATGAATCTAAAATATATGAAAGTTTAATTTTTATCAGTAAATTACAGAAAATAATGAACTTTATCACAATATGCTAATTTTTTGAGAAGGAACAGTATATAAACAGTAAATGCAGCCATGAGGGGGGCACAAGCCAGTGCTTTCACTTATGCCGGTCCCAAGCCCAGAAAAATGCAGAAGGTTGTGTCAGGAAGGGCATCTGATGTAAAACCTGAGCCAGATCAAATATGCAAATCAGAAATATTACCTCCATACCGGATCGGTCGAGGCCTGGGTTAACAACGACCGCCATCAGTGCTGTTAACCAACAGGGTGCTGGTGGAAATTGGACTACTGTTGGTCGAAGAAGGAGAGGCGGGAGGTGTGTCCATAGGCGGAAAGAGAAGAGGAAAAGCATGAGTCTAGGACTGAGAGTATGGACTTTGAACGTTGGAACTATGACAGAAAAAGGTAGAGCACTGGCTGACATGATACAGAGGAGGAACTGTGTGTTCAGGAGACCAGGTGGAAAGGTAGCAAGGCTAAAAGCATAGGAGCAGGGTTTACACTGTTCTATCATGGTGTGGATGGGAAGAGTAGGGGTCATCTTGAAGGAGGGGTTTGTCAGGAAAGTTCTAGAAGTGAAAAGAGTGTCAGACAGTGATGAGTCTTAAGTTAAATTGAATGTGTGATGTTCAATGTTGTTAGTGCTTATGCCCCACAGGCAGGATGTGAGCTAGAAGAGGAGGAGAGATTCTGGAGTGAGTTAGATGAAGTGATGCAGAGTACCCCCAGAGGTGAAAGAGTGGTCATTGGTGCATACTTCAATGGACATGTTCGTGCAGGCAACAGAGGGGATGAAGAAGTGATGGGCAGGTTTGGTATCCAGGACAGGAACACAGAAGGACAGATGTTGATAGATTTTGCAAAAAGGATGGAAATGGCTCTGGTGAATACTTTTTCGAGAAGAGACAGGAGCATGATGTAGACAATGCAATTTGAAGGAATTCAGTGACTGCAAAGTAATAGTGGGTGACAGTGTTACCAAACAGCGTAGGATGGTGGTGTGCAGGATGACTCTGATGGTGAGGAAGGTGAAGAAGGCAAAGGTAGCGCAAAAGACAAAGTAGTGGAAGCTGGCAAAGGAAGAGGGTCGTGTTGTCTTCAAGAAGGAGTTGAAACAGGATTTGGGTGTTTATGACTGGAGAACCACAGCAAATGTGATCAACGAGACAGGTAGGAGAGCAATTGGTGTGGCCTCTGGAAGGAAAGTAGATCAGGAGACTTGGTGGTGGAATGAGGAAGTGCAGGAGTGTGTAAAAAGGAAGAGGTTAGCTAAGAAGAAGTGGGATATTGAGAGGACCGAAGAGAGGAAACAGGAGTACAGGGAGACACAGCGTAAGGCGAAGGTAGCAGTGTCAAAGGCAAACAGATGATGACTTGTATACTAGGTTGGATAGTAAAGAGGGAGAAAATGATTCATACAGGTTGGCACAGCAGAAAAATAGAGATGGGAAACACGTGCAGCAAGTTAGATTGATTAAGGACAGAGAGGGAAATGTATTGCCTGATGACAGAAATGTGCTGGGAAGATGGAAAGAGTACTTTGAAGAGCTGATGAATGAGGAAAATGAGAGAAAAAGAGTAGATAAGGTGACTATTGAGGACCAGGAAGTAGCAAAGATTACTAAGGGTAAAGTGAGGAAGGCATTGAAGAGGATGAAGAGTGGAAAGACAGTTGGTCCTGATGACATACCGGTGGAGGTATGGAAGTGTCTAGGAGAGGTAGCTGTAGATTTTCTGACAAGAACATTCAACAAGATCTTAGAGAGTGAGCAGATGCCGGAGGAATGGAGGAGAAGTGTGCCGGTGCCTATTTTTAAGAACAAGGGAGACGTGCTGAGTTGCGGCAACTACAGAGGGATAAAGTTGATGAGCCATATGATTATATCCTTCCAATAGTGGAAGCTAGACTAAGGGCAGAGGTTGCCATTTGTAAATAACAGTTTGGTTTCATGGCAAGAAATAGCACCACAGATGCACACTGCTTTGAGGATGTTAATAGAGAAGGACAGAAAAGGTCAGAGGGAGTTGCATTGTGCCTTTGTGGATCTGGAGAAAGCATATGACAGGGTGCCGAGAGAAGGGTGCCGAGAGGGAACTGTGGTATTGCATGAGGAAGTCTGGAGTGGCAGAGAAGTATGTTAGAGTGGTGCAGGACATGTTTGAGAGATGTAAGACAGTGGTGAGGTGTGCTGTCAGCGTGACCGAAGAATTCAAGGTGGAGGTGGGACTGCATCAAAGATCAGGTTTGAGTCCCTTCTTGTTTGCTGTGGTGATGGACAGGCTGACAGACGAGGTTCGACAAGAATCTCCATGGACTATGATGTTTGCGGATGACACTGTGATCTGTAGTGAGACCAGAGAACAAGTGCAGGAAAATCTAGAGAGGTGGAGGTATGCCCTAGAAAGGAGGGGAATGAAGGTTAGCCTCAGTAAGACAGAATACATGTGTGTGAATGAGAAGGACCCAAGAGGAACGGTGAGGTTACAGGGAGCAGAGATAAAGAAGGTGGAGGATTTTAAGTACTTAGGCTCAACAATCCAGAGCAATGGAGAGTGTGGAAAAGAGGTGAAGCAGCGTGTGCAGGCAGGTTGGAATGGATGGAGAAAAGTGTCCTGTGTGATGTGTGATAGGAGGGTATCGGCAAGAATGAAAGGTAAAGTGTACAAGACGGTGATGAGGCAGCAATGTTATATGGTTTAGAAACAGTGGCCCTGGGGAAAAGACAGGAGGCAGAGCTGGAGGTAGCAGAGATGAAAATGTTGAGGTTCTCTTTGGGAGTACGAGGATGGATAGGATCAGGAATGAGTACATCAGAGGGACAGCACATGTTAGAGGTATTGAAGACAAAGTCAGAGGCTACATTGAGATGGTTTGGACATGTACAGAGGAGGGATAGTGAATATATTGGAAGTAGGATGCTATATATATATATATATATATATATATATATATATATATATATATATATATATATTTGGGTTTTTTTTTTAACTTTTGAAGAACATCCATTAATGTTTCATATATTTGGTGAAACACTTTCACCATGTTTTAATTTTAAGCATGGATTATATACAGTATTATAAAATGTCTGCATTCCTCTGAGCATACACATGAGTTACAATTTAACAGATCCTGTTCCACTGTTGGTTATTTAACTGACTATATTTACTTGTCTCTTTGGCGGGAACAGTCACTGCAAATCAATATGTTATTCTGATTGATCACCCTGATCTTGTGATTATTTATTTGATCCAGATAGAAATGAATGAAAACTTTGAATGATGATTTCCTGAGCCACTGGTCGAGTTTACTCTGTGGTTTGTGTGAAAATCATATATAGTGTTATTCCTTGATCATTTACTGGATTCACCTCACAGTTAGAAGGCCCTGGGTTCGATAAGTCTGTTTCTGTGTGGGATTTGCATGTTCTCCCGGTGCTTATGTGGAATCCTGCATTTACGCGTGTCGTTACTGTAAGTGGCTCCACCTGTTGGTGTATTCAGATGAGATTGGAGTAGTTGTGGCTATCTTTGTGAAGGGAACTCTGCATCATCCTTCCTCTTTCAGGGACACAAGCAAATGGAGAGTGGGATTTTTGGTTTTGGATGAAAGCATACCAAAACATTGGTTATTTTCATGTTTACTTGATATTTTATACAGTGATAACCCACGATACGAAAACCTCTGTTTAAAATTCAAGATACGAAACAGGCCACAAAAATTTTTCCACCCCATTTTACTAAAAAGGAAAAAAAATTCAGGATACAAAAGCAAAAATAAGAATACAGTCTCTAAAAAAAAATTTAAAAATTGCGTGGCCAACAGGGCATCACATGAACGCATGAATACCACCATATACAACCTGCTCTCCCATTGGTTATCTCCCAACTAGCTGATGCCCCCAGAATCCCCATGATGCTTCGTCATGGTGTCGCTCTCCCACTTCATGTAAAAGAACCATTGCTGACTTTCGTAAAGAGTAGCTGCAAAGCCGACAGCGTGTTTCTGTCCCTTGCTAAAGTTGTGTCAGGAAGGGCATTCGACGTAAAAATCTATGCCAGATCAAATGTGCGAATCATTTGCTGTGGCGACCCCTGATAAAGGGAAAAGCCGAAAGGAACTCTCATCTCATGCGGTTAAGTGTTATTGCGAAGGAGTATGGCCGAAATCCCTTGACAATAGGGACAATCCTGAAATAAAAGGAAGCTGTCAAAGCTGCAACACCTTCGAATGGTGTGACTGTCCTTTCTAGTAAAAGGAGTCACAAACACGACGAGATGGAGAGACTTCTTCTGCTGTGCCTAAAGGAGAAGGAACTCACAGGAGACACCATAACGGAGATGATTATTTTCGGTGAAGTCGTTTAGGCGGCTGAAAAAGACGATGGCACAGGAGAAGGCACTTTGAAGCAGTAGCCACCCTCAGAGTTCAAGGCGTCCTGCAGCTGGTTCGATAAGTGTAAGCAACGGACTGGAATCCATTTGGTGGTGCTGCATGAGGAGGCTTCCAGTGCAAACGCGAAAGGAGCCAAGGAATTGGTTAAATGCTTTGAAGAGCTAATGCTCAAAGAAGGGTACATCCTTCAGCAGGTCTTCAACTACGACGAGACAAGCCTGTTTTGGAAGAAAATGCCTCGTTGGACATACATGACAGTCAAACAGAAGAAACTGCCAGGGCATAAATCGATGACGGAACAGCTTATCCTCGCCCTATGTGCCAATGCCAGTGGAGATTGCAAGATCAAGTCCCTACTCGTGTACCACTCGGAGAATCCTCGAGCCTTCAAGGCCCACAAAGTTTTGTAGGTAAAACTCCAAGTCATGTGGAGGGCGAATACGACTTATCTTGTCGACTGATCTTGGCAGGAGGTTTCAAGGTGCACCTTTACCTCAGCATGGAAGAAGCTGTGGCCTGACGCCATCGCTGCTTGAGATTTCGAAGGATTCGACGTCGAAGCTGAAGGCGAAGATGGAGACAATTCCGAACCTCTACCACAACCTGAGGTCAAAGAAATCATCTCACTCGGGAAGGCCATGGGATTTGTTGTGAACGAGGACAACATTGACAAACTCATCGAGGAGCACCATGATGAGCGGATGACCGATGAGTTGAAGGAATTGCACACAATGAAAGTGCACACAATGTAAGTGACTTGTTCACGAACAGTTTTCTGGCAGCGAAGAGGGGTTTGAGGAGTAGGAGGTAGCCACGTCAACAGCTGAAATTAAGTACATGCTATCGGTGTATCACAAATTAGCAGAGTTCATAGAAAAGAAACACCCCGAAAAGGTTCACACAGGTCGTGTTATTGCACAGTGTAATGACATTTGCCGGAGCCACTTCAGGAACATTCTAAAAAGTCGGCAAAAACAATCTTCCTTTGACCGATTTCTCAATGAACGACCAGCAATAAGCCAAGGTGAAAGTGATCCGAGAAAAATTGAGAACCAGTGATGGAAATTAAAAAGTGTAAAACAAAATGTGCAAAAAAAAAAAAAAAAAAAACCCACAAAATGCCCCAAAAGAAATTGAAATTAGAAAAATTCAGTGTTTAGTGTACAGAGTTAATTATGTTGATTTAATTAATTTAAATTTAGTTTCATAAAGTTAGATACGATTTCTGCAATTTGTAAAAACTGTTTGCCTCCTATTCCTTCTCCGCCACATTCGCCTGACTC
Source organism: Plotosus lineatus (assembly GCA_024760905.1). Classification (NCBI taxonomy): domain Eukaryota; kingdom Metazoa; phylum Chordata; class Actinopteri; order Siluriformes; family Plotosidae; genus Plotosus; species Plotosus lineatus. Next base: position 47,202,407 of record CM045728.1, read on the forward strand.
GAAAGGTAAGGTTCTACAGATTCGTAACGCCATTGATATTTCATTATTTTCTCATTGTTTTATCAACATTTATATAAATGATTGTTGTGTTTAATGATCATACTGTATTTCTTTCAGGTTTTGGGGGTGGAGGAACAGATTACTTTGTTTATATGTAAAACGTGTCCCATTCTTCTTCTTTTCCTTTCGGCTGTTCCCTTCAGGGGTCGCCACAGCAAATCATCCGCCTCCATCTCACCCTGTCCTCTGCTTCTTCTTCTCTTACTCCAACTACCTTCATGTCTTCCTTCACCACATCCATAAATCTCTTCTTTGGTCTTCCTCTCGGCCTTCTGCCTGGTAGGTCAAATGCTGATCTACAAGGTAATACGGTGTTTTGCTACGTCTTGGTGCTTAAAGTATGACAGCCCACAGAAACATGCAGCTGAAAAGTACTTCAAAGACAAGGATAGAATTTGCATAGATGGCACTTTTTTGCACATTTTATTGACAAACATTTATAATCAGTTGCAGAGAACATAAAAGTAAAAGGTTTAGAAATGGCATTTCCCCCACTAGCAAATGTGAAATATATACTCGATGGGTGAGAAATCAACAGAAAATGCTTTTCTGAAGGCAGTTCTTTAAAGCATAAACATAAATCCTCCACGTGGTCCATGAAAACACTTTAATATGAAAAGACAATCTCCAGAAAGTTCTGTCATTAAGTAAAACTGGTTAATTCCAAGCCATCCCTTCATTATTAACCATGATATTGATATGTATCAAGCATTTACAAAATAGTTATGAAATCACTGCCTTCGGCAATAATTCTGTGGTTCCATGCATGAACCTAATAATCCACATTGTTACAAAATTCTAGTTTGAGAAAGCTGTTGAAAATGACCTCTATGAAAATTTTCTAATAATACCAGACATGTGTATCCCCAGTGCAGCTAACTGGGTTATCAAAGGTGGGCCATGTCTGTCACTGTCTATGGTGAGAGGCATGTAAAAGAACCATTGCTGACTTTCGTAAAGAGTAGCTGCAAAGTCGTCAGCGTGTTTCTGTCCCTTGCTAAAAAAGGGTTGTGACAGGAAGGGCATCCGACGTAAAAACCTCTGCCAAATCAAAACGTGCGAATCAAATGATTCACTGTGGTGACTCCCGAGTGAAAGGGAAAAAGCCGAAAGGAAGACAGACAGACAGACCAGACATGTGTATGAAGCCACCATTGTGGCTTATATTATAGTAATACAATAATCTGTAGTCAGATTCTCATTTTTATGAATCAGTGGGTTATCAGGTTCATGCACGGGGCCACTGAAGTATGGACTTGACTTTTCCATTTGTGCCGAGTCATTTTTATATGCACTTCTAGTTACGCCCACTGCACCTACTGCATGCAAGTTCAGAATGAAGGCAGCCTCTTGAATGAAGGTGTGATTTATTTATAAGAGTAGACTGAATCACTCCCTCAAGTATTGTCGCAATGTGGAAAATATGGAGTAAGAACTCTTCCATTTACCTTCTGAGAGCTACGTAAATCTGAATGTAGCCTAACAAATGACACATGAGCTGAGCTTATACAAAAAGATATGTTTGGTGTGTGTAGATTCATTAATAATAGCATATTTTGATGAGGACAGGAGAGTACTGGTAAGTACTGTGGGTGGGGTTAACTGTTCATCCAGGGGTCTGCACAGGCAGGCACAGGTTTCATGGTTCAGATGAAATCATTGCATGCATTATGTCTGAGAGCCCCAGTATATCCAGAAGAATTAAATATATATTTATTTTAATTATTCATAATGTTTCGTTATTTACATTTAATACAAAATTTTAGTACTGTTTCAAATGACATTTGGACTTGTGTTTTCTTCCATCAGTCGTTTTTGCCTTGTTGGTCAGCTGAACATGCTAAAGAGCCCAAACCAAGGATGGCAATGAACAAGATTAAAGGATAGTGCCCTGGTTGGCTGCTGATCTGTGCCTTGATCAAGTCCTTCTCTTTGAGCAGCATCACCTTCGATGATCCAAAGAGCTCTTGTGCTTTTCTGCAAGTGCTCTCCTCAGCCAACGGGGCCAGCGTGCTATCCTTCAAGGAGCACTTTTTATTTTCAATAATTTTGTGTACCTGTAAGACAGTACAAACAATACAAAGTTCATTCATCTTCATGAAACAATTTTCCTGGTCAGGGTTGCAGTGGCTCTGAAGCTTATTATAGCAACACAAGTGTGAGATTGGAACACACTTCCATTGGGACAATGGTAAACTGCACCACACATAGATATTCACATCTGTGGCTAATTTAGCTTAGTAAGACCACCTACTGACTGAGAACCTGAAGAAAATGTGAACAGGAGGACAATGCAGCCAATAAACTGAGCCTAAGGATCAAAGCAGGGACCCATTGTGCTATGTATAACCACAAACTGTACCACTAATTACTCTTTTTTTTTTTCCAGAATAGATTAGACTGTGTTTTTTGGAGTCTTTGGGGGGGGGTGTTGGAGAACGCTCCCTCGGGAGACTCGCTCGTTGTCTTGGGAGACTTCAATGCCCATGTGGGCAACGATAGTGTGACCTGGAAGGGTGTGATCGGTAGGTACGGCCTCTCCAGTCTGAATCCGAATGGTGTGTCGTTGTTGGACTTCTGTGCTCGTCATAGTTTGTCTATCACGAACACCATGTTCGAACATAAGGGTGTCCATAAGTGCACTTGGCACCAGGACACCCTAGGTCGCAGTTCGATGATTGACTTTGTAGTCGTGTCATCGGACTTGCGACCATATGTTCTGGACACTCGGGTGAAGATAGGAGCTGAGATGTCTACCGATCACTATCTGGTGGTGAGTTGGCTTCGGTGGTGTGGGAGGTTGCCTTCCAGACCTGGCAGGCCCAAGCGTGTAATCAGGGTCTGCTGGGAACGTTTGGCGGAGCCCCCTGTCCGAGAGGCCTTTAACTCCCACCTCCGGCAGAGCTACAACCACGTTCGGAGGAGGCGGGGACATGGAATCTGAATGGGCCATGTTTCGTGCCTCCATTGCTGAGGCGGCAGCCCATAGCTGTGGCCGTAAGGTCGTCGGTGCTTGTCGTGGCGGTAATCCCCGAACCCGGTGGTGGACACCTGCGGTGAAGGGGCCGTCCAGCTGAAGAAGGAGGCCTATCGGGTTTTATTAGCCTGTGGGACTCCTGAGGCAGCAAACGGGTACCGGCAGGCCAAACGTGCTGCAGCCGAGGCTGTCGCAGATGCAAAATCTCGGGCGTGGGAGGAGTTCGGTGAGGGCCTGGAGAGTGATTATCGGTTGGCCTGGGCCACCATCCGACGCCTCAGGAGGGGGAAGCAGTTCTTCACAAACACTGTTTACGGTGGAGGTGGGGAGCTGCTTACCTTGACTGGGGATGTTGTTGAGAGGTGGAGGGAATACTTTGAGGACCTTCTCAATCCCACCAACACGCCCTCCGTGGAAGAGGAAGACCCTGGGGGTTCGGGTGAGGGTCCGCCCATCACTGGAGTGGAGGTCACTGAGGTTGTCAAAAAGCTCCTCGGTGGTCGAGCTCCGGGTTGGACGAGATCCGCCCGGAATACCTCAGGACTCTGGATGTTGTAGGACTGTCTTGGTTGACACGTCTCTGCAACATCGCGTGGTCATCGGGGCTGTACCTCTGGATTGGCAAACTGGGGTGGTGGTCCCAATTTTTAAGAAGGGGACCGGAGGGTGTGTTCCACTTACCGAGGAATTACACTCCTCAGCCTACCTGGCAAACACTATGCAGGGGTACTAGAGAGGAGGATCCGACCGATAGTCCAACCTCGGACTCAGGAGGAACAATGTGGTTTTCGCCCTGGCCGCAGCACTCTTGACCAACTCTATACGCTCCACAGGATTCTGGAGGGGGCATGGGAGTTTGCCCAATCTGTCCACATGTGCTTTGTGGATTTGGAGAAGGCTTTCGACCGTGTCCCTCGAAAGATCTTGTGGGGCGTGCTCCGAGAGTACGGCGTTCCGGATCCGTTGCTACGAGCTATTCGGTCGCTGTATCACCGGAGCCAGAGTTTGGTCCGTATTGGTAACAGCAGCTCGGATTCGTTTCCGGTGGGAGTTGGAGTCCGCCAAGGCTGTCCTTTGTCACCGATTCTGTTCATAATTTTTATGGACAGAATTTCTAGGCGCAGTCGAGGCGATGAGGGGTTCTGGTTCGGTGGCCATCGGATATCATCTCTGCTTTTTGCGGATGATGTTGTCCTTTTGGCTTCATCAAGTCGGGCCCTCCAGCTCTCATTGGAGCGATTCGCAGCTGAGTGCGAAGCAGCCGGGATGAAGATCAGTACCTCCAAGTCTGAGGCCATGGTTCTCAGTCGGACAATGGTGGAATGCACCCTCTGGGTCGGGAATGAGGTCCTGCCCCAAGTGGAGGAGTTTAAGTATCTTGGGGTCTTGTTTACGAGTGAGGGAAGGATGGAGCGAGAGATCGACAGACGGATCGCTGCAGCCTCTGCTGTTAAGCGGTGCCTGTACCGGTCCGTCGTGGTGAAAAAGGAGCTGAGCCGCAAGGCGAAGCTCTCAATTTACCAGTCGATCTACGTTCCAACCCTCACCTATGGTCACGAGCTTTGGGTAATGACCGAAAGAACAAGATCACGGATACAAGCGGCTGAAATGAGCTTCCTTCGCCGGGTGGCGGGTTCTCCCTTAGAGATAGGGTGAGAAGCTCCGCCATCCGGGAGAGCTCGGAGTAGATCCGCTGCTCCTCCGCATTGAGAGGGGCCAGTTGAGGTGGCTCGGGCATCTGGTTAGAATGCCCCCTGGACGCCTCCCTGGTGTGGTGTTTCGGGCATGTCCAACCGGGAAGAGACCCCGGGGTCGACCTAGAACACGCTGGAGGGACTATGTCTCTCGGCTTGTCTGGGACCGCCTCGGTGTCCCCCCGGGAGAGTTGGAGGAAGTGGCTCGGGAGAGGGATGTCTGGACCTCTTTGCTAAGGTTGCTGCCCCCGCGACCCGACCCCGGACTAAGCGGAAGAAGATGAGATGAGATGATGAGATTAGACTGTTTAAAAGGAAAAGGAGCAGAAACTCACCAGTAGATACAGTGTCTGTATAGTGGGGTAACAGCAGCAGGACTCAAGTGCACCCAATGCCGACTCAGTCATCGCTATAGGGGACGGACAGAGTTTTTATACTGATTAACATTCAAGGAAAACATCACTTTTTTTTTTAATCAGTCTTGTCTAGCATTTAGTAATATATTCATCATACTTGTATTTATTTTTCTTGCTCACCATCTAAGGCACTAGTGAGGACACTGATGGCAGTAAGGGCAGAGGACTCTAACTGTTGTTCGACGGTGACGCTTTCCTTTTCATTGAAAAGTTCCAGTACAGACTTTACTGCTTCTTTCAGTGAAGGCGTGTTGTCCAATGGGTAGAGATCATATTTTGTACCGGGCTCAAAATACTCTAACTGATAGAGAGACAACAAAGCTTTTAGGTGTAATAAATGCACATTTTACAGGTAGAACATCCAAGATTCGTTTGTGTTTAGTGACAGTTACTTTTCCCCCCCGAGGTTTTCAGGTACTGGTGAAACTATATATTTAGTTCACTCGAGATGTCTTTTGCATGATACTAAGTGTTAAAAGAAATAGAAGTCGTCAAAAAGGGCCAGAGACTTTCGCACAGCAGTGAAAAGAGCAGGAGATAGCGAAGGAATCAGAGCTTCAATCAAATGAATAAATGAAATGTTTGATTGATTAGGCAATTATTCATTTACATTACATTTTCAGTTATGGCAAATGCCTTTATCCAGACTAACATTAAAAAAAAAAAAAAATCATATTTATACAACTGAGATATTGAGGCTGATCGAGAGCCAACAGTGACAGCTTGGTGATAGTGAGGCCTGAACCACCAACCTTCTGCTCAGTAAGTCATTGACTGCTGTGACACCAACGTGCCACCACTGTCCCCAAGTTCTTTAAGAGGAACTCAATTGCCACCACCAAAAATAAATATAATTGGTTTAAATTTATCGAACCTCTTAATCCTACCAGGGTCAAGGGGAGGCTGAAGCTAGCTCTGTGCAAAGAGTGTTAGCGCCTGGACGGAAATACAGCTTTCTGTCAAAAATAAAAATGCCAGTATTCTTTTGTTTGTTTGTTTGTTTTTAAAACATCAAAGTAACCGTGATTATATAAACTTTTTTTTCTAGTTTGGCACCGTAAGCCTTCTGTAGCAATTTGTTCAGTCTTGGGCGTGTTGGTGTGTTGTTGTACCATCTAAGAAATCCAAACATTGCCGAACTATATTTTAGTAACTAGATCTATCAATATTCATGAATGCAAGCTTTCCGGAAGGTAAACAAATTTTAAAAAATGATTGAAATCTGGCAAGTATAATGCCAAATTTTCTGGAAGTCGATACATCTAAAGCAGATATTAAGAGACCAGGCAGTTAAAAAAAAAAAAAAAAAAAAAAAAAATGTTGGCGAGATGACTGGTTGAAGGAAACCGACAATTTTGGAAAGCCTGTCAGCACATGGTGTTGAAAGTTAGCAGAAAAGCCAGGAGGTGCATTTTCTTTATTATGTCAGCAAGATATTAGATATGGACAGAATGGAAAGAAGGTGCTACTTAAGCACGCAAATGACAATAAAACACACCAAAAAGCTGTCGCCAGCAAGCACTGACAAAAACGTTGCCTGGTTAGTTCAGTTCAAGCCTGTCACCCCTATTGGGACATAGGCCACCAACAAGATCCCTACACCTGTCTCTGTCCTGGGCCAGTTTTTCCAGCTGACCACATGAGTGGCCCATCTTCTTGACGTCCTCATCCATGTCGCATCGCTAAGTGTTTCTCGGTCTCCCTCTCTTCCTTTTTCCTTGGGGATTCCACCTCGAGGCTTGACTTGTTGTGTTAGTGGCTGGCTTGCGCAGCGTGTGGCCTAAAAATTTCCAGTGACATTGTTTGATCTCAGCTTCTACTGGCTTTTGCCTTGTTTGTTCCCACAGTTCCCTGTTGCTGATCCTGTCAGGCCATCTTCTCCGGAGGATCGGTCTCAGGCAACCATTGATGAAGGTCTGGATCTTTTTTGTGGTCATGGTGGTGGTTCTCCATGTTTCGGCTCCATATAGTAGGACAGACTTCACGTTGGTGTTGAAGAGCCTTATCTTCGTGTTGGCTGATAGGTCTCTTGAAGCCCAGATGTTCTTGAGCTGTAAAAAGGCTATCCTGGCCTTGTTTATTCCGGCCTTTACATCTGCATCTGTTCCTTCCTTTGGAGTTGACAATTCTGCAGAGGTAGGTGAAGCTGTTCACCTCCTCTAATGCCTTGTCTCCCAGAATGATAGGGGATGTGTTGGTGGTGTTGACTTTCAGAACCTTGCTTTTCCCTCGATGGATGTTCAGACCTAGCTGGGATGAGGTCTCTGCAACAATGCTTGTTTTTTATTGCATCTGATGTTAAGCATGAGAGCAGTGCCAGGTCGTCAGCAAAGTCCAGATCATCCAGTTGTGAAGAGAGAGTCCATTGTATGCCATTCCGTCTCTGTGCTGTGAATACCTTCATAATCCAATCAATGGCAAGCAGGAATAGAAAAGAGGACATCAAGCATCCCTGTCTGACCCCTGGTTGAACTTGGAAAGCATCAGAGACCTGGCTTCCATGGACTACCCTGCAGGTGAGCCCCTCGTACGAGTTTCTGATGATGCTGGCGAGTTTCGCTGGTACTCCGTGGTGTCTTAGCAGTTTCCATAGGGTCGCTCTGTCCACACTGTCAAAGGCTTTCTCATAGTCGAGGAAGTTAACGTATAGGGGAAAACAGTATAACGTATACTCACCAACATCATCAGAAACTCGTACGAGTGACGCTCACCTCTGCGCCAGAGGATTAACTCGGGTCATGTCACCGTTTCTTTGTATTGTAATACTCTCTAACTCTCTTACTCAAAAACTCTGTTTTCTACCTGCTCCGGCTGAGGGGTGTGGCTGAGCTGCTCGGACTGAATGCAGTTCATACCTGAATTCAGTCATGTCATGCCTCATAAATAATGTAATACCTTCCTCTAGTGGGCATTTTTGAAAACTACAGTGCTATATATTTCAAGGAAAATGCATTTAAAGGTGTTTTAAAATTTTGATTCACTATGTAGTAATTTTTACCTACACTTAGTGATGTTCACACATGCCTTTGATAAGCTAGTTAAAACATTAATGAACAGTCTTGAAAATAGTGTTCTATGAATATTTTAAATAATAAAATATTTTGATGTGTGTATATATATGCAAACAGTAATAAAAAAGTTGATTCATTATCATCACTATGAAGTCCATAGCATGGTAAAATAGCTGACTATTACCTGTATAGGAATTCAAAGTTGTTGTCAAACCATTAAAATTATTGTGGACATATTGATCATATACGTGTCGAATACTTCTTGAATACTCACTGTTGTTTCATTTATAACCTTGTAAAATGGGCTCAGAAAGCACTTCAAAGCACTACATTTAAAAAATTTTGGGCTACAAGCCCAAGGCGACGTTGCACGCCTTGTCTGACGCAAAGTCACTTTGTCCTCCGTCAGCCATTGTGAACATAAGTTTCTAACTTAAATGTATATTATGTGCAGATTACTCTAATCAGATATTTTTGTTCTGACAAACAAATCCGAGGATGGAAGAATGGTGACATTATTGTGGGCCAGCCAGTGCCCTGTGAGGCGAATATGAAATCTGATTGAATAGAGAAAGAGCCTCGTTGCTAAGTTCTAGTGATATCGGTCAGCACTGCTGATTCTGAAGGCCCTGGGCAGATTAGACTGACATGGCAGCATATAGAAGCTGAAATCTGATTGAACAAAAACCTCAACATGCACATACTTGAAGCAGTGCAGCCTTGAAACATTCTACACAAAGAACCGAGAAGATTGTTGGGAATGAATTCATACAATATAATGGAACAAATACAAGAATTCAAGTTGTACATGTAGGTCAGTGCTTCTGATAGTGTTTAGGCAAGCAGAGAAAGCTTTCTGGCCCTGAAGGCCCAAGACTGAGTTTTAGTAAAGTTTGAGTGTCCATCATTTTGATTCAAGCATCATCTGCTTGAACAAATATTTATTTTTATTTCCTAGACATCTCACCTATTGGATTGCACTCGTCATGCAACGTATTCCTAAATTACATAATTTTTAAAAAGTACAATTTGTACTTTTATTTTATGCTGTTTGTGAAACTCTCCCTGATTACATCATGGAAACTAAGCTTAGTTCTTAAAAATTACCACTTTTTATTTAAAAAAAACAAAATGATATCAATGGGGAAATATGCTTTGTGGGAGAAATATTTCGTTAAGCTGTACAATTTCTAAACAAATGCAAGCACTGTACTTTCCCCTCATCGTTCATTCATCTCATCTCTGTGGAAAAAAGCTGTCTACAAAGATTTTTATTTCTACTTACTTCCTGGTCCAGGATACCTATGGCTGCCTTGTTCTTCAGAAGGAAAGTGATTTGCTGGAAGAGACATAAGCGTGTGCTAGGACAAAGTCCTGAAAGAACCTTGAAATGAACCTGCACTTGATCCAATTCTAGGAGGGGGGAGGGAGGGGGTAGAAGAAGGGAATATATTTATAAACTGGTATAATACTGCTAATAATTCTTGTACAAAATAATGGTACATATTGCAGGAATCACGGAGGCTATTAACTGTGTGGGCCGACACGGTGGTTTAGTGGTTAGTTATGTTCGCCTCACAGCAAGGAGGTTCTAGATTCAAGTTCTGCCTCGGGCTTGGTCACTTCAATGTGGTATTTGCATGTTCTCCCCATGCTTGTGCGGGTTCTCTTCGGTTACTCCGGTTTCATCCCACAGTTCAGGGACATATATTAAGACTAGTTGGACAATCAAGAATATCCAACTAGTCTTAATATATGTCCCTGAACTGTGGGATGAAACCGGAGTAACCGAATGCGTTACTACCTGGAAGCCAATGAAAGAGCACTGCGTCGAGGCCATACATGTAGTCCCATGGAGGCTTTGAATGTAAAACATAAAGTAAATGTGCTGTTATTGGTTGTTTCAACCAAGCGCAGATGGAAAGGGACAAGTGGGTTTTTTTTTTTTGTTTTTTTTTCGGTGTCCTGGCAATTATTTAAAGCCAGGGCAAGCATGCTAAAGAACTCTCCAAAAAATGCAAGCTGAATGGTTCAGCAACATCTCCAGAGCGGATCTGGATGTGAAGATCTGAATTTGCAGTGAGCACATGTAAAGCTAATATTCTGTCTTTTGTTTCTAATAATGAGAAAGATACTCATGACAATTAAATTGTAAGCAAAGCACAGACTGAGAAAAGGTGTGTGTTGTTAGCTAGTTTGGCTGGGTTTAAACAAAGAGTCGAGACCATGCTGAGTGAAGCCCTCACTTTTAGCATGTGCTTCTTTTCTGCCGGTACATATTGGGCAGCAATTCTATGGTCTATTATTTTTTTAAGAACATTTTAAACCGCCCAGTGTTCAGTCAGCACTCGTTTGTGATACATGTTTGTAAGGGCTAATTCTGTCACACAAAACTAATTTCTGTGCAGCAAGTGGAAGACTATGAAAGTAATTAGAGGAAGCTATTGTACCAGCCTGCATGCTTTGGCTTGGTAAACTGTTTGTTTGGCCTCCAGTACGAGACCATATTGAAGTCCATCTATAAGAGTAGCACAGCTCTTTAAAGAACAAAAGCTTCAGCCCTGGAGGAAATAACAAATCTCTCCTTCATTTAATAATATTTTTAAAAAAAATCACCTGCCATGTGTTTTTTTTTTCAGCTTTCAACTTGATAGTATTCTTAAATCCTGTCTGAAAGCCATTGTCATACTAAAAGCACTCCATATTTTAAAAGAACATGGTGCTGATGTTGCTGATTTAATGTTAAATTTCAGTCAGAAAGCTGTGATGTAACTCAGCCAAAATTTATTGAAAGTTGTAATTAGTAATTTCTGCTTCAGGTCATTGTTTTATTGATTTCTTACCTTCCTTTAGTTTTTGTAATGGTGTAGATCCAGCGCTGTAGAGCAGAGCTCTGTTTGTTTCATTCAGGCCATCCACCTCGAAGCATCCAGTGCTGTCTGGCATCAGGCAGAGTTCTGAGGACACAAGAGTGCTGGGTTCAGACAGGTCACTAGTGAATAATTTCCAATTCCTAGTTAAACAGTACCAGCATCATGCACTACTGATTAAAGAAAAGGATTAAGGTCAGGAGATGAATATAAGCATTTTATGCACAAAGCATAATTTTAAATTTTTTTTGACAATTGACAGCAATCAGGTTGGAATCCAATCAGTTTCAAGATACAGTGATACCTCTGCTCACGAACATAATTGGTTCCTAGAACGTGTGTGTGAGGCGAAAAGTTCGTCTTCCGAACATTTATTTCCCATAAGAAACCATTAAAATGAGAATAATCCGTTCCCAGGTCCCCATAAAACATAATTTTCTACTAAATAAGCCTTAAAACTACACAAAAATATACCTTATTTTATGTATAATAAATGTGCTATTGTATTGTATTTAAAGAAATAAACTGTACTGTATAATAAAGTCGTTTTATTTACCTTTGTGATGGTAGCTGATGGCTTGATGGAATGGAGTGGGAGGAGGAGGGAGGGAGGGACTTACTGTTTGGAAGGAGAGTTTGGAAACGCCTACTGTTTGGAAACACCCTTAGCCACACACGCACCCTTAATAGCTTCCTTGTTCTTAAGGATGGTGATAGACTTAGCGTACTGGTACTGGGACGCTGAGTCACACAAACGCACACCTCGTTCGTGTTTTTCAATGATCTCCGCCTGTGGTGGGGTCTTTTTCGGTCCCATAATAGCAAAAGTACACTCAATATGGTCCAAAATGTCTAGCAAACACAAACCACTTCCGCATTCAAAGAAAGGGGGTGACGAACTGTGACGCCGTGAGCGCGCGTCAGCTTCTCGTGGCCGCCACCGTGGCGCTGTTCGACCGCGTGGTTTGGTTCGTCCGCCGAAAAGTAGTTCGTCAGCCGAGACTATATTTTCGCGAATTTAAAGTTCTTGAGGCGAAAAGTTCGTGAGCTTAAGCGTTCGTCAGCCGAGGTTTGACTGTAAAACTATAAAAGACAGCTTTGTAGAAAACATTGATGGTCATGATAAAATCTCACAGAAAGCAGCATCAAGATGAATTGTGCACCACTGATGCACTACATGTCTTTTCAAAATATAAGTGAGAGCAACAAGATCTTACCAAATTGACCTGTACGCTTCACGTCGAGTTCCATTACACTGTACGCCAGGGCCGTGTTAGACGGGATATCCATAAAAACTTTACTGTCAAAGTGAACACTGCCATTCTTCACAGTAACCTGCAGAAAAATGAGAAAATTCATGGAATCCATTATTATTACACAGCAACACCAGACTAAATGATTAAACTTACAACGGATAGTAGGAAAGCTTACTTTTAATATTTTCTGTCTTGAGATATGAGCCAAGCATGTGTGACAAAAGATCATTATTTAAATATTTCCTTTGACAGGAAACCTTTAAAAAATTTAGGAAGGTTTTAATCTCAAGTGCAAATATGGTAATGTAGTAGTGAGCATGTTGGCCTCATAGCATGAAGGTCCTGGTCCGAGTTCCAGTCTCAAGGGTGTTTCTATCGGAGTTTGTATGTCCCCCCCCCCCCCCGTGCTTGTGTGGATTTCCTCCGGGTACACTGTTTTCCTCCAACAGTCAAAAAGACATGAACATTCAGCAAACTGGCTGTTCCAATTTGCTCGTAAGTGTGGATGGAACTGTGAACGGTTCTATGTGTGTGGAAAGCATCTCAGGATTTAGCCTTCTATTGCCCAGTGTCGGCTGTAACCCTACTAGGATCAAACGGTTTGGCAAATGAGTGAGTGAATCTGTTTCTACCATCTACAGTGCAATGCTGAAAAAAGGGATGACTTTATAATAAGAAAATTGTAGCGGTTAATATTTTTAAATGTAAAGTGCAATACACTACCAGTGCAGCTAACTGGGTTATCAAAGGCCGGCCATGTCTCTCACTGTCTATGGTGCGAGGCATGTAAAAGAACTACCACCCTGCAATGGCCTGGCAAGCTGGCCAGGGTGTACTCTGCCCTCGCCCGGAGTCGGCTGGGATGGGCGCCAGCCTCCCCGCGACCCTAATTAGGATTAAGCGGTTACAGAAAATAAACTGAACTGAAGTGCAATACAATTACTGCAACAATTGTAAAACTTTCAATAAAACGGCCAAATAATAATAATAATTAATTCAAAATGACAGCATGCTCCATCAATTTCTCTGCAGGCTCTCTGACCTGAATTAAATATAAACCATGGGTTTGCAAACATAGGAGTCTGAAAGCACACTGACAGAGATTTCTGTGGTTTTATGACACTACTGTGGCAGTAGACGTGGAAGCAAAATAAGGAAGTTTAGTGTATCACTCAATGTCCATTTTACCACTAAGTTAGTAATCACATTATCATGTTATATACTCGTGTATATTTATCTGCAGAAAATACTTTAGCCTTGATTGAATAATTAGATGGTCAAGGGGACATAATTAGGATTGGAGCGGAAGTGTTCAGGAAGGTAGATCTCCAGGACGACCGTTGGGTACTCCTGGGATAAACAGTAAATCGCTGATGACTACTAAGAGAAGTGTGTAATTATGGTTATTATGAAGTTCTATTAGATTTCTGGGTATACGTTCATTTTATTTGGTGGATGCTCTTTTTTTTTTTTTGAAAAAAATTGAGGGTCTTGTTCATGGCCTCAACAATGGTAACTTGGTGCTGCTGGTGCTTTCAGATCAGTAACCAGAGTCTGACCCTGTGTTAAGGTTCACAATCGAGGATAAATATCTTGAAACTGGGTTTTCACTTCCCCTGTTTTGTTTTCAAACCACAATTCTTAACGAATAAATTTGCTGATAAAGACAAACTGACTGTCACTTGTGATTTGACAGCTTTAAAATGTTTTAGTCTTGAGTAACTGTGGCAAGTTTTTTTTTTTTTTTTTTTTTTAATATATATTTCCCTATTCAATGTCAAGAACTTCCTCTCCATGATTCAAATGAATCTGTAGAACTTCCTGTCAGGTCCAAAGAGGTGTAAGATCTCAATCTTGCCCTTGTGTGTTTTAATGAGGGTCTAAAGAACCCCACGTCTTTCTTCGTTCAAAAAAATCTAAAGACCTTTCTCTTCAGGCAACATCAAGACCACTTTCATAGCCTCGCCTTTTGCTTTGCCTCATTTATTTTATTCATTCATGTATTACTTCTTGTTTTTTTTTTGTAATGTTACTTCTGCAATAGGATTTGAAACTGCTTCTTTTTAACTTACTGGAAATGCTTTTTGTATACATTATGGCTACTTTGACATGACCAGGCCGAAGTGACCCAACAATGATGTTCATAGTTTTCTGTGAACACAGAAATCCAATATTTTCAAATCAGATGCAGGTCACTTTCAGATGTCGTCCTAAATCAGGCATGTTTGGTTTTTTTGGCTGTTACATGAATAAGATTGAAATTCATGTCACCTTATAAAACATCCAGTACCAGTATGAAGAGAATTAAAAAAAATGCATCATTCATGTTTTACTCACTCAGATGTCAAACTCAACAGTGCAAGATTCATAGCATGAATTCAGTACAGTATTCATTTGTTGCTGGGATTTCAGCAGTACATGTCTTGTTACTAATCACAAATGACCACCTTAAAATATCAGTAGATTTATGTTCCAACACTGGTATTATCCTCTGAATATCTGAGATTTTTTACAGAATAACCTCACATTGGACCCGTTTCGGTTTCAGAGCACTGAGCTTTAGGAACAAACCCGGGCATCAGCAGTCAACCCAAAATGCTTATGCTTTGAGTAAACAAGGTAAAATGTATGTATTTATTCAAAGTGTAATTATTTCTTTCTGTGAAGTGTTATTTATTTTTGCCTTTCTGTTATCATCATCTTCTTCTTCCGTTTGTTCTGGGGCTGGATTGTGGGGGTAGTGGACTCAGTGATGAGGCGCAGACATCCCTCTCCCCAGCCACTTCCTCTAGCTCTTCCAGGGGGACACCAAGGTGCTCCCAGACCAGTTGAGCAACATAGTCCCCTAGAGCGTGTTTTGGGTTGAACCCAGGGTTTATTCCTGGTTGGGCAAGACAAACACCACACCAGGGAAGCACTTGGGAGGCTTCTCTCAATGCGGAGGAGCAGCGGTTCTACTCCGAGCTCCTCCTGGATGACAGAACTTCTCATCCTATCTTTAATGGAGAGCCTAAGCACTGGGCGAAAGAAGCACATTTCAGCCACTTGTATCTGCAATCTTGTTCTTTCAGTCACTACCCAAAGCTCATGACCATATTTGAGGGTTAGAACATAGATCTACTGGTAAATTGAGAGCTTTGCCTTGTGGCTCAGCTCCTTTTTCACCACGACGGACCAGTACAAGCTGCGCTTTACAGCAGAGGCTGCAGCGATCTACCTGTCGATCTCCCGCTCCGTCCTTCCCTCACTTGTGAACAAGATCCTGAGATACTTTCACTATTCCACTTGGGGAAAAACCTCATTCCAGACCCGCTGGGTGCATTTCACTTTATTCTGGCTGAGAACCATGACTTCGGATTTCAAGGTTCTTATTCTCATCTCAGCCGCATCGCACTCAGCTGCTCAATTAGAGCTAGAAGTCCTGGATTGGTGAGGCCAAAAGGACAAGACCTGCAAAAAGCAGAGACGAGATCCTATGGCCACCAAGTCTATAACCACCAACCGCTTGGCTGTGCCTAGAAATTCTATCCATAAATATGAGCAGAATTGGTGACAAAGAATAGCCGTGGCAGAATCCAACCATCACCGGAAACAAATTCGACCTGTTGTTACCAATGTAGACCAAACTCTGTCTCTGCTGATACAGAGACCTAATGGTTCGAAAGAGCTGGTCCAATATACCATATTCCTGGAGCACACCCCACAAGATATCCTGAGTAACATGGTCAAAAGCTAAATCCAAAAAGCACATGTGGATAGATTGGGCAAACTCCCATGCACCTTCAAGGATCCAGTAGAAAGTGTGTGTGCGTGTGTGTGTGTGTGTGTGTGTGTGTACTGCCGAACGAGAGTGCCACGGCCGCAATGAAAACCACATTGTTCCTCTTGAAACCTCGGGACGACCATCAGTTGGATCGTCCTCTCCAGCACTCCTGCATAGACTTTTCCAGGTTGGCCGAGGAGTGTGATTCCATAATAGTTGGAACACACCCTCCTGTCCCTCTTTTTAAAAAGGGGAACTACCACCCCGGTTTGCCAATCCAGAGGTACAGCCCCTGATGACCATACGAGGTTGCAGGTACATTTTTTTTTTTTTTATTTATAAAAGTTGATATTCTGTAAGAAATGCTTTACCGATATACTGTATTGGCTACGTGTAACTTTCAAGTGTGGTGTAGGCTCTTTTGGGAAAGTACAAAAAAAAACTTTCAGCCTCGAAATGTGGCCAGTATATTGAGATTGTAGAGAGAGACAGCTCTGCAATCTTGTACTGTTCTTTCATTTCTGTTTACAATATTAACATGAGCAAGACGTGTGCATGAAAAAGGTGATGATTTCCCACATAGTTTGTCGTAATGGAACGTTACAATATTTTAGACATAAAAATGTAAAGCTTAGTTTAGCGATCTAGCATGGAGCTTAAAACAAAAATATACATGCTCTATGCCGTCAGCCATTTCTGGTAGTACATGTTCACCTGAGCATTACATTACATGTTCAACATTATGTGAGTCAGTCATTGTCGGCAAGAAACAATGCAGTTACTACTCCATCCATACACATGTCCCTGTTATCAGTCAGCATCAACAGCCTTTTTTTTGGCTGTCAATACTTGCATAACAATTAAAATAATGCAGGGGATTTACGGGCTATGGTGGCCTGGTGGTAAAAGGTGCTGGAACACTGATCCTAAGGTTGGGGGTTCAAGCCCCACTCTCAACAGGTTGTCACTGTCCCCCCAGTGCAGCTAATTGGGATACCAAAGGCCAGACATGTCTCTCACTGGCTATGGTGAGAGGCATGTAAAAGAACCATTGCTGACTTTTGACAAGAGTAGGCTGCAAAACAGTCAGCGTGTTTCTGCCCTGCGATGGCCTGGCGAGCTGTCCAGGGTGTACTCTGCCCTCGTCCAGAGTCGGCAGGAATGGGCGCCAGCCTCCCCACAACCCTAATTAGGATTAAGTGGTTACAGAAAATGAATGAATGAATAGGAGTTTTACACAGGCATTGGCCAGATGGGAAAGTTGGTGATTTATTAGTTATAATGGAAAATTAAACGGTTCCTGCCAAACTGGAAGCAACCTACTGGAATTGAGTAAAAAGCAGTCTTGCTTCTGGCCGCCTTGACCTGAATATGTACAAATATCATCATGTCGGAAGTCCTCCAGAACAAAACGCAACATATACATTACTCGAGTGTCAGTTTTAATTAATTAATTCATTTTCTGAACCGCTTAATCCTAATTAAGGTTGTGGGGAGGCTGGCACCTATCTCAGCCGACTCTGGGCGAGGGTAGAGTACACAATGATCAGCTCACCAGGCCAACACAGGTCAATTTTAATTCAATGGTTTAATGTTCTCTCATCATGAATTTTTTGTTGTTGTTGATAATAAAGATGATAAAACTGAATTGTTATGAGTATGTGTGTGGCATTGGAAGACAAATGTGTTCATATCACAATTAGACTCAGATTCTATGTAATTAGGAACCCCAGCAAGTACTTAAGATCCACCTTGTTAAGCAGGAATATTTAATACCTAAAATGAATGATCTCCAAGTTGTGCTTTCTTTAATGCTTGACTGTATGATATGAATTATTAATGCTACTTCATGACACTGTAAAAGAGAATCAAAGCTATGTTATTTTAAACCATATACGAATAACAGTATGTAAACTTACCTGAATCTTCTTGGGAACAGTGAACGCAAGAAAGGCTGAGCAGCTGCCTTCCTCCTCTATTTCCTCAGTAACTGTGCAGGTCTGTGTGGTTATTATTCGTTCCTTTACCAGTGCAAACACATCACCCTTCCGTCTCAGTGTTTGTTTCAACAGAGAATGCTGAAAATCCAGATGTCTATACATAATACAAACATGATAACATGATCAACAACTGGCATGTTTTTTTTTAAATAAACAAATTTAATATAAAATTTTCATACAGATCTGTGAGGAAAATTGGACATTGAAAATTCACAAAAAAAAATAATTTAACGTCCTCCGGAATCAATCTCCCTATTTTACTGCCTTACAGAAGCATGCCACCCAAAAAAGAAAAGTACATTACCTGGCCATGTTTCAAATCGGTCCATAAATACATACAGTACTACTATTTCATGAGAATCAGGGCCAGAGCCAATAATTTGGTTCTAATATGCAGCTTGAAGTCTTAAGACACACAACATTTCGCCATGATAGCCAAAATAATTCAGAAAAAAGCAGAAATTATATCAACTTTAGCACCTTTCAGCACATTTGAAGATCCAGTTATTGACACGGTGTTTAAACCCTGGCCCTATAACACTAGCCACTTTCCCAGGTAATAATATAATCAGCAATGTTCACCATGTGAACTATTAAACATCTGAGATTTTATATTCACTAAGAGCTTCTCAACATACACACACACACACACACACACACACACACTAATGGTGTGTGTGTAAGTTAAAGTAAAACCATTAACAGGTCTGGTGGTTTGCTAACATTTATTTAAAATGATTTAGCTTGAGAAGTATTCTGCCTTTTTTGCACTAGCATGAGCAAAAAGCTCTCGATAAGAATTTTAATAATGCACGCTAAACACTTTGTGCCATCAATATACTGTATGTGACATTCTCAGCCTATCACGTGCTCAAAAGCTGAAGAGAGTATTAACAAAGGCTGAATCTCCATGATGAAAAATTTCTGTTTATTTTCCTCTACCATGACCCATGTTTTACAGTGTTTATGATAGACAGGAAAACGTCTAAGAAGGAGAGGCGGGAGGCGTGTTCGTAGGCAGAGAGAGAAGAGGAAAGGCAGGAATCTAGAACTGAAAGTAGGGACTTTGAATGTTGGAACGATGATGGGAAAAGGTAGAGAGCTGGCTGACATGATGCAGAGGAGGAAGGTGGACATACTGTGTGTTCAGGAGACCAGATGGAAAGGTAGCCAGACTAGAAGCTTAGGAGCAGGGTTTAAGCTGTTTTTTCATGGTGTGGATGGGAAGAGAAATGGAGTAGGAGTCATCTTGAAGGAGGAGTTTGTCAGGAATGTTCTAGAAGTGAAAAGAGTGTCAGACAGAGTGATGAGTCTGAAGTTAGAAATTGAAGGCATGATGTTCAATGTTGTTAGTGGTTATGCCCCACAGGCAGGATGTGAGCTAGAAGAGAAGGAGAGATTCTGGAGTGAGTTAGATGAAGTGATGCAGAATACCCCAAAGATGAAAGAGTGGTCATTGGGGCAGACTTCAATGGACATGTTGGTGCAGGAAACAGAGGGGACGAGGAGGTGATGGGCAGGTTTGGTATCCAGGACAGGAACGCAGAAGGACAGATGTTGGTAGATTTTGCAAAAAGGATGGAAATGGCTGTGGTGAATACTTTCTTCCAGAAGACACAGGAGCATAGGAGCACACAGGTAGACTACATCTTGTGTAGGCGATGTAATTTGAAGGAAGTCAGTGACTGCAAAGTAGTAGCGGGTGAGAGTGTTGCCAAACAGCATAGGATGGTGGTGTGCAGGATGACGCTGATGGTGAGGAAGGTGAAGAAGGCAAAGGCAGAGCAGGAGACAAAGTGGTGGAAGCTGAAAAAGGAGGAGTGTTGTGTTGTCTTCAAGGAGGAGTTGAAACAGGCTTTGGGTGGCCAGAAAGTGCTTCCAGATGACTGGACAACTACAGCTAATGTGATCAGGGAGACAGGTAGGAGAATACTTGGTGTGTCATCTGGAAGGAGAGGAGATGAGGAGACTTGGTGGTGGAATGAGGAAGTGCAGGAGTGTGTACAAAAGAAGAGGTTAGCTAAAAAGAAGTGGGACAGAGAGGACCGAAGAGAGTAAACAGGAGTACAGGAAGACACAAGACACAGCGTAAGGCGAAGGTAGTGGTGTCAAAGGCCAAACAGAGGGTGTATGATGACTTGTATGCTCGGTTGGAAAGTAAAGAGGGAGAAAATGATTTATACAGGTTGGCACAGCAGAGAAATAGAGATGGGAAGGATGTGCAGCAAGTTAGAGTGATAAAGGACAGAGAGGGAAATGTATTGACTGATGACAGAAGTGTGCTGGGAAGATGGAAAGAGTACTTTGAAGAGCTGATGAATGAGGAAAATGAGAGAGAGAAAAAAAAAAAAAGAGTAGAAGAGGTGACTGTTGAGGACCAGGAAGTAGCAAAGATTAGTAAGGGTGAAGTGAGGAGGGCATTGAAGAGGATGAAGAATGGAAAGGCAGTTGGTCCTGATGACATACCGGTGGAGGTATGGAAGTATCTAGGAGAGGTAGCAGTAGATTTTCTGACAAGAACATTTAACAAGGTCTTAGAGAGTGAGAGGATGCCAGAGGAATGGAGGAGAAGTGTGCTGGTGCCCATTTTTAAGAACAAGGGAGATGTGCAGAGTTGTGGCAACTACAGAGGGATAAAGTTGATGAGCCATACGATGAAGTTATGGGAAAGAATAGTGGAAGCAAGACTAAGGGCAGAGGTCAGCATTTGTGAACAACAGTTTGGTTTCATGCCAAGAAAGAGCACCACAGATGCAGTGTTTGCCTTGAGGATGTTAATAGAGAAGTACAGAGAAGGTCAGAAGGAGCTGCATTGTGCCTTTGTGGATCTGGAGAAAGCATATGACAGAGTGCCGAGAGAGGAACTGTGGTATTGCATGAGAAAGTCTGGAGTGGCAGAGAAGTATGTTACAGTGGTGCAGGACATGTACGAGAGATGTAAGACAGTGGTGAGGTGTGCTGTCGGTGTGACAGAAGACTTCAAGGTGGAGGTGGGACTGCATCAAGGGTCAGCTCTGAGCCCCTTCTTGTTTGCTATGGTGATGGACAGGCTGACAGACGAGGTTAGGCAAGAATCTCCATGGACTATGATGTTTGCAGATGACATTGTGATCTGCAGTGAGAGCAGAGAACAAGTGCAGGAAAACCTAGAGAGGTGGAGGTATGCCCTGGAAAGGAGGGGAATGAAGGTTAGCCTCAGTAAGACAGAATACATGTGTAAGAATGCCAAGGACCCAACAGGAATGGTGTGGTTACAAGGAGCAGAGAGAAGGAAGGTGGAGGATTTTAAGTACTTAGGCTCAACAATCCAGAGCAATGGAGAGTGTGGAAAAGAGGTGAAGAAGCGTGTGCAGGCTGGTTGGAATGGTTGGAGAAAAGTGTCCGGTGTGATGTGCAATAGGAGAGTGTCAGCAAGAATGAAAGGAAAAGTGTACAAGACGGTGTTGAGGCCAGCGATGTTGTATGGTTTAGAAACAGTGGCCCTGGGGAAAAGACAGGAGGCAGAGCTGGAGGTTGCAGAGATGAAAATGTTGAGGTTCTCTTTGGGAGTAATGAGGATGGATAGGATCTCGAATGAGCACATCAGAGGGACAGCACATTTAAGACGTTTTGGAGACAAAGTCAGAGAGGCTAGATTGAGATGGTTTGGACATGTATAGAGGAGGGATAGTGAGTATATTGGTAGTAGGATGCTGAGGTTGGAACTACCAGGCAGAAGGTCTCGAGGAAGACCAAAGAGACGATTCATGGATGTGGTAAAGGATGACATGAAGGCAGTTGGTGTAAGAGAAAAAGATGCAGAGGATAGGGTGAGATGGAGTCAGATGATTTGCTGTGGCGACCCCTGAAGGGAAAAGCCGAAAGGACAAGAAGAAGAAGACTGTGGTGGAGGAGATGGCACAGTGACCCATCAAAAAGTAGGACCTCTTTTTTAAGCAATAAGGAAGTCATAGTCAAGCACCTACTGCCATATTCAAATACAGCATAGTCACTGAGTTAACCAGTATCGTGAGGAAATCTACTGAGGTGAACTCTACCGCATTACAACTGATAAGAGACAGCAGGCCTCTGTAATATCCATAGTACCTGTGTGCGTGTGTGTGTGTGCGCGTGTGTCTGTATACACATGTATAGATCTCTGGTACACTCAGCTCTATACCATTAGCTTTTTATTTTATAGTAAATCAATCTGATTACAAACAAATTAAAAAATGCCTTTTTACAAACAGAAATATGTATTATAAATAGAAATAAGTTTTATAACCCCCAAAATGTACTTTTAATGCAACAGAAAACAGTTAAAAAAAACACTCTCACTTCCACTTCCTGCTATTCCTTTTTCTGGGGAGTCATGGGTAAATGTATGAACACACAAACTCCATGATAGAACCTTTCCTTGTTCACTTACCTATCTTCAGTGTCATCTAGCAATTTCTGTACATCGATTTCTTGCTTCTTGAGACTCCCAAATGAAGATGCCAATTTGAACACACCTTTTCCTTCAATGCTCAGATTTCCTGGTCCAATATCTGCTTCAGCTTCTCCAGCTGCGTTGTTGTTCGCTGTACGATTATACTTTAAAAAGTCTGTCTCGGTCACAACTGTGAAGAACACAAGAATCATCATCTCCTAAATGTACACTTTAACTCTACAAGACCTTTCCATCAAACAGCCTGCTCCACAGCTCAAGCGTTTTATTCCTCTTATTCCACCCTGAGTGCTATCAACAAATTTTTATTTATAAATAAATGGCACATCACACTGTTAACTGCTAAATTAATTTTGTGATATGATGTCATGTTTCACTTACAGTAAAAAATTATATTTATAATATTTTAATGTGCCTTACACAGTTCTCACAATCAAATCCTGCTTCAGCACCTCAAAGTTTGAGGCTCAAACCAACAGGTTACAGAAGACTTACCCATATAAGGACACAATTGAGAAAGGTGCCCAATGCCGGTTTTGTGTAATGTGCCTCGTCCCCAGCCACACTGAACTTTCACCCAACTTTTTCACTTCATAACAAATTCCAGATATAGCAAAGTTTTTTTGCTTAATAGCTGCACATGCTAGCATGTATTTTTTCAAATAAATCAGACCTGCTCTCTTTTTAGCTGAACTGCTTTCTCCTACTGGGAACACGGGGAGGTTGGATCTCAACAGATCACCAGACTATTGCAACACATACAACCATTCAAATTCACACCTAGGGGAAATTTTGAGCAGCCAAATAGCCTAGTGTGCATGTCTTTGAACTGTGCGAGGAAACCAAAGTGTCTGCAGGAAACCCATGCAGCCATGGGAGGGCCTGTACACTACCAGCACAATTCTAAAAATGTCAATTAGCTGAAAGTTAAAACGGAGTGTTTAGACATCTTAAACTTATTACGACTTGACTTCGAAGTAAATATGGACCCAACAAGAGAACTGTTATTTGAAACAGTGGAAAGGATTAAAAATCTCTTTAAAGAAGGACATACAATCAGTTCTGCTTACAATTTGGTGTAGATCTAAACTCACACACACATATTATTTATATATATATATATATATATATATATATATATATATATATATATATATATATATATATATATATGTGGTAGTCCAAATAATATTTTTATTATCCAGGAAATGTTTTCAGCATATATAGAAAATGTGCAACAAAATATGGAAGAGTCAATACATGTGATAAAAGTGTAAGAAATCATCTAATTTAAAAGGAATTTACATCTACAGTACAAAGCTTGAAAGTCAGAAGTAACGACTAAAAAAAGAAGCAAACAGGGTTACAGTGACCTAAAGAGAAACAATTTTGCTGAGTGGACGAAAATAATATTCAGGAATGAATCACAAATCTGCCCTGATCAAGCAAATAAGTTACAAATTTTGTCTGATGCCATATATACTATATAATACTATATATTTCCCCATTTCAATAATGATTTGGAGTTATAAATCTGCTAAAAGATGGGGGTGGTGGTAATCATTATATTAACAGTCAGTACAGAGGTACACAAATCTATACGCTTTTCTCATTCTGTGAAGAGAAAATAGGACTAGTGATAAAGTCATATATATATATATATATATATATATATTTGAAGGCAATTTTTAACCATTTCACTTTATACGGCAGATACAGTATACTACACTGGTTAATAAAGAGATAAAATGGAAACACATCTTGCTCCAGAGAAGTGTTAATGCCTTTCATCAGTAAAATACACATCAGCTCATTGGTAGGGCCAGCAAACAGCTTGGACCTCAACCCAAATTTAAATATACAATAAAAAAAAAAATGTTCAAGGCCCAATGATGAACAGTGAATTGGGATTATTTTAGTGTGTGGCAGTCTACTGTTCCGTGTGTGTGTGTGTGTCCTCACTGTTTACCTGTGTGTTTGTGCTCACTTTGGACAGGTTAAATGCAGAACAAATAATTTTCCTTTGGGAATTAATACAGTATATCAAAATAATTAAAAAATCAAATCAAATAAATAAGCATGAGACAGCCTTTCAAGCTGAGCATGACATTGGTGAGGCCTGGCAAAACACAAAGCCAACAAGGATGAAGCCAAGTGTGAGACCATCAAGGTGTCATCTAAAAAAATTACCATAAAAAAAAAAAAAAAAAAAAAGCCTTACCCTTTTAATGTCCAGTCAAAACCTTTGCCTGGCTCCACAAATGACATCACTCTGCCTCCTGACTCTGGCAAAGACACAATCAAGCTGGGATCTTCTAACCCGGGAAAAGGATGCAGGTGCTCCTTTTCATGACTTTGTGATTCCTGCCAAGATGCTGTCATACTACCTTTTCTAATTAACAGGGTCACTCTGCCTACAGATGATATTGTTGTCCTTCCTACTGACTACAAGTATAATGTTGCTAATCTGCCGTCTCAAATAACATTGTTGGGTCTTCTACCTACTTAGATGACATCATTTTGTCCCCTCTTTCTGTCTCCAGAAAAAGGCATCATGCCCCCTATTAGCTTTGGTAAGGACATTGTCTCCCTCTCATCTGGCTTCTCAAATAATGTTCTTGTCTTTTACCACTTCCTACATTTTGCGATAGTGTAGTCATGTCTAGTTGCTCAATCTAGGTCATTTTTCCTGTGTCCACCTTCCTGATCCTCAAAGGTTGTTACTCTTACTCAAGCTCATTGTGCCTCCAAGCTTCATCACTGTCTTGATGCAGCACTGGAATGACAATCTCAGCAGAATATGGTGTTTACGTGATGTCCTGTGGAGCAGTACATGACCTCACGTAAACACCATATTCTGCTGAGGATTCATTCATAAAGGACCACATTGTCCAAATTTAACAGACAGCCCAGGAGTCCAGTCCTCTTAAACTTAACGTGCTTCAGAAGCCATATCTAAAGTGAAACCCAGCATTCTGTCCCAATGCTTTTTAAAATTTTTTAAATTTTTTTTATTTTCTAGTTTCCTTGTTTATGAGGGTCCTAGTTTCTGACTGATGCCCGTTTCTTGAATTTATGATCAAGGCATCCCATGACCCATGCTTTAAAGTATGACTACACATTTTGTAATAAACATCTTTATGCAATTGTGTCCTGCCTCTTCATCCCCAACCAGCACATTAGATGAAGTTATAAAGTCCTTTTTATCTCTACAGGCAACCACCTCACAATAAAAAGGAGCAGTGGTGGCCTAGTGGAAAAAGGTGATGGGTTACTGAACCAAAGGTCAGTGGTTCAATACCCACTATCACCACTGTTGGGCCCCTGAGCAATTAACCCTCAATTACTCCGTTATATTAAAAAAATGGTAATTGTTGGTTGATCTGAATAAGAGCATAAGGCCAAATGCTGTAAAGGGAATGTAAAACCTCTGGCTTGAGTGTGTTTGTGTGAAGTTTGCATATTCTAGGGGATTTTTCAGGGGACTCTGGTTTCCTTGCACAGTGTAAAAACATGCAATTTCATACTCAGCCTTCAACTAT
The DNA here is from genome assembly GCA_024760905.1 of Plotosus lineatus. NCBI lineage: Eukaryota > Metazoa > Chordata > Actinopteri > Siluriformes > Plotosidae > Plotosus > Plotosus lineatus. The sequence continues at coordinate 47,228,425 of CM045728.1, forward strand.
TGACAGGTTTTAACCTTTCCCCAAGAGGATTTTGGTTTGGGAAATTACTGAGAATACATGAAGGTGAATTGTTCCTCTTTAATAGACTACAAGGTTTATCCAGACTCTGTGCAAACTCTACCTGTGTCGATTGGGTCATTCCCTAGCAGAACATCGTTCAGGGTGAAGTCTGTGGGCATGTATTTGGGTTGTTTCCAGAACCAGAAGGGTTTCCGCTTGATGACCAGTGAGAAGACACCTAGATTATCGTTTTCATTCAGCCGAGACACAGGGATTAAACAGCCGTTGGGATCGACCTCCTCCACGAATTTTCTGGTCGCTTTAGCAAACATCTCAGCAAACCCCGAAACTACAGAACACAAGAGAATTTTACCAACTACTGTCTCAATAACCAGCATTTTCTTCTATCTACATTACTAGTAAACATGTTCGCTGATATTATTTCCCACATTACGTACCAACATCTGAGTGCCCACTGCTAGTAAAAGGTTTACAAGTTATGAAACAATAAAGAAGTGCTTCTCAATTATTTTATGTGGCGCCCCCTCTAGGAAGAAAAAATAATAATAATTTCACCCCCCCACACGGCTATAAATAGTATGACTGTATTTGTCTATAAAATTCTTATTAATACATCTCTGCATAGTATTGTATCTTTATTAACATTAAAAAAACAAAAAAAATACCCACACGACCATCAAAATCCGCGAAGTAGGATCACCCCCACCCCTCCGACTGACGTATACGTACGTATATGTACATAATATTAATAAATACATATACAATGCTATAAATGCTTATAATAACAATTAAACATTAAAAAAATAACATAAGATGTAAATAAAATATAAATACAGACGCTCCCCAATTTACCAACATTAAGACCGAGGGTGAAACTGAAATGAAATTGAAGAACAAGTAGAAATAGAAATGGAATAAAATATATAGTAAGATATATCATAAATATAAAATACGATTAAACGTTATCCTGAGGTACACTTAATACTCATTTCCAGCAGAGGGGGGCGTGGCTGACATGTGCTTTACACCTGAGAGAAGCAGAACCAATACATTTCTGAACTCCTGCCAAAAGTTTCAAAGAAGAAACAAATTGATTCCAGTATTATAATGAACTGTATAAGAGTCTCTGGAAATCTGATCAGATCCACTGTGCTGTGCTTGAGGGGAACCAGGAGTTTAAACATGGGACATATCGATAATGTACTGTTGATTATGGGGGGGAGAGAGAGAGAGAGAGAGAGAAGGAGAGAGATTGAGAGATCATATACAGTACAAACTTGTATAAGTTACTTATACAAGGTTTAAACATAAGTTGCCCTCTAAAAAATGCCCTGTAACGAATTACAAACAAATTCATCAAAGAACGGCCGTCTGGAACCTAACTCGTTAGTAAGCTGGGGAGCGTCTGTACACACACATGCAGATGGAATTGCACGAGAAGACGACATACGTAAATACATACGAGCACGCAGATGTGTGTGTACACACAGATGTAACAATGGTATCCAGTTTTGATGTAAGATTTTGGGTTGTTTTTGTTTTGTGTTCGTTGTGTTGCATAATTGGCCTTGTTTTTGTGACATTTTCCATAATTTTCCCCCTATTCTTCCTTAAGTTCCTTATTTTTTTAATTCAATGAATATTTATTTATTTTTTTAAAAACCCTGCACTGAACCCCCATTAATTGAAGCGCGAAGTAGCGAGGGATCCCTGTCTATAAAAAACATTTTATGTGAAAAAAGAAATTTGCACAAAGTTGTACATAAAAGCCCACATCATTGAGTAATAGCAACTTAACTTATAACTCAAAAACCATTATAATAATAATAATAATAATCATCATCATTATTTTAAAATCCGTTTACGGTTTGGACATGTACAGAGGAGGGATAATGCGTATATTGTCAGTAGGATGCTGAGGTTGGAACTACCAGGCAGAAGGCCTCGAGGAAGACTGAAGAAGAGATTTATGGATGTGGTGAAGGAAGACATGAAGGTCGTTGGAGTCAGAAAAGAAGATGCGGAGAACAGGGTGCGGTGGAGGCGGATGATTTGCTGTGGCGACCCCTGAAGGGAGCAGCCGAAAGTAAAAGAAGAAGAAGAAGAAGTTTACTATATAGTTCTATATGTACTATATAGTTCATCTTACGATAAAGAAAAACTTTATTAATTGTTTTTTAATCTGTAACAGAAAAGATTTAAAGTGCACCAATGTGCCTGAAATTAAAAAAAAACAACAACATTATTTAAATTCATTCAACTTATTTATGTTTTAATATCTCTGTCTCTCTCCACCTTCCTCTTATTCCCAGTTAAAAAATTTTTTCCGTGTTGTTTCTTGAGGGGTTGTTTTTACGGTCAGCACTATTCGGCACCCATATCGTTTGCTCGTGCGAAAAACCGCTACACTATAGCGCGACAATGAGAGCGCCACTGCCAACTACTGGAGTGGAGGTGCACTTACACTTAAAGTACACTATTCCAGAAAAGCATGTTCCCCAGGGTCATACGCGCTCCCTCGGCTTAAACACACACACACACACACACGACATCATACCCCGCCCCGCAAGGGGGGGTGGGTGCGCCCCACTATTTGAGAAGCACTGCAATAAAGACAGATAAACTCCACATGAAGAGCAGCAGCAGGGCGAAGAAAGAGTGTTTACGAATCTGTCACCACCAAGGTTTGAATATTATCCTTGTTATTACTGGTGACCTCTGAAAGCACGTTCTTTTTAATACATGTATGGATATATTTATTCAAGTACACAGGTAGAGGTCGCGTGCAGCCACGCGACCTAATAACAACGTCACGCGCGACAAACACACATGTTGCAGCCACAGCTCGCGCTCATTCCAGTCCACGATACATATCAGAGCAGAACACACCGCTTTCTTACCGTCTTTAAACAGAGATGACGTTTAAACAGAGGTGAAGATGATGATGATGATGATGATACACGAGATCCTCGTGCGTGAGGCTTTAGTTTGTCTGTACTCTGTGAATGATGATTCTCCTCCAGCTCGACTCCACCTCCACGCCTGAGCACTCACTATATAGTGTACTTCCCTGACTCATGACATGAGTGACTTCATTCCCGCCTCCAACTTTCACTAATTATGCTTACTTCAAACCAGGAAGCCTTTGAAAAAAAAAAAAAAAAAAAAAAAAATCACCCCTCCCCCTTCCGTAGAATAACACCGGAACAAAACATGAAAACAGAACTGGACTCTTTAAGGGGAAATAACCTGGTGTATTCTCAAAAAGTTGCCAGATGACGCACTGGATGCATATTGGGGTTTCGGGAAATCCCGAGATTACACGCGCCTCCACCCCCTTTCATATTATTATATACATCCTCATTTTCACTCTCTTCTTCGCTTAATCTTACTCTTGGAGCTTATCTCAGCCAACATTGGGTTAAGGTTACCCTGAAAACCTCACCAGACCACCACAAGGCCAATACCTACACAAAGCTATTCACAGTCATATCCACACCAAGGGACAATTTAGTGCAGCCAGTTCTCTCTGTGTCTGCATCCAATCATGAGGAATCTACGTCCATCCCTGAAGCCTTGAATGATGCTCATACAGGGATTGTCATGGCTGTGAACACAATGATCCACCGTATGGTTCGCCAGGCCACATACAGGCTCACTCACACCTATGGGCAATTTGGATCAGCCAGTTAACCTACGCAGGGCAGTGGTGGTCTAGTGGTATAAGGTGCCGGATCGCTGATCCAAAGGTTGGGGGTTCGAGTCCCACTCACCACAAGGTTGTCACTGTCCTCCCAGTGCAGCTAACTGGGTTATCAAAGGCCGGCCATGTCTCTCACTGTCTATGGTGTGAGGCATGTAAAAGAACCATTGCTGACTTTCGACAAGAGTAGGCTGCAAAGCCGTCAGCGTGTTTCCGCCCTGCGATGGCCTGGTGAGCTGTCCAGGGTGTACTCTGCCCTCGTTCTGAGTTGGCTGGGATGGGCACCAGCCTCCCCGCGACCCTAATTAGGATGAAGCGGTTACAGAAAATGAACTGAATAGTTAACCTACTGTGCATCCCCCATTGCAGCTAACTGGGTTATCAAAGGCGGGCCATGTCTGTCACTGTCTATGGTGAGAGGCATGTAAAAGAACCATTGCTGACTTTCGTAAAGAGTAGCTGCAAAGTCGTCAGCGTGTTTCTGTCCCTTGCGAAAAAAGGTTGTGACAGGAAGGGCATCCGACGTAAAAACCTCTGTCAGATCAAACGTGCGAATCAGATGATTCGCTGTGGCGACTCCTGAGTAAAAGGGAAAAAGCCGAAACGAAGACAGACAGTTAACCTACTGTGCATGTTTTTGGACTGTGAGAAGACACCAGAGTACCCAGAGGAAACCCATCGAAGCACAGGAAGAACATGCAAACTCCGCACAGAAATGCCCAGGCCTGGAATCAAACCCAGGCCTTCTTGCTGTGAGGCGGACGTGCTAACCACTACATTACTACAGCCATTTAGTTTGATGTGCATGGGTTTGGCCCGTGGGAGGAAACCTTCTGGAGGAAACCCATGCAAGCCCAGGAAAAACATGCAAACTCCAACTATAGACACCCGAGTGAAACGAACCCAGGTTTATGTTGTCATGAGGCAGATGTGCTAACCATTAGACCATTACATCATTTGTTTATTTCAGTTTTGATATATTTAAGGCAAAACAGTCAAACCAAATCCAAAACTTTCATCTTGCATCCATTGCAAGCATCATCTCCCTTTATCCAAACACTGACTTCTTTATTGTTATATTTCGAAAACATAATAATGAGCATATATTCTCAATCCATGTCAGTGAGAAATATCTCCAAATAATATGTGTTGATTTCAAGGATGTTGCTCCTGGGAAAGGCTGACGACTGATCGGAGCCAGTAGTGTTTTGAACTAATTGTTAAATTGCAATGTGTTGGCTCTATAAAGAAAACGGCCCAAATAACATTAATGAGATCACCAAAGAAGGCATAATCATTCCTCTAGATATAAATCAGATTTACAATGCATACAAGACATGAATTAGGTCTGTGCAACTAATTTTCATGGAGTTCGAAAAAGGATTTAACCTTCAAGTGACCGAGTGGGATCATATATGATCCGGGCATATTCGGGTGCAATTTTTCTAATTTTAATCGGAAAAAAGTTTCCTACCAAGAATTTGTCAATCTATTTGTCCTGCATTTGTTCATAGAATTTTGTAAGGATCGGCCAATCCGTGTGGCAAGTATAATCCAAACTTTTGCGAGGTCACTTATGACAACAAATCTGTGAGATTTTTGACATTATAGCTTCGGATGGTATTGATGGTTCTTCATTTTGACAGCTACATGTTTCAGATAATCCAGCCATGTAATTATTATTTCTATTACCACATATAAATTATCCTACCACATTGTAATACAGGGCAGTGGTGGTCTAGTGGTATAAGGCGCCGGATCGCTGATCCAAAGGCTGGGGGTTCGAGTCCCACTCGCCACAAGGTTGTCACTGTCCCTCCCCAGTGCAGCTAACTGGGTTATCAAAGGCCGGCCAGGTCTCTCACTGTCTATGGTGTGAGGTATGTAAAAGAACCATTGCTGACTTTCGACAAGAGTAGGCTGCAAAGCCGTCAGCGTGTTTCCGCCCTGCGATGGCCTGGCGAGCTGTCCAGGGTGTACTCTGCCCTCGCCCTGAGTTGGCTGGGATGGGCACCAGCCTCCCCGTGACCCTAATTAGGATGAAGCGGTTACAGAAAATGAACTGAACTGAACATTGTAATACATATTCTACACAAAGTAAGTTTACTTTTTATGATTTCTTTCTATTTTTGATGCAACGAAAAAATGCAAAGAAATAAAATGCATATTACATGCATATTAAATGCATGTTACAAGATGTCACAGACAAGGGTTGTCTCAATAAATATAATATTGTTCTATCATTGTGTGTTTTGGCTGCTTTTTTGTAAAAATATATCAAATTATATTCCTTATTGCATAAGATGATGGACAAATATAAGATAATTAGAAAGTGAAATAAATATGTAAATAAATAATAAATATATAAACTATGTCTCTCGGCTTGTCTGGGACCGCCTCGGTGTCCCCCCGGGAGAGTTGGAGGAAGTAGCTCGGGAGAGGGATGTCTGGACCTTTTTGCTAAGGTTGCTGCCCCCGCGACCCGACCCTGGACTAAGCGGAAGAAGATGATGATGATGATGATGCTGATGAAATAAATATGAAAAACCCCAAAACAATCATTTATATAGAAATATTGCTATATAATGGCCTCACAAATAATGCCACTCGGTCATATTAGTCGTCGAAATAACTTGGTCGCTTGAGGGTTAAATATCTGAAAACAAAATTTCAACAAGTCCTTGTTCCATCTGCTTCCATATCCATCTGCTCCATCAGTGTAGAAAACCACTTTTGATTTGCGAGTAGAGAGGCCATTTCCCAAACACGGACTTGTATTTTGAACTGTCACTGCATTATTTACAGGTCTTTTGAGCAAATGAATTTGGATAAAAACACAGTTCCTTTAACTGCTTTTAGATAAACCATTAAAATATTTGCATATAAGTTTGGATAATTGTGAATATGAATTACAGTATACAAAATGTTTAAACAGTTCAAAATCAAAAACAACCTGGATTTTGTACACTCTATATACAATAGGAAATCCCTTCTTCTTCTTCTTCTTCTTCTTTTCCTTTCAGCTTTTCTCTTCAGGGGTCGCCACAGCGAATCATCTGCCTCCATCTCACCCTATCCTCTGCATCTTCTACTCTTACTCCAACTACCTTCATGTCCTCCTTCACCACATCCATAAATCGTCTCTTTGGTCTTCCTCTGGGCCTTCTGCCTGGTAGTTCCAGCCTCAGCATCCTACTACCAATATACTCACTATCCCTCCTCTGTACATGTCCAAACCATCTCAATCTAGCCTCTCTGACTTTGTCTCCAAAACATCTACATGTGCTGTCCCTCTCATGAACTTATTCCTGATCCTATCCATCCTCGTTACTCCCAAAGAGAACCTCAACATTTTCATCTCTGCTACCTCCAGCTCTGCCTCCTGTCTTTTCCCCAGGGCCACTGTTTCTAAACCATACAACATCGCTGGCCTCAACACCGTCTTGTACACTTTTCCTTTCACTCTTGCCGATACCCTCCTATCACACATCACACCGGACACTTTTCTCCATCCATTCCAACCTGCCTGCACACGCTTCTTCACCTCTTTTCCACACTCTCCATTGCTCTGGATTGTTGAGCCTAAGTACTTAAAATCCTCCACCTTCTTTATCTCTGCCCCCTGTAACCTCACCGTTCCTCTTGGGTCCTTCTCATTCACACATATGTATTCTGTTTTATTATTATTTCCACCACACTATAGCTATTATGGCACTGTAATTATGCTAGGTTTGTGTTTTTAAATCGAGCCTGTAGAGTCCACACTAATTACTAAACAACACATATACTGTATGTCTGCAGTAATTAGTCTCACACTGAATGTGAACAGATCTGTCAGTTAAACAGCACAGGGACAAAATAATAATAATATCTTCAACATATTAACTGCTCTTCCTCCGTCCTCCGAATCACCTTCTCTCTCAGTATTTTTTCTGCCCATAAGATTTACCCAATCTGTGTCAGTGAATAAAATAAAAACAAGGTCAAATGGGGTTTATATATAAATATTACTAGCCAGTCTTACCCTAAACCTGAAAAACCAGGTGCATCAGCCCAGTTTCTCACCACTCTGTTATATTTCACATAGCACATATAAGACATGGCTTACAGAGTATTTGTCCTTCACATATGAGCCCACACAGAGTAGTGGCGCAGTGGTAACCAATGGCATCATGATCATTGAATAGGGGGGTGTTTCTACTGCAGATTTTTCACTTTTACACATTTTTTTTATTTAAAAAGACCCATTTACTTCTTTGGTATATTAAATAAACATGGAATGCAATTTAAACTCCTGAAAAATAAAATAGAATCTACCACAATGCCTTTCTGAAACCACTTGCTGACTCCTACACATGAGTGTCAATGACCCATCCACCAGGATAATGATGGTAAATATTAGCCTTTTCTATTTATTTACTGAAATTGTTTACTTTCCACTGTTAAAAAAAAACAATTCATAGAATGTGGAGTTGTGCACTGCCAATTTATCACACAATCCTGTTATTGTTATTGTAAATAGACAGAGAACCAAAACAAGATGTAAAACAGGTGAATAAGAGAAACAAAGCCTGTGCACTGGGATGGTTTCTCCAGGAAACCAATATATTCATCCAAAATCAAGTGATAATGAAAGATAAAGCACATGTACTATTCATTAAGTGAACGGGCATGTTTAAGTACTATTATTTTATAGCATAGTTATGATAATTTTATATTAAGAGTCAAATTTATTCTAATTATACCTCAAAGATAACCACCTAAATAATGTTATTATTTATTCCTGAAGTTTTAGGATGAATAATCAAATGTGGTCAAGGACATGGTGTTCTCTTAATTCTCATTGTATTAGTCCAACAAGAGAAATACTTTTACTTTTATTACTTCTGCATTCAATATATACAAAGTGAGCAGACACACACATCCACTTGGAACAGTGTGCTGCTACACACATTGGGGTTCAAAGAGAGCAGTTGGGGTTCGGTGCCTTGCTGAAGGGCATTTCATCCATGAAGGTGGAGGAAGGGAAGGTTCAGCTTACTCTCCCACCACCACTACACATCTTTCCTGCTGGTTCAGGAATCAAAACAACGACCTTTTAGCTCCAAAGCTGGTTCTCTAACCATTAGGCTATGTCTTCCCCAAAATTTTATATTGTATTACAAGATAGAATATATTATCAGATCCAAAAATCACAGACGATAAAATATTTCTCGTAGGAAGAAGATTTCTTTGGTCAGGGAATCGCAGACTTTAAACAGATTCAAAATAGAGACAGACCAACTGTTTCATATGCTACCGTATTTGTCTTTATTTTCACAGAGAGAAAAGAAGTAACGGAAGTAATGATTACTAAGGAAAGAAACCAGTGCAGGTAGAATTAGTTCCTTTTGTCAGCCAAAATCCAACGAATCAAAGAGTTTAAAATGAAGAACAAAGTGCCTGAATATGACAAATAATAATGATCAGTGATTTGGATATTGGTTGTGAGCCCTGATTTAGGGGAGAGAAATTAAAAGTTATTTATTTACTGATTTTTTTTGATGTTCTGTTCATTTTACAAAGCAATGCTATTACTGCCTCAACCCAACTCAACAATTTACAAATATAAGTGTTTTACAGTAAGTTGCTTGTTGTATATTATATTAGTCATATTCGGCAGTTGTTATTGATTTACATTTCAACTGATTATGGTGTTGCAAACTTATGCAAATATAGTCCCATGAAATCCTGATACTGGATAGCTAATGTCATGTTAGATAAAAAGGAAAGATAAAATCCATTGGGCTTTTTACACCCGAGCCATAGTGGCTCATCAGGTAAAAAGGTAAAGTCTGTTGGGTTTTTACACCCGAGCCTCATGGCTCATCAGGCCGGTGTGTATCCCTGGTTTCCACAGCGTGAAGCGACCAGGAGTTCAACTCCCCCTGGATGGGACGCTAGTCCATCGCAGGTTACCTTCCCAGTATATTTTTACTGGTATCCATTTATACTGCTGGGTGAACAGAGGCACACTTGTGGTTGAGACCTTGCCCAGGGGTCTTAGAACAGAGGGGGTCTAACTGGGATTTGAACACACAACCTTCCAATCATGAGCGCCGCACCCTAACCACGACGCCATCGGTAAAAAGTAAAAAGTAAGCTAGTTAAAAATAATTGATCATATTTTATAATGGATCAAATTGCTGTCTAGTATCAAGTCATAGTGGAGCATGTTGTGCCTCCTGAAGCTGTGATTTAAATGAAGTGGTGTTGTGGAATGATATTTTAGATTAAATTTATTTAAATTAAGTAATTAAACTATGATATCAATTACCAAATGAGTTTTGCATACAGCAAAATATAAATAAACAAGCCAATATACTGTTAAGTTAATAAATGAATAAATACAAAGACATGTTTTTATATTTTTACAATAGCTGTGATATTTTATTTTGTTTCATTTCATAATGCCATTTTTAATTAAACTTTTTTTCATATCACTATTATTTCATTTTCCCCCATTTTTTCATATTTTTTTTTCATTACGACACTTATTCCATTCTGTTGTAATATATATTACTACACCTCTTACTTCTTCTTTTCCTTTCGGCTTTTCCCTTCTGCAGGGGTCGCCACAGCGAATCATCTGATTCGCACGTTTGATTTAGCATAGGCTTTTACGTCAGATGCCCGTCCTGACACAACCCTTTAGCAAGGGGCAAAAACATGCTGACGGCTTTGCAGCTACTCTTTATGAAAGTCAGCAATGGTTCTTTTACATGCCTCTCACTATAGACAGTGAGAGACATGGCCTGTCTTTGATAATCAGTTAGCTGCACTTGGGGGGGGGTTGAGACAGTAACAACCTTGTGGAGAGTGGGACTCGAACCCCCAAACTTAGGATCAGCAATCCAGCGCCCTATACCACCAGGCCCACGACTGCCCAATATATATATTACTACACCTCTTATCTCTTACAAAAATGTTCAAAATTGTGTACTTTTCAAAAGAAAACATTCATTCATTCTCTAACTCGCTTAATCCTAATTAGGGTTGTGCTGAGGCTGGTACCCATCTCAGCTGACTCTGGGTGGGGCCAGGTCTTGTAGCATCTTCTAGCCCTTGTATGACGCCAGGAACATTCAGCCAGACCCAAAAATGCAGGACACAGAGTGTAATGAAAATGGAGGAGTTTTATTGTTCATAGGGAAGGCACTAGATTATGGGGAAACCGTAATCACTGTGAGAGGCAGAGAAACACAGAAATCAAACTAAAACGGAAACTGGTGGAGCATGGAGCTGAGAGCCAGAGAGATCACGGGGAAGAGGGACAATCTTCTATCACTGGGAGGAGCGCTCTGCTCGTCTTTATAGCCCATGATTAAGTGGAATCAGGTGTGTGACAGCCATGCCCCTTTCCAGCACGCAGAGAGAGAGAGAGAGAGAGAGAGAGAGAGAGAGTGAGAGCTAGAGAGAGAGCCCCCAAAACCAGAGTCTCTCACAAAATATTATATATAAAACATAAATATTGGAGAGGGAGAGAGGAGGAGGATCCCCTTCCATAACAGCTTCAGGTGAATCAGCCAAAGGTGTTTTTTTTTCTCTTGCTACTCGCTTTGGCATGGATGACTCTTCTTCAGGATGTCCCTTTCTTTTCTTGAAGAACATTTCAAACATGGCTTGTTTCTGCTTTCTTTTCAAAACCTCACGGAAGTGGCTCATGACCTCATCATTAAAAGTGTTCACAGCAATACATAGTATCAACAACTTCCGGACTTTCCCGGAACAGTGCAAGCTTTATCAGGGTGATACATAGTATTAACAACTTCCAGACTTCCGTAAAGCGTGCATTTCCCCTCCCTCTCATTTTTTCTTGCTCTTTTTTAGCGTTCGACTTCTGGATTTTGGTCGACTTCTGGGACAAAAAAATCCCGGATTTTTTGGTTGAATTCCGATTTGTTCGATCTCTAAAGCATTCCAGTACTGAGGTACCACTGTAAGGTAAAGTGCGGCAGTACAATACAGTCGTAGAGTTTGTGGATGCAATGTCCTTTTACAAATAACTGATGTCCATGTAAGAGAGTGTGTGTGTGTGTGTGTGTGTGTGTGTGTGTGTGTGTGTGTGTGGGTGAGTGAGTGTGTGTCGGTATAAGAGGGTTGTGTGCGTGTATATGTGTGTATGTGTGATTGCGAGGAGGTGGAGGGGGATGACTTTCACCACTCTGGGGTAAAAACTGTTTTTGAGTCTGGTTGTGCTAGGCTTGATATTTCTGTACCGCTTTCCCGAAGAAAGCGGTACAAACAGACCATTTTCTGGGCGTGTGGGATCCATTGCAATGCGGCTGGCCTTCTTCTGGACCTGGACAGCATATATTGTGTCTAGATCTGGTAGATGGCAGCCCACGATCCCCTGTGCAGTTCTCACTACCTGGGCCAAGTCCTTTCTGTCCTTAACACTGCAGCTGCCATTCCACACCGTTGCACTGAGAGAGAGAATACTTTCTATTGTAGCGCTGTAGAAGTTCTTAAGAACCTGAGGGGAGAGTTCTATACACTTCAGCTTCTTGAGGAAGATGCCCAGGAACTTAATACTTAATCCACACGCTCCACCATTTTTACAAAGAGGAATGTGCTCTGTCTTCCTGGTCCTCCTATAATACAATATGACCTCCTTGGTCTTGTTTGTGTTCAGAATGAGGTTATTAGTTGAACACCAGTTTATCAGATGCTGAATCTCCACTTTGTAATGGGTCCCATCATTGTCTGACATGATGCCTACCATGGTGGTGTCATTGGCAAACTTCCCAGGCGATTTTGTGGAGTGGAGAGCAGAGCAGGCATGTATAAAGAGAATGAAGAGGGCCGGGTTGAACACTAAGCCCTGTGGTGTTCCAGTTTTCAGGATCAGGGTGGATGATGTAGAGTTCCCTCTCCTCACCAGTTGGTGAGAATGTCCCTGTTTCAGTAACACAACGTGGCTGACAGTCCCAAGTTGTAGAGCTTCAGTACCAGCTTCTCCAGGAGAACAGTGATTAAAGCTGAATTGAAGTCCACAAATAGTGTACTGACATAAGCATTCAGGTGCTACAAGTGAATCATACATAAATACAAACAAACACTTACAATATTACAAATCACCAGGACTAAATTGATGGAACCCTCTCATGTACAATAAAAGAGAACCTGGCAGAGAACTCATCCACAATAAAATACACCTGCACATAGAATACAGAGCTTGATATATCCTCAATATTTTTAGTAGACCAAATCCCAACTCACCATGAGGGAGTCCAAGGCCACTGTCAATTATACACCTGAGTCTAATTATTAACACAGCAGCTGAACACCTTTGGGATGAACTAGGATGCAGAGTGTGTACAATGTCACCATGAACACTAGCTGTCTGTGCTTAATCTGAACAATGCACTTGAGACTGAATGAACAAATCCATGATTCATGATCCACAATCTTGCGAAATGCCTTCTCTGGCGAGTGGAAGTTATTGTAACAGTAAAATGAGGATGAAATCTGGAATGTGAATGTTCAATAAACACATATGGATGTGACTGTCAAATACCTTTAAATTATATAACAGATACACAACACACTACACAACTGATTAACTTCTACAGTATACTAAAAATATTACCATTTTAATTTAGTGACTGATTTCTAGAAAGTCAACAATATTTAAATTATTAACATTTTAAAGGAGCTATCAGTTTATGATATAAGTACATTAAGTACTGATATACTATTCTATTTGGAGCTCTATGGTTTCTACTGTTCCCCCTATTTAAAATTAATATGCTTGGGTTATTCTGTGAAACTGGGTTAAATTTATTGATTCACATTCCTGAGCTAATACTTTCCAAAAACTGAAAAATGGAAAAAGCCAAAAGGAAAAGAAGAAGATTAGCTAAAGCTATTATTAGTGAATAGAAGGCCGTTCATGGACGCGGTGAAGGAGGACATGAAGGCAGTCGGTGTAAGAGAAGAAGATGCAGAGGATAAGGTGAGATGGAGGCAGATGATTCGCTGTGGCGACCCCTGAAGGGAAAAGCCGAAAGGAAAAGAAGAAGGCCACTCATTCTTTCTCTATAAGTGTTCCTCATTTCAGTACCAGTTTCATGATCAGACCCATATATGTTCTGCATGTAACCAGTCGTGTCCACACCAGGTGCATGAAACCAATCAACTTTCCTGCTGGGTGAACGCTAATTAATTTATTCACCAAAAACAAATGCTATGAATTTTTTGTCACTACATGAATGAATTACATATGAATTTTACTCCTGTGTGTTACTAATAAAAGTGTACTTATGTGCATAAAGCAGTTCTCTGACTGTCTTTGTAAGACTGGTTTATAAATTTATTGTCAATGTAATGGGAATCTACACTGAAATTTGGGGGCTGTGAATTTTTCACCCAAATGTCACACTGTATGGTTACCGGTTTCAGAGAATAACAAACTTAACAAGACCAAATAAAATTAAGACACTTGGCTTATACATTTGCAAGACATTGCATATGTGAACGAATATTGGTCTGAAGAAAAAAACACAGATTTTTGTTCAGCTCAAAATTTTTTCCCAAAAGTCCACGTTGCAATCCATTCACGTTTGCTCCAATCTGGGACCAAAAACTCTCTCCTCCTTTTGATTTGTTAGCTAGAATGCTATTTAATAAATAGAGGCTTGGCCACTCAAGTCCTATTTAGATGACTTTTGAACTAAATTTGGAGAAAGATTTTTACGAATTCCATGGTGCCAAATCAGGAGTGTATTTATCCAGACACATACATATTAGAAATTTGTACCAATTCATGATAAACATGGAAAGTGTTATTTGAAAAAAGTGAGAAAGTTGATAAGCTAGAATTTTAAGCAAATGTTTTGTCTAAAAAGGGGTGTGCTATCAGTCTGTTACGCTTATCTGAGTGCATCCAATACCTAGTCTAAAGCTGTGGAATGTCACATTTTACAATATAATTAATTATACCAAGAGCGCCAAGGGGAAGTGGTGGTCTAGTGGTATAGGGCGCTGGATCGCTGATCCAAAGGTTGGGGGTTCGAGTCCCATTCTCCACAAGGTTGTCACTGTCCCCCCGGTGCAGCTAACTGGGTTATCAAAGGCGGGCCATGTCTGTCACTGTCTATGGTGAGAGGCATGTAAAAGAACCATTGCTGACTTTCGTAAAGAGTAGCTGCAAAGTCGTCAGCGTGTTTCTGTCCCTTCCTAAAAAGGGTTGTGACAGGAAGGGCATCCGAGGTAAAAACCTCTGCCAAATCAAACGTGCGAATCAGATGATTCGCTGTGCCGACTCCCAAGTAAAAGGGAAAAAAGCCGAAAGGAAGACAGACAGTTGAGATGGCTTTTGAACATCTGATTTAAATACCATCTCAACACCTCCCTGCTGTGGTGTTTCGGGCGTGTCCAAGGAAGAGATCCCGGGGTTGACCAAGAACACACTGAAGAGACTATGTCACTCGGCTGGTCAGGGAATTCCTTTGTGTCTCCCCCCATGAAGCTAGAGAAAATGATTGAGGAGAGGGATGTCTGGACCTCATTGCTTAGGTTGCTGACCCCATGTCCGGATCGTGGGATTAAGCAGAGGAAGCTGATGATAATAAATTGACATATATGTGGTATCTGTAATTTTTAAATTGTTCCACCTGACAGCATTTGAACAGTAGTTCTTATCACAGCATTACAGAATAAAACAGTGAGTATCTCTACCTTCAGTGAAAAGAGCCTCATAACATAACAAACCAATAATGATAAGCCAGACTCAGATATGATTGGTTTATTAAAGAAGAGAGAAAGCTTAGCGGTGATCAGTGGGATGTTCTCATTTCTCTTTTTTCCAGAAAGAACTTGATGGACACAGATTACAAAAAGCTGCAATATTCAGCTAAAATATCAAATGCAGTGTGCTGACTATTTAGTATTTGAAACAAAGCTGTGTGATTACTTCACAGATGCTAGCAACATTGTACTTCATGTTGTATTTTTATTTTTTAACACGATTGCCTATAATGAAGACATTATGGAATATGCATAACCATAAAGCAAAAGACAGGCGTGGAATTTATATTTCAATACATTCCCGATGCGATGTTATATGAAAGAGTAGCATCTCTTTTAGGAGGTAGACAATGTTACTTTGAACAGACAACAGCATATTTCAGACGTGCATGCACAAGTTCTTTAGTTTCAGGCAGGACTCAGTCATTCTACTGTCTGCAGTATCACTCTGTACTACAAGAGTACAGTAAGCAACAGTGTATGTGTCAGTATTTTTGTGCTACTAGTTGCACACAGCAGTGATAGCAGTCATGACAAACTGGGCATTGTTTGCATAATTTCTAGACATTCAAGAAAGATACCTCAATAAACATGTTGAACGTATTAAAAGCAGTTTAAGGCATTTAAAATAGAATAGTACATCATGAAGGGTGCTTGAATATGGTGAAGTTCATCAAAACAGTTTTGCAGTTCTATTTCAGGCAAAAAAAAACTGCCATTGTCAAGAGTTTTTCCTTTGTATGGTCAGATTTCACTCTACACACAGAGGAAGTCAGAGCACATGGTAGTGAAGAAAGTATTTAAAGAAAAGAGAGAGAGAGAGAGAGAGAGAGAGAGGGGGGGGGGGGGTTTACCACAGTACTGAACAATCCAGATTACTGAAGCCGGGATCTTTCCTCAGGTCCCAGTAAGTGTTGTTACTAACCCATGTGTCATCTTTTGACTTCCTGTCAGAAACACATCAAAACCACTTCGATTACATTATGGCTTTGTTTAAAAATAAATAAAGGTGTTTAGTTACATGTTTTTTTTTTTATATTTGTGGTAATGATTAAACTTTAGCAACAAATCTGCTTCTTCTTTTGGTTTTTTCCCTTTTCCAGGAGTCGCCACAGCGAATCATCTGATTTGGCATAGGTTTTTACGTCGGATGCCCTTCCTGACACAACCCTTTAGCAAGGGGCAGAAACACGCTGACAGCTTTGCAAAGTCAGAAATGGCTCTTTTACATGCCTCTTATCATAGACGGTGAGAGACATGGCCGGCCTTTGATAACCCAGTTAGTTGCACTGGGGGGGACAGTGACAATCTTGTGGAGAGTGGGACTCGAACCCCCAATCTAAGAATCTGCGATCCAGTGCCCTATACCACTAGACCACTACTGCCCCAAATTTTATCAAGAAATAAAAATAATAAATAGAATAAACCAAGGCTACATTTAAAATCTGTGCATGTTTAAATTCCATTATGTATATCATTATGTATGTAATTCACTTCACCAAAAATACTTAAACTGTCTGTCTTCCTTTCGGCATTTTCCCTTTTACTCAGGAGTCGCCACAGCGAATCATCTGATTCACACGTTTGATTTGGCAGAGGTTTTTACGTCGGATGCCCTTCCTGTCACAACCCTTTTTAGCAAGGGACAGAAACACGCTGACGACTTTGCAGCTACTCTTTACGAAAGTCAGCAATGGTTCTTTTACATGCCTCTCACCATAGACAGTGACAGACATGGCCCGCCTTTGATAACCCAGTTAGCTGCACTGGGGGGGACAGTGACAAATACTTAAACTATTTTAGAAAATAATAAGTGTAAATTTAATTTCTAAAACTGATCAAGCAAAAAAAAAAAAAAAAAAATTGACGTTATCTAAAACTCAAGCCCATACACTGGTAGTAGATACAGAGTAGAATATGGACTTGATCGAAAGCAGTTATACATGAGGCAAGACTGTCTCTTCTCTCTGTTAATTAACTCAATTCATACCTGATGATTACAGCAGATATAAAAGTGCAGGACTGATCAAACAAAAGCAACGACAAAAACAATTCTGAGCATGCAAGCTGAATATACAGACAGCTAGAGAGAATGAATGATATAGATGTGCAATATTTCAGAATTGTGTTAAAGGTGTTAAGGAGCTTATTTGTCAGCTTCCTCCCCTTCCTCCTTATTCATGGATGAAGTGGTCTTGATCAAAGCACCAAAACAACAAACGCTCTCCAGGCACCGTAATGGCATCCCAGTACTCTGTGTGTGTGTGTGTGTGTGTGTGTGTGTGTGTGTGTGTGTGTCTGCTCAAAGTTTAATTGAGTGTGCACTCACTTTGGAAGGGATTAATTTATGGAAAAAAAACTATTTAAAAAAACGAAAAACCTTTCTCAGAACTGGTTCAGACTTTAAGCTTAAAAATAATAACTGACTTTCATTTTATTCATTCATTTGCAAAAAACATGGTACGCCCTGAACAGCTCGCCAGTCCATTGCATGGTCAACACACACACACACACACACACACACATACACACACGCACAAACACACGCGCCATTAGCAATCACAATTCACAATCACAACCTTGCTCTGAGAATGGAGAACATCTAACTTTGAAGTTGCGGCCATTTTGTTTACACAGAGGACTGTTAATTTTTTTCCAACAAAACAATGGACGTAGTGCAATATAAATATAAATATAATTATAATATAATATAATTTAGTGAAATTTCGTTATTGCGGTTAATTACTGATTTATATATTGTATTATTATTATTATTATTATTATTATTATTATTATTATTATTACTATTATTAATTACAGTAAAGATTTATATGCAGTAGAGAGGGATCGAGTGATCCTGGCACATTTAGGCTGGTTAAGCTCATCATCAGCTCAGGGCCCTCACCCTCTCCACACGCAGCCCAGACAGCGAATGGGACGTCTCCCAGGAAGCACTGCCTAGTCAAACCCACCAAGAACTTTCCGGAGAATATAGAGACTCCCCAACACTGCAGCCTTCTGCATTGCCCAGACTGTCAGAATGGCTGTGCTCCCGGTAGCAAACCCAGGCACACTCTTGATCTGTGTTAATAGATCAGGAGGTACCAAACCGAGGGCGCCGAGAACAATGGGGAGTCGGACGACTTTGTACTTTGGATACAAGCGAGACATTTCAAAGGTGAGGTCCGCATATTTTGCATGCCTCTCCTGAATCTTGTCAATCACATTGCTGTCAAAAGGGACAGAAAATTAAATAATATTAATTATTCCATTGGATGTATGAATTAAGGGCAACATGGAACCTTAATTAACCTACTGTGCATGTGCTTGTGGTGTCTGGTGAGCCCCAGTACAAAAGTGGGGAGAACACACTGTACAAACTCACACAGAAACGTACTTGCTGAGCTCGGGACTTGAACTCAGAGCCCAGTTGCTGTAAGGTGGAGGTGATACTCACCACGCCACTCTGCTGCTTTGAAATCTGACATTTCTCTTCAGAATTATATGGCATTAGTATGCTAGTATATGAATAATCAGTTTGTCCCTTCGTTCCTTTACCAATATTGCCATGAATGTGATTAAATGTTGTACTGATGTGAGCCAATAGAGGGTGTCTGAGACACTTAGCTGAACTTTTAACACAGTATGGATTTGCATAGTCCATCACTCCAGCACTCCAATCATGACAAACTAGAAGTTTGCAGTTTGGACCTAAACTTTCAGGAGATGTTGGTGAATATTTATATTCTTACAATCATTAGTTTCATAAATACATGCCTTCTCATTAGTTACACAGTAGTTCAATTCTGTATGGAATTAATAAACAGGGTTTTAACGATGAATAAATACTGCAGTGTGAAAGAAACTTATACTGGAGTGGTTCTTACTGGAAGAACCGTGGCTGATGTGACAAGTTATTCTCCTCCAGGACTTTGCGCCTATCTCTCTGGAGCTGTTCGATTCTCTGCTTCTGTCCCTCTGCAGCCTCAATATTCCCCTCTTCCAGTAACCTACACATACAGACCACAGATACAGACACACACAGGGTATGTTAGAGACATTGTCCCTTTGCCTTTGCAAACAATAAGGTGTGATGAAGCATCATGTCATATATATATTTTATTTTTATATATATATATATATATATATATATATATATATATATATATATATAAATAAAAAATATAAAATATAGGTAAATAATTTTCTTTTACTTTTAACATATATTTCATACATATTTCATACAAATATTGGAGTACTTCTATAATTTTTAAACGGTTTATGGGGTAGTCTTGGAAGCCTTGGAACGAATCACGCATTTTACATGTAAAATGCACCTCTACTTCCGAAAACTCCAGGTTACGAAAAAAGTGCTGGAACGGATTAATTTCATAAGTAGAGGGCCGACTGTATATTGTTATGGCAGATGAGTTTAAATGGTTGTTTGTGTGTTGCTCTGGGGAGCTGTTCAAGGTGTACCTAGACTCTGTGCAGAGTCAGCTGAGATAGGCACCAGCATCCCCGCGACCCCAGTAACAACAGCAAAAAAAAACAAAAAAAAAACAACCTAGGCATTTTGCATAATATTTCCAATATATCTATATATTGTAATAAATTCCATCCAGTCAGGATTTAACTGAAATATACTCTTTAAAAAGCTTTGCTCTCAATTCTTTGTCTTTATTAATGATAATATATTACCATTATTATTATTATTATTATTATTATTATCATTATCATTATTATTATTATTATTATTATTATTGTTCCCTGCGATGGCCTGGTGACCTGTCCAAGGTGTGTTCTGCCCTCACCCATAGTCGGCTGAGATGGGCACCAGCCTCCCCGCGACCCTGATTAGGATTAAGCGATATCCGAAAATCAATAAATAAATGTATTATTATTATTATTATTATTATTATTATTATTATATCGAGACTCCTGTTGTACTGTAATGTAAAATGTCAAATAGGTTTACCTCTGATCGAGACGTAATCTGGTGTCTGTGGGAGGCAAGAAAAGTTTGATCTGAGGATCCAGTTCGTTCAGCTCAATAGCAAACTTGGTGAAGCCGTAATATTGCTCATAGTCATCGGGCATTGGATCTACATAAACAGTATAAAGCTCATTAGACTCAAAAAATGTT
Organism: Plotosus lineatus; assembly: GCA_024760905.1. NCBI lineage: Eukaryota > Metazoa > Chordata > Actinopteri > Siluriformes > Plotosidae > Plotosus > Plotosus lineatus. Next base: position 47,249,085 of record CM045728.1, read on the forward strand.
CTATAAGTCACTGAAAGAAAAAAAAGTTGTGACTTAGAAATGGTGAACATAAGCTCTATATATTTTTTGCATGCATGCTCTATGTCATATACTATCGAACAGTGTGCTTTTGGTCACACCAATCACACAATGCTTGATTTTATTGCACATGGCACGATATTACATTAAATGGTTTCTGTTTCAGCTGAAATACACCACCTATTGGTCTCTAACTTGTTTACAGGGTTGAGAGTGTAGGTAAATAAATGTGCACTACTGTATGGATGCAAATCTTACTGGTTCTCCAGATGCATGTAGCGGATGGTGGGCTTCCACAGTATATACCTTCATGCCATTTCCCAAACAGCTTGTGTATCACCTTGCCTTTATGGTCCATGACAGTTCCCTCCACTTCATTCATACTGGAGTTCCAGTACTTTGCCTGTAATGCACACAAACAATGTTCCTAAAATAAAATAAAAATTTCAAGTTTTCATTCTGAAACAGAGAACAGCACTCCAAAAGAAAACAAACTTGTTTTGATGCAACTGATAGTAATACAGCTTTCCTGAATTAATCAATAGGCAGATTACACACAGTGTGTTCATGCTCTTCAGCAGATGGCACTACTGAGACATCAATGAGTTGGTCAATGAGTTGGTGGTGAAATAATGGGGTGGGACTGTACCTCTTTCTTTTCTCTCTATCGCTCAAAGAGCTTTTATCTCATTGTTTCTCTGACCCCAGCATGTCCGGTCTCACATAGCCTGAATTATTTTGTGGTAAACAATGGTAGAATTTTTTTTTTCCATTATCCAATGTGTTCCAGGTACTTTCATCAGAACACTTCAGAAACAGGAAGCTACCTTACCCTGGGTTTACACTGGGGCACAATGTCCACGATATGTCTGATTCAAAAAAGCATGCAGCTTGAGGATTTATGAGCATGCTTGAAACATGATTTGGGTATTAAAAGGAGGCAGGGTGCAGCCAAAAGATGAAACTTGAAGGAAAATCTCCTATGATGGCGCATAAAGATCTGTAATGCTTAGTTAAGTCTGTTAAGCTCTACTGCACTCGACTATGAGTCCCATGTTCTACCATGATTGGCATCAAATCGCAATACATATATCATAATAATTGCAGAAATTTTTCTGACAGTCAAATTTTGCCATGATCAGCGAGATCATGATGAATCCACAAAGTTCCTTCAAGATCATTAATTTCAATCCCACGACCCCCAACCACACACACACACACACACACTCCTCACAATTCTCTTAAACCTTGGAGACTACGGATATCGTCCTCCAGTGTAAACCCAGAGTTACGAACTGGGTGACTGTGTCTTCCATTCCTGGAAAGTTTGGTTGTATTCAAAGTTGTCATGGTTTCACCACTGGTTAAATTCAACCACATCATTTTATTCAACCAATAATTATATCTGCATTTGCATATTTCACTCTGTTCATATTTGTGACAACTTCTAAAATGCACTAAAATGGCAACGGTGGTCACAACCAACACAAACACTACATATCAACTGGCTAGGTGTAAACTAGGTGTTATTGTTCTAGTGACCTGTGACTTTCTCTTCTCCCACCATCAGTACCATAGCTCTCCCACCGTGTGCTAAATCAGGTGTCTGTCTTAGGGTGAAGCCTCAGTGATGGGTCAATTAATGTCTCTCTCCTCTTAGGATCTATTAACTGAATCACAGCAAGACCCTGATTCTTCTTCTACTGTAGTAGCACATGTAATGACATGGTTCAGGCTCATTTGCTTCACACAGATCTTTCTCCTCCGCTAAATAATCAGCCTTGGGCAAGAAAAAAAAATAATTCAACGTACTGTAGTCTGTCAGAAGCCAATGCTACAAATGAGAGTGTAGTGCATTTTATTATAAATTCTTTCAACATTGTATAATGCAGTGAATTGAATTAGAGGTAACATAACATGAGGATCTCATTTCACTGGAAGTATGTCAGCATAAGGGGAAATGCAGCTCACCTTGATGAAGGTGACTTTACACTGACAGATATCGCTGCTTGAGTTCTTAATGGAGATTTCGCCATAGTGCTCGATCCAACGCTGACCACTCAGAATGTTGTGAATACATGATGTCACTTTGCTCCACTCATAGTGATCTCCTGAGCTGCATATGAAAGCTGGGGGTTAAAATTACACTGAAATACTAATTACCCAAAGCATGATTAATATTAATACCTAACATGTAAAATACTCTTATGGTATGATATACAGTATGTATTTATAACTTATAAACCACAGTGACGTGAAGTAGGCGACATCACAACTTTACTTTGCATTTAATCAGCAATATTTAATTAAAGGTTGAATTTTTAGGCTATCCAGGATCCACATGACATATCCCATCTTCATGGAGAATTATTTCTTCGCGTGTTTTTAAAGACACCCTTCAAGATGAGTCAAATCCCAAATGGCATCCTTATTCTCTGTATGCACTCACAATATAGTAGTGTTCCAGAGCCTAGACTCAGACCAGCTCATTAAACTGATGTAATCAGATGTGAATGCTGTGGTTGGAATGAAAATCTGTAGCCATGCTGACTGTTTGCAGATTATTCTTCCCCTCTCACTTTCTTTAATTTAGTTGCCATACATTATGGTATGACCAACATTCAAAAGTGGATATTCCGCCACTGGACACATTTAGCCATCAATCCTCTTCCAGAGCACTAAAGGGATCTTAAAGCATGAGGTACATCTTCATTAGCCAGCCTATTTCCTGTCATCAAACATACCAGGGCTCTGAATATCCATTACTGCTGTGATGTGATAAGCATTTCGATGCACTGCCAACAATCCAATATATTCAGGATACAAATGAGGCAGCTAAAATGTTTTTATGAATGTATGTTCCACCCCTATTGCAATGCAGTGTGACTCACCATAATTTGATTGAGGTAAAGAATATAATGCTACACAAACATACAATGTACAATGCTACAGAGAGTTTTATTTTATTTCTTCTTAACATAGGTCCGATATTACACACATGTTTAGACCTTTATTTTTCATGTTGCCAGAGACGTAACATTCTGTATTAAAAGCGAGAATCAGTATTTGAGGATCGGTCTGGCAGAACCCATGCCTTTGATTTCCATCTGACTCCCGCTGCACCTGAGTCCTATTGCTTCTCCAACATGTGGGGAGTCCATAGGAGAGCAGACTCACATCTCCTCTTTGGAGTGGGCCTGGCCGAGCTCCATTGGCAGACAAGCACCAAATGCTTGCCTTCAAGCCTCTTCCCCAGGCCTGGCCCTCGACGGGACCGTGGTAATCCATGTAAATGTTGTGAATGTAAAATAGGTGTACAGCAGTGTATGTTGTTGCTATCTGGAGGTATTGTACAGTTTAATGGCCAGGGTGGAGCATCGTTCAGTGGAGCATTTTGGTGGTATCAGTGTCTCACTGAAGATACTCCTATGACTAATCAGCACGTTGTGAAGCGGGTATGAGGTATTGTTCAATATCGTCTTTATTTTGGACGGCATTCACCTCTCCGACACTACTGTCAGAGAGTTCAGCTCCAGCCCCACAACGATACCCATCTTGTGGGTCAGTTTGTTCAGTCTGTTTGCATCTGGAACCCTGCATGCAACAGAATAGAGGACAGCTCTGGCCACAACAGACTCCTCGAACATCCTGAGTTGTATATAGTTTCCAGCAGATGTTAAACGCCCTTCGCTTCCTCAAAAAATAGAGATGGCTCTGACCCTTCTTGTTAAGTGCAGTAGTGTGCTTAACCCAGTCCAGTTTACTCTCAGTAGGTACTGAGAATAGTTTATTCTCCAAGGTACTGTATTTGTAGTCCGTCACCATTTCAACATTGATGGCCGGGATGGAAATAGGGGTCGCTGGTGTTTTGGATCTCCGAAAATACACAATCTGTTCCTTAGTCTTTGTTATATTAAGCTGCAGATGATTCTTCTCACATCATGGGAAGGAATAAACAGAAACCCGATATTCTGTCTCCTCACCTCCATGTGAATACAGCAGAGTCATCAGAAAACTTCTGAAGATGGCAGGTCTCTGTGCGGTAACTGAAGTCCATTGTGTAGAGGGTGAAGAGAAAAGGGGAGACGATGGGCCATTGTGGAGCTCCAGTGTTGCTGACCACTATGTGTGTTATGCAATGCTGCTGGTATTGCACATACTAAGGCATATTGGGTTAGCTTATGATATGATGTTATATGAGGGACCAATCAGAACAAGGTCATGTTGAAACATGACATCACCAGAACTGGAAACAGTGCCCAAGACTCTTCTTTCGAAAAAAATTCTTTTGTGTTATTGATTGTATTCTCTTCTTTGCATCTGTTCGTTTTCTGTAACTGCTTAATCCTAATTAGGCACCCATCTCAACTGACTCCAGGCGAGTACAGAGAACACCCTGGACAGCTTGCCAGACCATCACAGGGCGAAAACACGCTGAAGGCTTTGTAGCCCACTCTTGTCGAAAGTCAGCAATGGTTCTTTTTCATCACTCACACCATAGACAGTGAGAGACATGGCCGGCCTTGCTAACCCAGTTAGCCGCACTGGGCGGGCAGTGACAACCTGTTGAGAATGGGGCTTGAACCCCAAACCTTAGGATCAGTGATCCAGCACCTTTACCACTAGGCCACCACTGCCCGCCATCCCATATTTTTTAAGTTAAATATATTTATGGTTTCATAAAGTAGAAGCATCAAAAATATTTTTGCAATATATTACATCTATTACAACTCGCTCCTTTTAGCTCTTGATCAGAATTCAGTGACATCATGGGCATTTTCAGACACAATATACCATACATTCATTACAAATCTTCTTCTTTTCCTTTCAGCTTTTCCCTTCAGGGGTCGCCACAGCAAACCATCCGCCTCCATCTCAGCCTATCCTCTGCATCTTCTTCTCTTACTCCAACTGCCTTTATGTCCTCCTTCACCACATCCATAAATCTTCTCTTTGGTCTTCCTCTCGGCCTTCTGCCTGGTAGTTCGTATCTCAGAATCCTACTACCGATATACTCACTATCCCTCCTCTGTACATGTCCAAACCATCTCAATCTAGCCTCTCTGACTTTGTCTCCAAAACATCTTACATGTGCGTCCCTCTGATTACTCATTCCTGATCCTATCCATCCTCGTTACTCCCAAAGAGAACCTCAACATTTTAATTTCTGCTACCTCCAGCTCTGCCTCCTGTCTTTTCCCCAAAGCCACTGTTTCTAAACCATACAACATCGCTGGCCTCAACACCGTCTTGTACACCTTTCCTTTCATTCTTACCGATACCTTCCTATCACACATCACACCGGATACTTTTCTCCAACCATTCCAACCTGCCTGAACACGCTTCTTCACCTCTTTTCCACACTCTCCATTGCTCTGGATTGTTGAGCCTAAGTACTTAAAATCCTCAACCTTCTTTATCTCTGCTCCCTGTAACCTCACCATTCCTCTTGGGTCCTTGTCGTTCACACACATATATTCTGTTTTACTGAGGCTAACCTTCATTCCTCTGCTTTCCAGGGCATACCTCCACCTCTCTAGATTTTCCTGCACTTGTTCTCTGATCTCACTACAGATCGCAATGTCATCTGCAAACATCATAGTCCATGGAGATTCTTGTCTAACCTCGTCTGTCAGCCTGTCCATCACCACAGCAAACAAGAAAGCTCAGAGGTGACACTTGATGCAGTCCCACCTCCACCTTGAACTCTTCTGTCACACCGACAGCACACCTCACCACTGTCTTAC
>CM045728.1:47257349-47412349 GCA_024760905.1 Plotosus lineatus
ATATTATATTGTATAGTATATACTACAAAAAAAATAAAAAGCAAATTTTATAAAGACTTTTAGGTGGCACGATAACACAGTGGTTAGCATGCCAGCCTCACAGCAAGAAGGTCTCGGGTTCGATTTCAGGGGTTGGAGTGTTTCTATGTGGAATTTCCATGCTCTTTCCATGCTTGCATGAGTTTCCTCTGGGCACTTGAGTGTCTTTCCACAGTCCAAAAACATGTACAGTAAGATGACTTCTTCTTTTCCTTTCAGCTTTTTCCTTTTCTCGTGAGTCGCCACAGCGAATCATCTGATTCGCACATTTGATTTGGCAGAGGTTTTTACGTCGGATGCCCTTCCTGTCACAACCATTTTAGCAAGGGACAGAAACACGCTGATGGCTTTGCATCCTACTCTTTACAAAAGTCAGCAATGGTTCTTTGACATGCCTCTCACCATAGACAGTGAGAGACATGGCATGCCTTTGATAACCCAGTTAGCTTCACTGGGGGGACAGTGACAACCTTGTGGAGACTCGAACCCCCAACCTTAGGAGCAGCGATCCTGTGCCCTATCCACGAGAACCCCACTGCCCCTATGTACAATAAGATGACTGGCTGTTCCAAATTGCCCCTAGGTGTGAGAGTGAGTGTGGATGTGTGTGTGTTGGTCCTGAATCGCCTGGTAAGCTGTTCAATGTGTACCCCACCTTTGCCCAGCTCTGAGGCCCTAATAAGGATTAGGTGACTTCAAAATGAATGAATGAACAGTGACAGAGGCAGGTCAGCTGAGCTCTGCATGCTTCGTAAACAGAGCTGAGCTCTGCATAAATGTCTTTTAAGCCCCTTTTAATAAATACTCCATAGTAATAAATAAAACCAAACTAAAATGAGAGCTCTATAATTACAATGGTACCTCACCTTACGAAAGACCCAACTAACGAAAAACCCAGGTTACAAAACGCATTTACTTAAAATTTCCGTCTCTGGATACGAAACAAATTCACGTTATGAAATGCGCCATCTCAACAATTCACACAATGCACGAGTTGCTCTCCCATTGGCTATCTCCCAATATCCCGCCCCGCTGGCCTCCCATTGGCTAGGAGGGAGCTGCATCTCCATAATACACATGACGCAGCTCCCTCGCATTGGCTATTATGGAGCTGCATCATATCCATGATGCTTTTTGTGTGCCTTTGACCCATTGTTCGTCACGGAGTTCTAACACGCGTAAAGGACAGAGTTACTGTTGTTTCGTGAGTTTTTCGAGTGTGCTCATTTCAACTTTATTTTTTGGCTCAGGCTTTTAACCTTGCATAAACATTTGTAAGATTATACAGTCATCCCTTGAGTATCGCGGATAATATAGACCAGACCTGGCCGCGAAGTAGGAACGCTCCCCCCCATTTCTACCATGTTGTCTCTTTTCTATATGTTTTCACGTCTATACAATATCAAGAAGTGTATATTAAACGTTACACAGTTATATGCATATGTAAATACTGTAATGTATTAATATTTAAATAGAATTTATATATAAATACTTTAAGTACTGTACTCACCTCTGACAATAGCTCTTCTCCGCGGTGCAAGATGTTCACAAACACTATACAGTAAGATCACAAAAAATCCTGCGGGAATGTGCGAGGCAACAGCGTCACGCGTCTAAGCCAATCAGCTTGCGAGATTGAGTTGAGTGGGCGGGAGGCAACAGCATCACGCGTCTAAGCCAATCAGCTTGCGAGATTGAGTTGAGTGGGCGGGAGGCAATAGCGTCACGCGTCTAAGCAAATCAGGTTGCGAGATTGAGTTGAGTGGGCGGTCCCTGCCTGAACTGAGGAGGAGTGGCACTTTAGTCTGTTGTTTGGAAACAATGGTCGCAGCCTGCCTTGGGTCCCTGCCTTCTGCTTGCTTACATGAGAGTTTCAGCACGAATTTTGAATTTTTTATGAATATTTTTAAATTATTTTATTTTTTATTAAAATACTGTGATGTACCAAGACTGCGATGCTCAAATCACGAAGTGGCAAGGGATGACTGTAACTCTGCTAAGAAGACATGGTCAACACACTCACGCACACGCACACACACACACACACACACACACACACACACACACACACACACACACACACACGCGTGATTCCTGTTGAAAGTGATTCCCAGTGCGAGTGAAAAGAAGAAGCGGGCTCGTGTCATGCGGTTAAGTGATATCACAAAGGAATATGGCCAAACCCATCTACCATCGGTACGATATTGAAGCAGAAGCAGGCGTTAAAAGGTATACTTTTATATGTTTTAAAGGGTTTCGGCGGTAGCATTGGGGACCTTGGAACAATCAGGCCTTTTACATGTAAAATATGGCTCAACTTATGAAAAAAATCAGGTTACGAATCCACTTCTGGAACGGATTAATTTCATAAGGTGAGGTACCACTGTATTTTTTATATATTTTAACCATGGCAGAGGCAGACAAGCTAAGCAATGCAAGCTGATTCAGAAGTTTGTTTCATATAAGACATCGAATGTGAGTAAACTGCACTCCATAATCCATAATTTTAAACCCAGTTACATTTTTAGTATATGCTACATAGAATAAAACAAAAAAGAAAGCAAACTGAAACCATTTTACACTGTGACACTGCCTGCCCCAAGTGTCTGACAACCATAAAGTGTTTCTCCTTTTGATTCGTTGCATTATTCACTGGGGGTAATGTTTTTCATTCCCTACACTGCAGGCAAAACAGACTGAGTCATTTCTGTGTAGTATACTAATTCCATATGAATACAACAAACATTCAAACCACTTGCTCTGGAGGTATCACAATAACAGTAATCTCAAACAGGTAGCTGAGTGTAAAGCAGCTGGAATAAGAATCAGCACCTCCAAGTCCGACGCCATGGTTCTAAGTCGGAAAAGGGTGAAATACACTGTCTGGGTCTGGAGTGAGGTTGTGCCCCTAGTGGACGAGTTCAAAGTATCTTGGGGTCTTGTTCACGAGTGAGGGAAAGGACAGAGTGGGAGATCGACAGGCAAATCGCTGCAGCCTCTGCTGTAGTGGAGTTTGTTCCGGTGCCTTGTAGTGAAGAGGTAGCAGAGCCGGAAGGCAAAGCTCTCAATTTACCAGTCTATCTACGTTCCAACCCTCACATGGTCACAAGACTTGGGTACTGAGCTAAAGAACAAGATTGCAAATATAAGTGATTAAAATAAGCTTTCTTCACAGGGTTTTTGGGCTCTCACTTATAGATAGGATGAGAAGTTCTGTCATCCAGGAGAAACTTGGAGTTGAACTGCTACTCCTCCGCATTGAAAGGAGTCAGTTGAGGTAGCTCGACATCTGGGTAGCATGCCTCCTGAACGCCTCCCTTGTGAGTTGTTTCGGGCATGTCCAACCAGAAAGAGACCCGGGGTCAACCCTGCACAAGCTGGAGGGACTATGTCTCTCAGCTGGTCTGGGAACACCTCGGTCTTTCCCTGGAAGAGCTGGAGGAAGTAGCTAGGGAGAGGGCAGCTTGGACCGCACTGCTTAGGCTGCTGCCCCATGACCTGAACCCAGAATAAGTGGATGAAGATAAAGGTAGACATTCATTCATTCATTTTCTGAACCGCTTAATCCTGATTAGGATCATGAAGAGACTGGTGCCCATCTCAGCTATCTCTGAGAGAGGGTAGAGGCCACCCTGGACAGCTTGCCATTCCATCACAGGGTAAAAACACGCTGACGGCTTTGCAGCCTAATCTTGATGAAAATCTGAAATAGTTATTTTACATGCCTCTCACGAAAAACAATGAGAAACATGGCTGGCCTTTTGATAACCCATTTAACTGCACTGGGGGAACAGCAATGACAACTTGTTGCTGGTAGGGCTTGAACCCCTGAAGGTGGGATCAGTAATCCAACACTTTACCACCGGGCTACCACTGAAACAAAAACCAATCTTTGAGCCCGAGAGGTAAGAATTTTGATGATGATTTATGAAATGAAAAACAACCAACTGGTCTTGGCATCAGCTCAAGAGTTCACTCTCAAATTTCCTATAGTGTGGACATTTGAGGAAGCAGAGTGTAATTGTTCTGGCTCTCAAGGTGATTCAATGGTTTTTAAAGCTGAGATACAATTCTGATTTCCATCAAGCCATTATAGTCTACTAGTGTCTCTGTATCTCCTCTGAAAGGAGTACTGGAAGTACTCTTGCACACAGAGTGTCTGACTGCGGGTAGTTTGAAAGCTTCTCTAATGGAACACTGATACAGTGGGAGAGAGCTAGGTCACGCCGGGCCACTAAGTGTACATGGAGCACAGAGCTTTGTGCACTTCTTAATGCAAGCCACTAACCAGACTGAGCCAATTAACTTTCCATTATACTGTCCTGAATACTGTCACCGTTCTCAAGGACTTATGCTTGAATGGTAACATTTTGCTCAGAAGTCAATTTCATTGCTAATTTGATAAAGTTTTGCATTTTAGTGAACCTATGTACATGGATTGCATGAGCCTCCTATAGTTTGATAGGTTCACAGAAAAGAAACAAGACACTGAAAGTCTTACAATAAACATTAGTGGAAGCACAGCAAGTTTCATTTCCATTATCTGTCTGAATGTCTGGAACATCTGCTAAGTGACGATGGCCGAGCTCAATTTACTCGGGGAAGAGATCCCTTCATCATAGCATGGTCATGGACAACAGCCATCACATGTCAGATAAGATGCGGCTAGACTGTCATTCATAAGGCTAGATTCACATAATGCTAAATGTAATCACCTAGTATAATTGTGACTGTAAATCAATCATCAGCCTCAACAGAGATGAGGCAATTTAAATGACTGAATGTGTCTGTGCGACAGGAGAAGCGCTATACAAGAGAGTATCAAATTCAGTCATTCTTGGAAAACTGAGGAAGCTATTAGGAAATTCAAGCATTCTCCGGAACAGCCCAAGGCGTGGCATCTGACACTTAAAAATATGTAATAAACGAAAGACATGAGAAACAGATCAGGACATAATCTCAATGCTGCAATGTAGGTTAAGCAATCAAACAGAATTAATTCATTCATTTTCTGAACCACTTAATCCTAATAAGGGTTGCGGGGAGGCTGGTGCCCATCTCAGTCAACTGGCGCCAATCTCAACTAACCTGCACTCAAACTGAATATCCATTCATTAATTTTCTGAACCACTTAATCGTAATTAGGGTTGCACAGAGGCTGGCACCCATCTCAGCCAAATCCGAGCGAGGCCAGGGTATGCCCTGGACAGCTTGCCAGGTCATCAACACGAACACAACCATTCATACTCACACCTAGGGGCGCATTAGAACAGCCAGTTAACTTACTGTGTATATTTTTGGACTGTGGCCGGAAACCGAATTACCCAGAGGAAATCCACACAAGTACAGGGAAAACATGCAAACTCCACACAGAAATGCCCAAGCTGGGAATTGAACCCAGGACCTTCTTGCAGTGAGGCAGACGTACTAACCATTATGCCACCATGCCGCCTCAAACTGAATAATGTATACAAATTACTTTTTTAAGAAATGCATGTCTTCACAAAAGTACCAATCACACTCAAAGTTTCAAAAAAGGGTTATGTTTATAATTTTATTTCATATATAAACCGATAGGAATGTATGAGTTTGTTTTTAATAAATAAAAATGTGTAATCATTGCTACATTTCTGTTGTATGGAGGAAAGAGATACGATAAAATGTACTACTGTGGAAAAATAACAGGGTGTGTCAAAGATCCTCATCCCATCTTGGGCTATTTTCCCACACTATTAAACCTCCAAACACGCGCGCACACACACACACACACACACACACACACACACACACACACAGACACACAAACTGATTTTAATCTTTTCATAGCTTCACTGTTGAAATTTGTATTTTAATTTCTAGGAGTTTTAAAGATTTACAGGATACCATCTTTTTTGTCCCACTGACACACTCTCATTTTTTGTTAGTTATGCTTTACCCTTTATTATTTCTTAACTCCTTCATAAACGTGGATATGTTTATATGTAGGTACCATGCGTTCAAATGGATCCTGTGTTTGTGCGGCACGATCAAGCAGCTCGCTGTACTCCAGCTCCTCACACAGTCTCTGCAGGGTGTTGAGAGGCTCATTCAGCTGCACTGGCATAGCCACCTTTGACAAGTCCTTTCCAATGTTATTCCTCAGGATGTTCCACAGACTGATGTTGCTGGTATTAGGACTTGGACAGGGGAGTACAGACCGTCGCTTTCCTTGGGGAATGCCGTTCTCAACACAATCTAAGAGGATAGCAGGGTCATTGGATTTTCTGGAAATTGTCTTGCAGGTGTGAAATAAGTACACCTTATAAGAAATCTCAAATGCTTTGGTGCTTTATCTGTCACTTCTTTAATGATCATGTCTTTTATTTGGTGGAACAATTATAATTTAATTTGCAAGAACAAGGAGAAAATGAAGTGAACTGCCTGAGTCACCTGAGTTAAGTCTCTCATTCTGAACTTCATTGCTGAAGTTGTCCATGGAGATGTTATCGCTGATATCACTGATATATGAGTCATCATCTGAAGGCTGAAGAGAGACAGGAAAAGAGAGATAGATCTTATTATGGCAGTTCCTTTGTCTTGTTGGATTAACTCCTCCTGCTCACAGCAGGTTACTCACATGCCAGGGGAACACTAATCACTGTTCTCCTCTTTTACCTCCCACCATTAATAACAGTGGAAATCTCACTGTAGACTCATGTGTGCGCAACATGTATGTATGATTTAAGTCAAGAGTAGGAGTGGAGGACAGAGAGTGAGTGAGAAAATGAGTGAGTGAGTGAGAGAATGAGTGAGAGCGAGACAGAGAGAGAGAGAGAGAGAGAGAGAGAGAGGGAGAGAGAGAGGGGGGGGGGGGGAGATCTCAAGAGATGGTAGCAAATTTACATTTGGGTCTTTGGTGGGATATTTTTAGTAGCAAGCAATTAGCTCCATTTTCATTACTTCCGCTGCTGGAGCTGCTTGGACATGCCCAAAGCAAAAAAGAAAATGAGAAAGCGACTGAGAACCTAAGAAATTAATACATTGAACATTAACTGACTAAGGTTGGTTTATAGTGCACTATCCAACTTGGTTGTAGCATCAAACACAGAGCAACTGCAAAACTATCCTACTCCCAGGATATGAGTCACACATCTTTATACAAGGAGGGGGAAAGTGAAGGTGGGCATCCTCTCGGAATAGTAATATTCCTGAAAAAGCACCCTGCTATATGAAAAATATTACATGGTGCTCTACACAATGATAAAACACAGAACTGTGTATTTAAAATTACTTTTACAGATTGGCCATGAAAGCACTTACCTCGTTTTCGGAAGAACTTGCTGAAAGCAAAACCTCTTGAGCATCGAAGAACTCAGACAGTGACTCTGTAATGGAAGCTCGGCTCTCATTGGATGCCTGATGGACAAGGTGACGGGAGCATTCGGAGGATTCCTGCTTCTGTAAGGGCAGGTCATAACCTTGTAGAAATGTACACTGAGCAAATGGCTCTTACACAATCCATCAAACACATACCGCTTAAACATGAATGTTTAAGGAATCAAAATAGATGATCTAAGCATAATAATTCCCTAAATACCACTTTCTCCCTTTTGTAACAGAAGAAAACCCAAGTTTCCAACCCCAGTTAGCAAAGATGCAAGTTAGCAAAGATACATATTATGGCCTCTGATTCTAAACAGAAAAAAATGCTGTCAGCATGTACCACAAGCCAAGCTAATCAGAGCAATAAGAAAGTGTTTTTTAAGAAGTGTACATTATCACAGAGTAAAGCACAGGAAATACCAAGGGCAACATTGTGTTGTGCATGTGTGGGAGTTTGACTGTTAAAGTCTGTGTTGAAAAGGAAACGCTCTTAACTGGTACCTTCTCTAAAAAAAATTCAATTAATAAATATCAAATCTCTAATAAGAAAAAAAAAATCTGACAGAAAAATCACTTTATATAAGTTACAAGTGACTGATATATTGCTTAGACAAGCCTGAGATTTTGTTTTCTGCTTATTGGAAAGTTACATTTATATCTTTTTAAAGCGCTGCTAATATCTGTGTGACTCTATAACATTATGTGATTATTGTGCAAGTCTTTTCAAAATTATTACCTGTCACATTAGATGTCTGTCTGTCTTCCTTTCGGCTTTTTCCCTTTTACTCGGGAGTCGCCACAGCGAATCATCTGATTCGCACATTTGATTTGGCAGAGGTTTTTACGTCGGATGCCCTTCCTGTCACAACCCTTTTAGCAAGGGACAGAAACACGCTGACGGCTTTGCAGCCTACTCTTTACGATAGTCAGCAATGGTTCTTTTACATGCCTCTCACCATAGACAGTGACGGACATGGCCCGCCTTTGATAACCCAGTTAGCCGCACTGGGGAGGACAGTGACAACCCTGTGGAGAGTGGGACCTGTCACATTAGATGATCCCTTTCAAATATGTTCAAACTCTCACCATGAGATAATTACAGTACTGCCTAGCCCCCAAAAACTCACGTTTTGTGAGATTGACTTTAACCTTGATCACAGCATCTAATCTCCATGGCATTGTTACTTCACTTGTCAGGTTGAGGCTCAGCAACATTATGAGGTAATAAAATGAAGTCAGCTGATGACCTAAATTTATCGACGGACCAAGTTATCACATCAATGGACTTTTGATGGCATGGGTATTAAATTGGGACACCAACAATGAAAAAGTGGTTGGGGAAGAACAAGGAATGATCTGGCACCTTAACCCAACTGAAAGTATTTGGAATGTGTGGAGAAGATTTCATGGAATGGTTCCATTTTCCCTTCATCAATTGACGATGTCAGTGAATAATTCCCCCAACACTGGATGAAATAAATCTTATGATGTTGTTTAAGTCTGTTGAAAGTTATGGAGATTATGCATTGTAATCAAGGCTAAAAGCAGCCCAATATTACAATGTCCAATGTTTTTTCGGGCCGGACAATGTATATGTGCTCCTTGTCAGATTTTACAATGAAGATCCTCTACAGATAGATGTATGGATATAGTATATTTTTCCCACAGGGATTGGGGCTGTTATACCCAAAAACACCCCTCTGAGTGAACATCAGGGAACAATTACAGTAGAGCCTCGGAATTCGAACACGCTAGAGTTCGAACAAATCGGAATCCAAACAAAAAAATCCGTGATTTTTTTCGTCACGGAAACTGAACAAAATCTGGAAGTCGAACTCGAGAAACGCATGAGAAAAAAACGAGACTGAGAGGGAGGAAAAGTGCGCGACTTCTGGAAGTCCAGAAGTTGTTGATACTATGTATCACCCTGATTAAGCGCACTATTCTGGGGAAGTCTTGTTGAAAAAGCTGTACTGGGGAAGTCCGGAAGCTAGCCCTAAAGCACTAAAGCTAAGCCAAAGCACTAAAGCTATGCTAAAGCGCTAGCAGTGCTGTGAACACCTTTAACGATGAGGTCATGAGCCACTTCCATAAGGTTGTGAAAAGAAGGCAGAAAGAAGCCACGTTTGAAATGTTCTTCAAGAAAAGAAAGGAACATCCTGAAGAAGAGTCATCCATGCAAAGCGGTAGCAAGAGGAAAAAAACGCCTTTGGCTGATTCACCTGAAGCTGTTATGGAAGGATATCTGCTTCCTTTCTCCCTCTCTGTTATGGAAGGGGATAAGCTTCTTATCCTCTTCAACATTTATGTATGCCAACTGCTCACCACCACAAAGGTTAAAATTATTATCTTTATTGTTCTTATGCTTTAACTGCACTGTGGTTTTTATTTTAGTGTGTTATGGTCTCTCACAAAAGAGTTGTGCGTTGAAATGCACGTTGGAGAGAGGCGTGGCTGTCACACGTGGGTGGAGTGCTAAACACACACACACACCTAATTCCACTTAATCACGGGCTATGAAGACTAGCAGTGCTCTTCCCGGTGCTAGAAGTTTGTCCCTCTTCCCCGTGATCTCTCTGGCTCTTAGCTTCATGCTGCACCAGTTCCCGTTTTAGTTTGATTTCCATGTTTCTCCGCATCTCTAACTGTGACTATGATTTCCTCATGATCTCGTGCCTTCCCTGTGAACAATAAAGCGCACATGTTTTGGGTGACAAAAGGCAAGCAGTTGGAGAGATGGAAAGATAACTATTCAGAGTTGCAGATAAACCGTTGTTGTCATATCTGAGTTTGATGCCCATGAACCTCTACCAGTTGCGGAGGGCCAAGATGTCAAACCAACACTTGAAGACCTCGGCAATGCTGTTAACAGCTTGGCCTGTGGAAAACACCTTTAACTGATGGCATTCAACCACATGTAGTCAGGCACTGCAAGAACACACTGCAGCCACATGATGTTCTTTGTCAGTGCTGAAAAGAGGGAGGTATGTCACAAGACATGATAAATGCTAAGATAGTCACCCTGTATAAGAACAAGGGTGAGAGGATTGACTCTAACAATTACAGAGGCATCTCTCTTCTGGGCATCATAGGTAAAATGTATGTCCAAGTTGTGCTAGCGTGCCTACAACAACTAGGTGAGCGCGTCTATTCCAAGCCCAAGTGCAGCTTTCAAGCAGGGCAGTCTACAGTGGACATGATCTTCTCCCTCCGCAAACTGCAGGAAAAGTGTAGAGAACAACAGAGGCCTCTGTACATCACCATCATAGACCTCACAAAAGTGTTTGACTTGGTCAGCAGGGAAGGGCTCCTCAGTATCCTAGTGAAACTTGGATGTCCCAAAACTACATGGCATGATTGCAAGAGTGCAATACAAAGGCTGCATGTCTGAGCCCTTTGACATCAAGAGTGGTGTGAAACAAGGCTACGCTCAAGCGTTCACCTTCTTCGAGATATTTTTCTCGCTTCTGAAACATCAATTTGAAACTGCCAGAGAAGGACTTACCTGCACACCATATCAGACGGGAGGCTTTTCAAACTTGCCAGACAGAGCAAATGCCAAAGTTCCTGAGATCACCATCATAGGTCTGCTCTTCATTCATGATGCTGCCATCACGTCACATACAGAGCAAGAGCTTCAGAAACTCATGGACACATTCGTTTAGGCCTGCAAAGACTTCAAGCTCATGACTAGCCTGAAAATGACCAATATGCTAGGCCAAGGAGTGCTAAGGAGCAGAAACACCACCTGTTACCACCATAAACTGGTATTAATTCAGCACTTTACACCAGTTCACCTAACATGCATGGGTCCACAATCCCATTATTATTATTATTATTATTATTATTATTATTATTATTATTTTTTTTTTTCATTACTTTTATTATTATTATTATTATTATTATTATTATTATTATTATTATTATTATATTGTTTACTGGGTCTGTGTAAGGTCCTTTAAACATAGAATTTTTATGTATTTATTTTATAGCAGTTTGTGTGTTGTTGATTTGAGCCTTCTTTTCTCTTTGTAACTTGACTCCTTGAACAACCTAGGTGGCGCTGCTCGTCAGTGACGCACGTCATAATAATACAACGTAACCAAAATTTCCTCCAGGATAATAAGGTGTTATCTTATCTTATCTTAATCAGTGAAAAAGTGTCCCTGGATGCTGAGATCAACAAACTCTTGGTCAGCTCACCACACATGTCTGGGAGTATGCCAAGCTCACAATCATGACCAAGATGGCAGTGTACAATGCCTGCATCATTAGCACTCGGCTGCATGGTAGCAAGTCACAGATGACATACACAAAGCAGGAGCAGAGCCTGAACAATTCCCACATGCACTGCCTCTGCCGCATTCTCAACATCAAGTGGAGCGACAAAGTACTCAACGTTGAAGTCCTTGCACGTGCCAGCCTCTCCATGATGCTCACCCTGCTCAGACAATACAGGCTGCGATAGCTTGGCCATGTTCACAGGATGGAAGATGGTTGGATTCCAGAAGACGTCCTGTGAGCTATCCTCTGGCACAAGACCTGTTGGCCAACCCAAGCTGTGTTGTAAAGATGTCTGCCAGCAAGGCATGAAAGCTCTGGACATCAACATTGAGAGCAAGGAAACCACAGCAGCTGACTGCAGCAGCTGGCGTAGTGTACAGAAAAAAATAACTGAAGATTGGAGAGGAGATATAGAACCTGGCAGAAAACAAGGGAGTCAGACAGAAGGCGTGCACACCTGGAGACAACCCAATGACCACTCATACCTGCATCCACCGTGGCAGAGTCTGTCGTTCCCTGATTGGTCTAACCAGTCACAGCTGAAGCTGTTCTAGCCACGGGTCCACCGCGGCATCCAACTGGGACACATCACCCATGGTCGACACTGACTGACAGACGCCTACTGCTAACACACTTAGAGGGAAAGAACTATCCCTACAATCGTAGGAATGGGCTCACAGACCCCCATGATTGGCTGGTGATTGCTGTGAGTGCCAAGGACGTGAGCATATGCCGTTCCGCCAGTGATAACTCAGCCAAATAGCTCCCATGGACTCCTGGCTACGGATGGCTGTGTGCATTAAACCAGATTTAAACTTGCGATCTCCAGGTTATTAGCCATGCACCTTGCCGATGCACAATAGTTTCAATATCCTGTTTAGTTTTCCTTTTCACTGCTGTATTTGTCTCTGTTCTGTGAACTTCACATCCTATTGGTGGCTATTTGAATAGGATTATATTAGTAGCACTCACAAACTGAGATTTTTGTATTAATAAAAAATAATTCAGAAAATAGCAGAACTACAGTCCAGTATATGCTTTTCTGTTTCTGATGTTAACAGCGCTAAAGTAATCAGGAGAGAGAGCTCACAACCAAAGTACAGTATTAACTTATTTTTATCTATGACGACAAAATTAGTCTGAAAGTCATTCCATGACAGAAGTAGTTTTAATCTATATATCATATTCCTACACTAAATAATATCCCACATACTTTTTTGTATTTTGAAACCATGAATACACATTTCCTACATATTTAATATCAATACCCTGATTTAAAATAAGGATTTTATTTCCAAGAAACAGTCAGTTCCTTTTCTTCCATATAGTTCAGTATAATTATTTCCTGGTGAATCACAGGAAAGGTCGGAGTTTCTAAACACATGTATAGCCACTGCTAACAATAGCCGTGTGCAGCAGAAGGACTGAGTCAGCTCTGCGTTATGTTTCATCTGTGAAATGGATAAACCCTTGCCCGTGGTGCTTCCTGAAATGTGGGGATGAGGCTGGTAAATAGATAAAAAGAAGGTGCTGCTGACGGTGGTGGTGGTGTAACACCCACCTGCAGCGAAGCAGTGCTGAAGTTTTTAAGGACAGCATCTGAGATATGCTCTGAGATATGCGACTCTATGTGTATCTTGCAGAGGCGCTCTCTCAAATCAGAGTTTTGTGCTAAAGCCTGCAAAAGCAAAAAGCAAGCAGCATAAGCTGAAGTGCGCACGCACGCGCACACACACACGCACACATACACACACACACACACACACACACACACACACACACACACACACACACACAAAACAGATTGACAGCCATCTCAAATATTATGCGTTGAACATGGCAACAAAATGTAAATATTTGGGGTGGGTGAGTGACTCTTTTCTATCCACATTGTATATTGTAGCCATTACTACTACAAGGATGTTAAAAACAAACAAACAAACAAACAAACAAACAAACAAACAAACAAACTAACTAACAGACAGACAAACATAAAAAATGTAGCTTGTCATGTTACCAACAAATCACAAAGAACATAGTCCGAGTTAATGAAAACGCCACTGCAGGAAACTTTGACTGCTCCAAATCGTTAAGCTTTTAATTTATGTACAATGTCATTCATTCATTCATTTTATGAATCTCTTCATCCTAATTAGGGTAGTGAAGAGACTGGCACCCATCTCAGCTTCTGGGCGAGGGAAAAGTACATTCTGGACAGCTCGCCAGGCCAATGTAGGGCAGAAGCACACTGACAGCTATGCAGCCTACTCGTGACGAAAGTCAGAAATGGTTCTTTTCTGTTTACTTACAGGAGAGCAATTAAGGGAAAACAAACAAACACGCAAAAATTCCGTCCAGTACGCGGTAGTTTTACAGACAGAAATGTGTTCTTTTGTAAGAGATCAACGAAGAATGGCCAGACTGGATGGAGCAGACCAAAGGGCCACATTAATTCATTTGGGGAGTGAGCTGTACCTTTCCTTTCCTCTACCTTCATGGCTGAAGTGCCCTTGAGTAGGGTATCTAACCCCCAACTACCCTCCAGGCACCCCAATGCGTGTAGCAGCCCACTGCTCCGAGTGTGTGTGTGTGTGTGTGTGTGTGTGTGTGTGTGTGTGTGTGTGTGTGTGTGTGTGTGTGTGTATGGGTTAAATGCAGAAATGCACTTTGGGAGGGTTAAATGCAGAAGCAACAATTTTCCTCGCGAGATTACTACTCTAAAAAAAATCTGTACAACTGTGGCAATCAGAAAACCATTTCAGAAAGCAAAGAATATAAAATTTCAGGTGAATGGATCATGACAGAGATAGTACACATTGAGTTTCAACTCTGTCAGCCAAAGGTTGCAGAAGGCACAGGCGAACTAAAATTGAACAGCTGAAGACTGGAAAAATGTAGCCTGGTCAAATTTTTTTGGTGAGGCACACAGATGGTAGGTCAGAATTTACTCAGCATGAATCCTATGGACCCAACTTGTCTCTGGCAACAGACCCAGGCTGGTGGGGGTTCTGTAATAGTATGGGCATTCTTGACACAATTTGGCCCTGTTCATACCAATTAGCTCTTTAAATATAATTACTGTTGCTGATTAAGTGCATCCTGTCAAGTCTACAATTTACCATCTTCTATTGGTTAATTCTAGAAATTAAACTAGTTTCATAAACATGACAATGAATTCTGTGTTCATCAGCGGTCTTCCCACTCAAACTGCCTGCATCATATGGAACAAATTTGGGATGTGGAACAATCAGATTATTCAGTCATTCATGTTCTAAACTGATTAAACCGATTTAGAGTTGTGGGAATGCTGGCGTGCATCTCAGCTGGCTCTGGGCCATTCTCCACCCCTTTACACCTATGGGCAATTTAGCACCGTAATATAATTGGCCGTTCCAAATCACCCCTAGGTGTCCGTGTGAGTGGTGTGTGAGAGTTGGCCCTGTGATGGCCTGGCGAGCTGTTCAGGTTGTACTTTGCCCTCGCCCAGAGTCAGCAGAGATGGGCGCTCGCCTTCTTGACCTTAATTAGGTTTAAGTGGTTCAGAAATTTAATGACTATATATTGTTGCTGATCCAAGTACACTAGTAACACAAATACAGTCGGCCCCCGATTTACGAAGACCCCTTTGTACGAAATCCCCGGATTACGAAAAACATTTCCCTGAGTTTCCGTCCCCGAAATACGAAACAACCCCCTCTTATGAAAAGAAATTCAAACGCGCCAATCAAAATTTCACACGACGCGCGAGTTGGCTGTCTCTCAACATCCCGCCCACTGGCCTCCCAGATAGAGACAGAAGGAAGCTTCATGCTTTAGTTTTTAGTTTAGTTTTTTAAGTTGTTTTAATTCAGTAAATGTTTAATAAATGTGGGCGCATTTGAGCTCATCTGGAATTCCGATCCCTCAAGGAATCAAATTAAAGTTGAGTTTGT
This sequence comes from Plotosus lineatus, assembly GCA_024760905.1. Classification (NCBI taxonomy): domain Eukaryota; kingdom Metazoa; phylum Chordata; class Actinopteri; order Siluriformes; family Plotosidae; genus Plotosus; species Plotosus lineatus. Next base: position 47,272,967 of record CM045728.1, read on the forward strand.
CAAGCAGGGAATGCGCTTTGAATTCCACGTCTTGTGGGCGTGGCCCACAGCATGCGGCAAGAGAGGGAGAGAGAGAGAGAGAGAGAGAGAAGGAATAACGCTTTAGTTGTTAGTTTAGTTTTTTAATTCAGTAAATGGTCAAGCAGGGAATGCGCTTTGAATTCATGTCTTGTGGGCGTGGCCCACAGCGCCCACGCGGGACAGAGAGAGCGAGAGAGAGAGAGAGAGAGAGAGAGCGAGAGATAGAGAGGTGTGTGTGTGTGTGCGTTAATAAAAATGTTTAATAATGGTTTAATTAATAAATATGTTAATAAAATGGTTTAATGGTTTAATAAATAATTTTCTTTTACTTTTAACACATATTTCATACAAAATTGGTGTACTTTTGTAATTTTTAAAGGGTTTATGGGGTTTATCCAGTCCAAGGACTGGAGACTTGGAACGAATTAGACGTTTAACATGTAAGATGCAACCCCTACTTATGAAATCCCCGCAATACGAAAATGGCTGTGGAACGGATTCATTTTGTAAATTGGGAGCCGACTGTAGTCACAGTGCTATGACAATACTGTCCAGGGTGTAGTCTGCCCCAGAGTTGGCTGTGATGAGTGGAAGAATCCCTACGACCCTAGTTAGTATTAAGCAATTCAGAAAAAGGATGAAAGAATGAAAGTTTACAGCTGATTTTTTACAGTACTGACTTTCACATGTTACCTAAGCATTTAATATCTGTAACTGCTTAATCCTAATTAGGGTTGCAGGGAGGCTGGCATCCATCCCAGCCAACTCCGGGTGAGGGCAGACCCTGGACAGCTCACCAGGCCATCCCACGGAAGAAACACACTGACAGATTTTCAGCCTACTCTTGTTGAAAGTCAGCAATGGTTCTTTTACATGCCTCACATCATAGACAGTGAGAGACATGGCTGGCCTTTGATAACCCAGTTAGCTGCACTGAGCAATGAGTGATCATCTGCATGAAAATTACAAATTAAATTAATGTAATCATCAAAAAGTGGACCAAAATAGCCGACATATTGCATAATCCAACGCCATGAGAAAATGAGGCTGTATTGAATGCAAAACTAGGCCTTGCACAGTATACTGTTCCTAATAAACTGCTCAGGGATATTACATTTAATGTGATGTAAACTTTACCAAAGTTCATTGCTAATTAAAAATTACAGCCCCTTGATGCCTAATTAAAGACAATAAGACACACCATAATTTTTTTTGACAGTTTGAGTATAAAATAGTAACATTTGGACACAAGTCTGTTTTAATAGCGCATTCAAGACATGTCAGAATTATAGTAATTACAAGATAAAAAGCACTCAAAAAAGCATCTCAGCCAAACTCATAATTACCAGTTGGGATTTCTGAATTTACTGAAAGATCTGATTTAACAGTGTGGGCGAAATGATGTTATATAAAACTAAGGAATGGGGCAGCAGCTTGGAACAGTGCAATGTAAGGTTTTAAATCCTCTATGATTTTTCACTAAAAGCCTTAAACATATCATGAAAAAACTTTAGAGCAGCAATTTAACTTTCTTTCATGGTTCAGTTCATGGGTGTGTGTGCTGTCAGAAATAACTGACTCTAAACAGAAGCTCCAAGATAGTTTCTGTAATTGCTATAATTTTGGTATGACTATATAAACTACTGGCCAGTTCCAGCATATGTGGTGAAAATTATTTAGCAGAAAGTTGAATTTGCTTTTTAAAAAATGTTTATGAATGGATGTGTATTTGAGCTACAATTTTAGTTTAGTGGAGGTAAACTTTTCAACAATCCGTGAGTCACTAAACAATAATGTGTCTTCCAGAACAGGGCTTCCCACAAACTTACATATGTGACTCTAGAATACTTTCATTTTGTGCATTTTAATCTTTCTTCTCAGTTCATACAACCAAACCATCGCAGGGCATACACACACACACACACACACACACACACACACACACACACACACACACACACACACACACACACACAAATATATGCATGTACACAAATCGGACTTTGCTAATTGTGACAGAAAGCTCACAGCATTTAAAGCCTTCAGTTAGTTATGGACATAGGCAGGATGTTAAAAAGCACATGCATTGTAGATAATGCAAGCAAGGTGTGTGTGTGTGTGTGTGTGTGTGTGTGTGTGTGTGTGTGTGTGTGTGTGTGTGTGTGTATATCCTGCAGCCTTACAGAAGCGAGAGCACTCTTCACGCCCAGGAGCTGTGCAGATGGTGCTGTGTATGTGTCCTGCTCCATTATATGCTTCAGTTTCTCTTTCTCAGAAATTAGAGAGCCAAGTGCCGACTTGAGGTTAGTGTGCACTGGAATCACAAACATACAAAAATCTTAATGTACTTTTAACACTACAACCATTATAAATCTTGTATATAATTTGTATAAATGTCTAGGAATACACACATGTACATATTCAGGTTCCTATGTCTGGAATATATAATGACCCAGAAGCTGTGTATACTAATATGTAACTCATGTCTGTCTGTCTGTCTTTCAGCTTTTTCCCTTTTTACTCGGGAGTCGCCACAGCGACTCATCTGATTCGCACGTTTGATTTGACAGAGGTTTTTTTTTATGTCGGATGCCCTTCCTGTCACAACCCTTTTAGCAAGGGACAGAAACACGCTGACGACTTTGCAGCCTACTCTTTACGAAAGTCAGCAATGGTTCTTTTACATGCGTCACACCATAGACAGTGACAGACATGGCCCGCCTTTCATAACCCAGTTAGCTGCACTGGGGGTAATATGTAACTCATACTTAGGTTTATTTTATCAAAATTTTTTTCATGATCTCGCGCTCTCTCTCTCTCTCTCTCTCTCTCTCTCTCTCTCTGTCTCGCTCTCTCTCCACATAGTCATCTGTACATTATGTCCCGTGTTTGAACTCTTGGTTTCCCTCAAGCGCAGCGTATCTGATCAGATTTACAGAGAGTTTCACTAGTATCCAGTTCATTATAATACTGCAGTCAATTTGTTTCTTCTTTGAAAGTTTTTGCAGGAGTTCAGAAAATTATCATTCTGCTTCTCTTCCGGGACTGGTGTAAAGCACATATCAGCCACGCCCCCCTCTGCTGGAGCCTAGTATTAAGTGTACCTCAGGATAAAGTTTAATCATATTTCATACTTATATTTATGATGTATCTTTTTGTAGACTTTATTAATTTCTTACTACTTGTTCTTCAATTTCATTTCACTTTCACTTTCGACCTCGGACAGACCTGTTCGTATCTCTGGATGTTTGCATAACGAATGTTGGTAAGTTGGGGAGCATCTGTATTTATATTTTATTTACATCGTATGTTTTTTTTAAATGTTTAATTGTTATTATAAGCATTTATAGTATTCAACATGTATTTATTGATATTATACACATATACATGTACGTCTTCTTCTTTCACTTTCGGCTGCTCCCTTCAGGGGTCGCCACAGCAAATCATCCGCCTCCACCTCACCCTGTCCTCCGCATCTTCTTTTCTGACTCCAATGACCTTCATGTCTTCCTTCACCACATCCATAAATCTCTTCTTTGGTCTTCCTCGAGGCCTTCTGCCTGGTAGTTCCAACCTCAGCATCCTACTGCCAATATACTCACTATCCCTCCTCTGTACATGTCCAAACCATCTCAATCTAGCATCTCTGACTTTGTCTCCAAAACATCTGACATGGGCTGTCCCTCTGATATACTCATTTCTGATCCTATCCATCCTCGTTACTCCCAGAGAGAACCTCAACATTTTCATCTCCGCTACCTCCAGCTTGCCTCCTGCCTTTTCCTCAGTGTCACTGTTTCTAATCTATACAACATCGCTGGCCTCACCACCGTCTTGTACACTTTTCCCTTCATTCTTGATGACACTCTCCTATCGCACATCACACCGGTCACTTTTCTCCAACCATTCCAGCCTGCCTGCACACGCTTCTTCACCTCTTTTCCACACTTTCCATTGCTCTGGATTGTTGAGCCTAAGTACTTAAAATCCTCCACCTTCGTTATCTCTGCTCCCTGTAACATCACCGTTCCTCGTGGGTCCTTCTCATTCACACACATGTATTCTGATTTTCTGAGGCTAACCTTCATTCCTCTCCTTTCCAGGGCATACCTCCACCTCTCTAGATTTTCCTGCACTTGTTCTCTGCTCTCACTACAGATCACGATGTCATCTGCAAACATCATAGTCCATGGAGATTCTTGTCTCACCTCGTCTGTCAGCCTGTCCATCACCATAGCAAACAAGAAGGGGCTCAGAGCTGACCCTTGATGCAGTCCCACCTCCACCTTGAATTCGTCGGTCACACCGACAGCACACCTCACCGCTGTCTTACATCTCTCATACATGTCCTGCACCACTCTAACATACTTCTCTGCCACTCCAGACTTCCTCATACAATACCACAGTTCTTCTCTTGGCACCCTGTCATATGCTTTTTCCAGATCCACAAAGGCACAATGTAGCTCCCTCTGACCTTCTCTGTACTTCTCTATTAACATCCTCAAAGCAAACATTGCATCTGTGGTGCTCTTTCTTGGCATGAAACCAAACTGTTGTTCACAAATGCTGACCTCTGCCCTTAGTCTAGCTTCCACTATTCTTTCCCATAACTTCATCGTATTGCTCATCAACTTTATCCCTCTGTAGTTGCTGCAACTCTGCACGTCTCCCTTGTTCTTAAAAATGGGCACCAGCACACTTTTCCTCCACTCCTCCGGCATCTGCTCACTCTCTAGTACCTTGTTGAATGTTCTTGTCAGAAAATCTACTGCTACCTCTCCTAGACACTTCCATACCTCCACAGGTATATCATCAGGACCAACTGCCTTTCCATTCTTCATCCTCTTCAATGCCCTTCTCACTTCACCCTTACTGATCTTTGCTACATCCTGCTCCTCAATGGTCACCTCTTCTACTCTTTTTCTCTCTCATTTTCCTCATTCATCAGCTCTTCAAAGTACTCTTTCCATCTTCCCAGCACACTTCTGTCATCAGTCAATACATTTCCCTCTCTGTCCTTTATCAATCTAACTTGCTGCACGTCCTTCCCATCTCTATTTCTCTGCTGTGCCAACCTGTATAGATCATTTTCTCCCTCTTTACTATCCAACCTATCATACAAGTCATCATACGCCCTCGTTTTGGCCTTAGCCACTGCTACTTTTGCCTTACGCTGTGTCTCCCTGTACTCCTGTTTACTCTCTTCGGTCCTCTCAATGTCCCACTTCTTCTTAGCTAACCTCTTCCTTTGTACACACTCCTGCACTTCCTCATTCCACCACCAAGTCTCCTTATCTACTTTCCTTCCAGAGGACACACCAAGTACTCTCCTACCTGTCTCCCTGATCACATTAGCTGTGGTTGTCCAGTCATCTGGAAGCACTTCCTGGCCACCCAAAGCCTGTTTCAACTCCTCCTTGAAGACAACACGACCCTCTTCCTTTTTCAGCTTCCACCACTTTGTCTTCTGCTCTGCCTTTGCTTTTTTTCACCTTTCTCACCATCAGAGTCATCCTGCACACCACCATCCTATGCTGTTTGGCAACACTCTCACCCACTATGACTTTGCAGTCACTGACTTCCTTCAAATTACATCGCCTACACAAGATGTAGTCTACCTGTGTTCTCCTACCTCCGCTTTTATAAGTCACCCTATGCTCCTGTTTCTTCTGGAAGAAAGTATTCACCACAGCCATTTCCATCCTTTTTGCAAAATCTATCAACATCTGTCCTTCTGCGTTCCTGTCCTGGATGCCAAACCTGCCCATGACTTCCTCGTCCCCTCTGTTGCCTGTACCAACATGTCCATTGAAGTCTGCACCAATGACCACTCTTTCACCTCTGGAGGTACTCTGCATCACTTCATCTAAGTCACTCCAGAATCTCTCCTTCTCTTCTAGCTCACATCCTGCCTGTGGGGCATAAGCACTAACAACATTGAGCATTACACCTTCAATTTCTAACTTGAGACTCATCACTCTGTCTGACACTCTTTTCACTTTTAGAACATTCCTGACAAACTCCTCCTTCAAGATGACTCCCACTCCATTTCTCTTCCCATCCACACCGTGATAAAATAGCTTAAACCCTGCTCCTAAGCTTTTAGCTTTGCTACCTTTCCACCTGGTCTCCTGAACACACAGTATGTCCACCTTCCTCCTCTGCATCATGTCAGCCAGCTCTCTACCTTTTCTTTGCATAGTTCCAACATTCAAAGTCCCCACTCTCAGTCCTAGACTCATGCCTTTCCTCTTCTCTCTCTGCCTATGGACACGCCTCCCACCTCTCCTTCGTCGACGTCTTCGACCAACAGTAGTCCAATTTCCATCAGCACCCTGTTGATTGACAGCACTGATGGCGGTCGTTGTTAACCCGGGCCTCGACCGATCCGGTATGGGGTTAATACTTCTGATTTGCATCATAAATGTTTGGCATTGGTTTTACGTCGGATGCCCTTCCTGACACAACCCTCTGCATTTCTCCGGGCTTGGGACAGGCATGAGGGAGAGAGACACTGGTTAGTGCCCCCCCACCTCATGGCTGCATTTACGTATATGTATACGTATTTATGGATGTGGTGAAGGTGGACATGAAGGTCGTTGGAGTAAGAGTAGAAGATGCAGAGGATAGGGAGAGATGGAGTCAGATCATTTGCTGTGGCGACCCCTGAAGGGAACAGCCGAAAGGAAAAGAAGAAGAAGAAGAAGAAGAAGATACATGTACGTATACGTCAGTCGGGGGTGGGTGGGGGTTATCATAATTCGCGGATTTCGATGGTCGCGTGGGGATCTCGGTCCCAATTAACCGCGGAATGTGAGGGATCCCTTTATGTGGTTTCCTATCAGGGTTGTATAGTAACAGCATATCTATTTATTCAAGTTATGTTTCTAAAACATTATGACTTTGATCTGATCTTGACCTTTGACTTGAACACTTTAGGATCAAATCATTTCTGGATCTCAGGGAGGGTAGTAAGGGCATCCGACGTAAAAACCTGTGCCAAATCAAATATGCGAATCAGATGATTCACTATGGCGACCCTTGAAAAAAAAGGGAAAAAGCCGAAAGGAAAAAAAGAACAAGAGCTAGGGTAGTAAATGTTTGGTGAACATTCGTGCACATATTTTTAGTGGGAGCTATAATTCTTAAATATGCAAAATAATTTAGGAGTCTGGAATATAATGGGATATGCTATAATCACAATAATCAATAATTAAATACCTCCTATAATCAGTTTTCTTCTGTATATAACTGTGATACATGATGCAGATGAGGTGGTTTATTAAACAGTGTCACTGTATTGTTCATGTACAGCGCAGAATAGGTTGTCTGATCTTTTTTGTGGTAGTTAAGGAACAGGACTATACATCATTATGTTCATAAATGAGAAATGATTAGGCCCCATAGAAAAAAAATCCAGCAGCATGAAGTGCTCCATAGAGCTATACTAATGAGAGAATTAACTAATGAAAATTAACTTCTTCTAAATTCAGCTTGTCTTTACATAGAAATAATACTTTTATAACTGCAAGCATAGAACATGTTTTCTTTTTATTAGAGTCTTCTGTTATTGGGCACTGTACAACAAATAAAACATAAAATAAAAATTCTATGTAAATGAATTTCCTCTTGTAACAGCTGTTCTCTCTGATCTCAGGCTGGAGAAGAAAACCCTCAAAAGTGTGAGCACAGCAGGCATCTGCTGCTTCCCTACTTGTGACGGAATGTTTCACACTCAGAGTCGCAGTCACATGAGGGTGGAGGAGACCCCAGATTTATCAGAGGGAAAACTGTGACAGTACATTCGCAATCTGTGTCTGTTGCGCATTATACAGTGTGGAAGATTTTCCTGAATGAGGTTCATGAGTGTTTTAAATATACTGCTACCAGGATTTGATCTACTTAAATGTTTGGTTTGTAATTCAAAAATATTATCCGTGTTTAAAAAGCAGCACTCACAGCTGTTTGCCACACGGCAGAAATCTTCTTGCAGTTTAGACACATCAATGGGCAAGTCAAGGGGTTCTTGATAGTTTTTATCAATGGCAAGATCAGCAGATGAAAGGTTGGGATTGGAGGCGTGAAGCCGTACCGAACCTGAGGAGATACAACTGGGGACCTGTAATAGAATGAGATAGCAAAGGACGAAATATGAGTATAGAAAAGCACAGACCAGACCTTTAGGTGATACTTGCAGCTTCTTCAGTTTGTCATTAATGAGTCGTTTCAATTGTTTGCAGGAGTAGAACTAAGTGCTAAAACAGGAAACTTACGCGCTGTAACTGTGTGTCCACTAAGTTTCCAGAACCTTTTCAGGAAGTAAAATCAAGAACTATATATTCCTAAATTTTACATCATCTCAAGTACAATTTATTAAATGACATAACAGATTGAGTTGTTATTTTGTAGGACATTTTTTTAGTGTTGCCTAAAAATACGCAGTTTATACGTATTTGATGTGATAACGCCCAGGGCGCTTTAAAAATTGGAGTGGGCGGGCGCTTATTAATATGTGAAATGTTACCAGCGGAGTAGAACAGTAAGTACTTATTACCATCGAGATGGGAAACATGAATAATAACAGAACAATAAAAGGGTTTTACTGGTATTTGTAGTATTCATTGTGTGGTATCAACCAAACGACTTACATGAAAGCTGAAAATAAACAGAAAACAGCATAAATTAAAAAAAAAGATCCTTACTTTTCCCTCCCGGTACTGTTCCTTTAAATATTTTCCCGGAAGTAAAATCAAGCCAATCAACACAAATGTCAACTTTAGCACATGTCACGTTGAACCATCTAACACGAACATAAACAAAAGCCCTTGTTCAGGAACGTGCTTAAATTTATGAAGTTAGTGAGCAGGAGAATCGGGTGAAAAATACTCATCATCACTTTCTGATAGGACCATATCTGGCTCATCGCGCCATTCATTCAGCGCATCCCATAGTTTGGCTGAAGCAGTTTCTAATGGTTCATCGGTTGTTGGGCATTTACCAAGAGAACACAGAAAAATATTTTCCTGATTTTTAAATCACGGTGGAACAATCAAATGTGTTGTTACTGATGAACATTATAGACATTCCCCAGTGGCAGGAGGTCTTGAAATACCATGTAAACTCACTTTTACAGGCAGTGAACACCTCATTTTACGCTTACAGAGACTGATCGAATAAAATTGGTAAGTTTGATCTACGATTTTATTCCAGTATACATGGGAGGTTACTAGACCTAAGATAAAAAAACACTGGGGGGCTTATTGGAACAGGGCACTTATTATGTCGAATACAGTATTTAATTTCAAGCCATTTTTTCCATATTCATGATTTACTATGCTCAGATTTACAATCTGTGCAAGATGACAGGTTGAATACTTTGTTGGTATGCAACGCTGGAGCATTTGTGGAAAGTTTTATATTGTGAAATATGCTGTACTGGCCCCAGGTATAAAACAAACCTTATATTTCACATACAGTACAGTCTAAACTTAGAACAGTGTTTTTTCATGTTTATTTTGTTGAACTTTAAGAAAAGTTGGACAAAGGCTCTTAAAGGGACATAAGTCAGATAAAGCCTCGACAAAAAGTATTTATTATAATTATTATTTTGATTATTACTGCCTTTATTGCTCAAATCAATACATTTTCATAAAGTTACTTCTCTGAAACTACTCCCGGACTGAGTTGATTCTGTGATGTCATATTTCAGGTACAGAGGTTAAAAACCTCTCTTACACAATAATTGCCTCTAGATGAACAGAGTGACTAATTACTAGCATACAAACGGGTGAAAGTCTACCCCATTTCAGCTTTTAAAATCACTTTTCACAACAGGAGACAGGCCATTTAAGGCACTTATGTTTTTTTCAGAACACATTTTCCTCTGCATATTGCAGGAGAAAAGCACATTCAATGTTATTTCATTTACAGACATTGCCATTTATGAAGAAAATGCAAGATGTAGGAACTGCTCTCATACTGCTTAATATCAATCTTGATCATCTTGTACTAAATGGGTCTCTGAAATAACAATACAATGGTACCTCACTTTACAAAAGTCTCACCAAATGAAAAATTCAGATTACGAAACGCCTTTTCCTAAAATTTTTGTCTCTGGATACAAAACAAATTCACGTTACAAAAGCGGCATCTTAAAAATTCAAATGCGCCATTCAAACATTAAAATGCACCACTCAAACATTAAAACGCGCCATTCAAACAACGCACGATCTGCTCTCCCATCAATGACGTTCAAACATCCCGCCCCGCTGGCCTCCCATTGGCTAGGAGGGATGACGCACTCCCTCTTATTGGCCATCTCCCAACATCCCGCCCCACTGGCCTCCCATTGGCTAGGAGGGATGACGCAGCTCCCTCCCATTGACTATTATAGAGCTGCGTCTACCATAATGCTTTTCATGTAAAGGACAGAGTTTCATGCTTTATTTCTTGACTCAGGCTTTTAACCTTCCATAAACATTTGTAAGATTATGACTCTGCTAAGAAGACATAGTCAATGCACGCACGCACACATGTGCACATACACACACACACACACACACACACACACACACACACACACACACACACACACACACACACACACACACACACACACGCACACGCGCATGCGATTTCCGGTGCGAGTGAGAAGAAGAAATGGGCTCGAGTGATATCGCAAAGAAATATGGCCAAACCCGTCTACCATTGGTATGATATTGAAGCAGCAGGAGGTCTTAAAAGGTATGCTTTTATAATTTTTATAGGGTTTAGGGGGTAGTATTGGGGGCCTTGGAACAAATCACACGTTTTACATGTAAAATGCAGCTCAATTTACGAAAAATCCAGGTTAAGAAAAAGGGTCTGGAACGGATTAATTTCGTAAGGTGAGGTTCCACTGTACTCTTCAGTCACCCTGTGAACACCCAATCCTGTCTGTTATTGGAAGCTAAGCTGGGTAGGGCCTTGTTAGTACTTGGATAGAAGACTGCCTGGGATGATCAAGTGCTTTGGAGGGTAAGGGATAAGGCTTGCCAACCTACCCCATAAAAAATGTACTAAAAGGACAATCAGAATGGTCGTTAACCCTCCACCAAGAGGTTGACAATAATGAGACAGTAGTAGGCCAGTAGGCCTCTGTCAGTCCGAAGGACTATGGAGCTGCACTCTGGCTGGTATCCCGGCTGTTGATACTCTCCACTGCGTAGAGCCTGGATAGGAAGTGTGGAGGACAGGCTGTTAACCAAGCAGCAAGTCTCCCCTCTTGGTGCCACTGGAAGGATCCAATAGAACGGCAGAAGCCGATACAACTTGGTTCCAGTGCCACTGCAGGAGTTGCCAGAACGTGGCTGTGAACGAACTGCCTCGTGGGACTCCGACTCCCAATTAGAAACATGCTGACGGCTATACAGCCTACGCTTAACGAAAGTCAGCAATGGTTATTTTGCATGAACCTCAAACCACAGTGAGAGACATGGCCGGCCTTTGATAACCCAGTAAGGTGCACTGGGGGGACAGTGGCAACTTGTTGAGAGTGGGACTTGAACCCCCAACTCTAAGATCAGTGATCCAGTCAACATTACCACCAGGCTACCACTGCTCCCAATAATGAGACAAAACACGTGATAAAAGGATAACGACATTTTGGACAATACAAAAGCCAAAAGCAGCAATAATAATCAACAAAGCAGTGCTTATCATCAATATGTGATATAACGGCATCCAGGATAACTTACAGTAATTACTTTTACACCTGCTTTCAATGAAGAACTGGTCAATTAAAAATACAAGAAGAATGCTGTACTAGATGTATCTATGTCCATAATAAAATTTAAGTATGTTATGTTTGCATGCACTCTGTGCTAAAAGGCAGCATAGATTCATACTGATGTCTTGCAAAGTGAAGCAGCCATATCATTTGCATAATTTAAGACCCCATTTATATTTTATGAGTGAGGCACCATATGTGTGAAAACACAAACAAGCAACGCTATACCTGTAACAGTGAAATAAATAAGACAACATATTAATAAGGTTCATAAAGAGCTACAAACTCTTCCATAGTTGTACATTATAAAATTATGTACAATTATATAAATATACTGTATCACAATTTCTTTTTGTTCAACTTAAAGCTGCAGATGCCATATTTACCCGCAGATATTTAATTCATCCAGTCAATCATCCTGGATACTATTGTCATTCATCTCAAGCCTAAGATGCTTTTCCTTATTAATATGTACATGCACTAGCACTATCCCCCTGGCAGCAAAGCAGCTCATAACTGTGAACTTTACACAGGAGTAAAATAAGTGCTTCAGCCAACGAATTAGCAGCAGTATCTTTAAACTCGTCCCAAATATTTCAATATAAATAGAAGTAAGATTTTTCAGTGTGGAATTTTCCTTTAGTCTTGTATGTATGGCGATGAGCAAGCACTGTACCTGTAGCATTGTTTTGTTGTCCTTGCTGTAATTTTTGGAACGCCATTTCCTGGGGTGTCTTTTTTCTTTTTTTGGGCTATCACATGGAAATGCCTGCAAAGTGAAAATTTAAAGTCATATTCCTTACAGGAGGTTTCAATCATGCTTGTGTGAGACTACAGAAGAAAACAAAACAATTAAATGGGCAAAATTATAATATAAGTAGTGTCTAATGAGGAAGAGATGAAAGTAATGGATTTATTCATTCATTCATTTTTTAAACTGTGTAATACTAATTAAGGTCGCAGTGGGGCTGGCACCCATCTCAGTTGACTCTGGGTGATGGCAGAGTACACCCTGGACCGCTTGACGGGCCATTTCAAGTGCTGGATATATCTCATTGAATCTTTGGATTTTAACTCAGTCAAAATTGATCACTGTGGGAATTGTAGTGATGTAAGTTGTTCAGACTAAAAAACAGGCTGCAAAATAAACTGTCTCTTCAATGACTTTAAGTACACAATACTAATTTATTCAGTTTATGATGGTATTTCAAATACGAACTTTGAATGCATGAGAAATAGTTACCATACTGCTTGCTTGACATTTTCTCAGAAAGATGTCTGAGGGATAAACATTCAACTTACTGCTTATATCTCTCCCAAAATTCTTCTCTAGTTCTGGTACATTTCTAGTACATTTTGAGCCACTGCATCACTTCATTTGTTACATTTAAGCACCAGAGAGCTTCAAAATTAATTTAAATGACTATCAATTTGGAACTGCCAATCAGCCTACTGTGCCTGTTTTTGGACTGTGGGAGGACTCTGAAGGAAGCCCACGCAGGCATGGAGAGAGCATGCAAACTCCACACAGAGATACCCTGAGCCTGGGAATCAAACCCGAAATCTTTTTTTCTGTGAGGTGAACATTCTAACCGCTCCTCACCCCTATGATCACTTATTCTGTGCAATTTCCAGTGGCTCACCATTGGACTGTGAGACTGAAAAAAAAGTCTAAACAACTGCTTTCTACATGAAGTTGACTATTATTCCTATTTCCCCCACATTGTATTAATGAAAACTGAACTTCCTGAAGATACTATCTTTCCTGGTAAGTCTGATTTGCACATATTGGAGTTCCTGCAAAATGAAAGGCAGACATGCTGTTGTGGCATGAAAAGTGAAACCTGCAGAGCATTGATAGCAGGTGCAGAATAGGTGCGGTGTAGAACCTCCATGCTCCTCAGCAGGTGATTCAGCTCTAACAACTGAGCTTCACACTCAGACAGCTCTGTGATGTGTAAGAGAGAGAGAGAGAGAGAGAGAGAGAGAGAGATGGGTCCGGATGAAAAAATGACATGGATGAAACAAGGAAATATGAGCAGACCTGGCACAGTCAGTCTGTTATAGTCAGTTGTTCTTTTGAGCATACATAGACCTAAATACACACCTTTAGAACATCTGTCCAGGTCGTCAGAGTACTGAAGCCAAGCAGCCACCTTAGAGTGACTAGTGAAGGTGATAGGTGTGTGCAGAGAAGTTTGCTTGGCAAGAGAAGCACGCTGAGGAAAAACACACACACACACACACACACACACACACACACACACACACACACACACTGTGACTGTTTTCCAAACGAGCCTACATGTTTAGATTTAATATAAAAGCTCAGCAGCAATTTGTTATGCTCCACCACACTATAGCAGTGTTGAAAGCTTTACTTGACTGAACAACAGATTCGAAAAAATCGGACAGAAAATTCTATAATAGCATTGCTGACAGTAACCCTGGCAAGCTTTTTAACACAGGAAAAAAAATGGAAGTCGTTGTGTGCGAAGGTTGTGATTTCACTGTAAAAAGAGAAGTTTTGATTTGCCTTATTAACTTAAAGAAAACAGGCTGGTGAGAGTGAAGATGTTTATAATGTGATTTTTGCTGCAAACAGAGATACAGTATACAAGGATCCCTCACTTTCCGCGGTTAATTGGGACCAAGATCCCTACGCGACCAGAGAATTCCGCAAAGTAGAATCACCCCCCCCAGCCCCCCATCCTGACTGACGTATACGTACATGTATATGTGTATATAACACATCAATAAATACATATTCAATGCTATAAATGCTTATAATAACAATTAATCATGAAAAAAAATAATGTATAAGATGTAAATAAAATATAAATACACACACATACAGACGCGCACACACGCACGCAGGTGCACATGCATGCACTCAGAAGCGCACCTCACAACAATGTAACTAGTCTTAATGGGAGGTTTTGGGTAGCTTTTTGTTTTGTGTTTGATTAGGGTTTTTTTTTTTTTTTGCAAAATTTGCATTGTTTTTGTGGCACTTTCCTTAACCTTTTCCTCTATTCTTCCTTAATTTCCTTATTTTTTAATTTGATGAATATTTTTAGAAGAAAAAAAACGTACTGAAGCTGCATGAATTGAAGCATGACGTAGTGAGGGATCCCTGTAACATAATTTTTTTTTAATTCATAAGAAAATGCAGCTTTTGGCAAACTGCAAGAAAAATTAAAAATAAAACAGTTTGGGATGTGTAACCTGAACATTAACAAATTAATATTACAACAGTTAACAAACCCTTTAAAGGGGATTATTTGTGACGATTGACGATTGACCATAAAAAGCCTGGTACTATGTGTAAAAAAAAAAAAAAAAAAATATATATATATATATATATATATATATATATATATATATATATATATATATATATATATATATATATACACACAGTGATACCTCAGCTCACGAACATAATTGGTTCCCAGAAAGTGTGTGTAAGGCGAAAAGTTCCTCTTCCGAACATTTATTTCCCATAAGAAACCATTAAAATGAGAATAATCCGTTCCCAGGTCCCCATAAAACATAATTTTCTACTAAATAAGCCTTAAAACTACACAAAAATATACCTTATTTTATGTATAATAAATGTGCTATTGTATTGTAATTAAAGAAATAAACTGTACTGTATAATAAAGTCGTTTTATTTACCTTTGTGATGGTAGTTGATGGCTTGATGGAATGGAGTGGGAGGAGGAGGGAGGAGGGACTTACTGTTTGGAAGGAGTGTTTGGAAACACCTACTGTTTGGAAACACCCTTAGCCACACACGCACCCTTAATAGCTTCCTTGTTCTGAAGGATGGGAGCAATGGTAGACTTAGCGTACTGGTACTGGGACGCTGAGTCACACAAACGCACACCTCGCTCGTGTTTTTCAATGATCTCCGCCTGTGGTGGGGTCTTTTTCGGTCCCATAATAGCAAAAGTACACTCAATATGGTCCAAAATGTCTAGCAAACACAAACCACGTCCGCATTCAAAGAAAGGGGTGATTTAACTGTGACGCCGTGAGCGTGCGTCAGCTTCTCGTGGCCGCCACCGTGGCGCTGTTCGACCGTGTGGTTTGATTCGTCCGCCGAAAACTAGTTCGTCAGCAGAGACTATATGCTCGCAAATTTAATGTTCTTGAGGCAAAAAGTTCGTGAGCTTAAGCGTTCGTCAGCGGAGGTTTTACTGTATATATATATATATATATATAATATTATGTGTATTTTTTATATATATATATATACACACATATATATATATATATATATATATAATTACCATACACATCAGTTTTGAGATTTGAGTAATGGTTGAGTGCAAACCCCGCTTGAGAGCTACCTTTCTGACAGCTTTATTGTCAGTGAAGCCGGGAGAGGAGGCGGTGGGGAAGTGAGGATTGAAGAGTGGTTTCTCAGGGGGCAGCATGGTGATCTCATTCTGCCTGTACTGCCGGTGGTGACGCAATTTACAGACCCACTCATCAAACAGCTCCTGAGTCTTAATCTGTAAGCACAAGGACTAAAGTCATAACCTCCACACACATTTCTCACACCTGTGCCTCAAGAGAATTTTTGGGCATGTTCTATTTTTGCACATTTGAATTTTTTCATTTGCATCTTTTTACATAGCAGATGTATTTACACATGGTGCCATATAATGCATCCATCTAAATAATCAAGTATATAATATGGTATTATATGGTATATGGAATTCTCACCAATACTTTTTGCTGTTAAAAGGCTTAAAATTGACAGGATTTAAATGCTTCCTGAAATAAACATTGTTTGTGGTGTTATGAGACCCAACATTAAAATATATATCTTGGGCATATATACAGAAAAATATTCTGTTTTCTCTGTCCTGGCAATTTTTAAAAATAACTTTCGAGGAGTGTATAAATGCTATTTGCTGTATTGTAAATCAATAAGGCATTTCAGCATGCTGTTCATTAGCCTTCATGTTTCAGAAGCATAAATTGATATCATATCCCAGATAAAAAATAAATATAAAATCATATTGAAGATAAGAGATCCCAAGGACAGGGGTATCAACTGGTTGTCACATCTTCCCCCACCCCCCCAACAAAGTGCAGCTAACTGAGCTATCAAAGGGTCTCACGGTCTCTCACTTTCGATGGTGAAAGGCATGTAAAAGAACCAATGCTGATTTTCATCAAAGGCTATATAGCCATCAGCATGGTTCTGCCCTGTGATGACTTAGATAGCTCTCCAGGGTGTACGCTGCCCTATCTCAGAGTTCGCTGAGATGGACAACAGCCTCCCTAATTAGGATTAAGTGGTTCAGAAAATGAATGAATGAATGAATCACAGACAAGAGGCAATTTCAAGAAAACATTAAGTACAATAAGTAAGTTTTCCTGGTACTTTCATGACATGGTAATCTCTTCTTACTACTAATTTCTGTACATCTTAAGCTGGATTTCTGAAAAATATATAAATTATAGAAAAAAAGAGGGAAAGTTTCTTTAAACCATAAGCAAGTCTCGGTATTCTCTTTGATTGGGCTCATTCACTATATTTCCTACATAAGTTTACCTTTAGATGGTAAATGTTCTCCTCTGCATCCAGATCAATACACTTGGACTTCTTCTTTATGGCCATGACAGATAGACCAACATCAATGCGACCATGAAGCTTACCCTTCTCAATCTTAAAACACAACAGCAGTAACTGGTTAACCATCAATCCACTCAACAGTCGAATGCAACAAAATTTGCCTGTTGCCCTTGGCGACAGTTGCAATCTTGGTATACAAGTTTGTGAATTTAAAGGTGTTCTCCAACATTCTTCAACCTAATGTATATCAACTGGCTCTGCCGTGTATGTGCAATTACTACAAACAACAATTTGGACACATTTTCCTGCAAGAAGAAAAGTAATTTACTTGAAACTTATCAGAACTTATAATGAAGGCCTGAGGGCACCTGCTAACTTCCATCAAAGCATTTAAACCCAATAAATTTAAAGCATTCGAAAGAAAGCTTTAAATGTATTTTTTGTTAGAAAAAGAAAACATATTATGTCAGAGGCTTAATGGTAACTCTAGGGCTACATCTTAAAGTTACAGTTTTGAGTAATTTTGTGGGCTGCACCGTGGCACAGTGGTTAGCACTAGGCATGTAAATTGATTCTGCGCTCGAGCATCGGAGAGAAATGTATAAGTGCAGTAATAATTGAGCAATACCAAGCAAAATAACACAAAAACCTTAAAGAAAATGTGAAGAAACCTTCACTGCATGGTTTCTATTGCCCAAAATCTCACAATTGCTATGTTGAATAGGGCATGTCATGAGAGGGATCTTTATTGTATTAAAAGGAGAATATTTTTTCCTTTTTATTTGGTTAATGTGATGTACAAGTTTATTTCTATAAATTCAAATACTGGAACGTCAACATCATGTGCAAAACTCATTCAGAAATAATTACAAGCTGCTCCCCAATGAGGTCACGTCGCCACGCCTCTCTTTGTGCACGCACAAGACTACGTTTAAACCAAAATAGTGCTGTAAAAATACAAGACAACTGCTGGGTAAGGGCAGAAAATAAGTTTTAAAAAATATAAAATCAGACCGAATCACACCAAATCTACAGGAGTCATTACAGACGCTCCCCGACTTACATTTTTAATTGGTTCCAGACAGCCGAACATAAGTTGCAAGTGAACGTAAGTTGTTACAGTGACATATGACGTATGACGTGTGACGTATGACGTTCATACTGTACTATACATCCATAAATACCATTACCGTATCTCATAAAACACCCCGAAATCAATTATTATAAACATAACATTGTAAAATAACATCAAATATATCAAATAATATCAACAATAATTTCAAATAAGTCACTTATTTATACCGAGTTACTTTACACGAAGCTTAAAACAGCCAATCAATTCTTACAATATGTGAGGCGGTCAATACCGAAAGTAGTGTACTTGCTGTGGGTTATACAGACTTCTGGTCTTTTAAGTGCACAAGGGTGCCGTTGAACTTGTTTAGAACACAGCCTGCACTGATGTGAATCCCAGCAAAGCGGGAAGTTCTTTCTTTTGTGTAAATAAGTAAACTTTATTCAAGAGATACATACAAAGAACAAGTACAAATCCTAATGAATATTAATATAAAAATAAGTATACACTCTTAGGATTCTGCTAAAAGATAATAAATATCTGTAATTGTTCTGTAATTTGTGGATTCGCGTTTTCAATCATTTTACAAGTCTTTGCTTAACTGAGTATGCATTAGATTGCGCCAATTCGAGCAGATAGTTAATTCATCTCTGTGTATGAGACTTGCACCCATGCCAGTAGGCTTACGTTTCTGACCAACCATATTTGCTTAGGGTTATAAAAGTCTGCAAAACAGTGTAAACATAAAGATCACAGAGACGATGTCTTAACACAAGAGTAACAAGCTATATAACTGATATATATATATATATATATATATATATATATACACACACACACACACACTCAGTCTGTAGTTTGTACACAATGAATGCAACGTCATTGCGATATTACGTCAGTGTACTATGTAGGTACGTCTAAAGTCAAAATTAGAATTTTTTTTTTTTAGAAAAAAAAAAAAAAGTAAAATCGAAAAAATGTAAACTGGATGAACATAAGTCCGGGAGCGTCTGTATAGTAAATTATTGGTTATCATTATCGATTTGAGCTGTCACAGGTTCAGTTGAGCAATTATATGATAGTTTTACAACTCGTTATAAGCCTAGTTATAGCATGTTCGCCTGGCGCCCGGTGCTCAGTGGTGGTGTATTTCTGTGAGGAGTTTTCATGTTCTTCCCGTGCGCCTGTGGATTTCCTCCAGGTACTATAGTTCCCTCACACATTCCGAAGACATGCAGAGTAGGCCAATTGTCTGTTCCAAATTGCCCCTGATCTGTGTGTGGGTCTGAATGGTTGTATGAATCTTGGCCCTGCTGTGGTCTGGCAAGCTGTACAAAGTGTACCCCGGCTTCACCCAGAATACCTTCCAGCCTTCCCATGACCCTAGGTGATTAGGTGATTCAGCGCATGAGTAAGTGATGAGTAAATGAGAATAATTTTTGACTGCTATTTTCTGCAAAGTGGAATGTGTCAAAATTAGTGCCTGTGGTAACCTGTGGTAACCTGTGGTAACCTGTGGTTACATCTTGTGCAGGCGATGTAATTTAAAGGAAGTCAGTGACTGCAAAGTAGTAGCGGGTGAGTGTGTTGCCAAACAGCATAGGATGGTGGTGTGCAGGATGATGCTGATGGTGAGGAAGGTGAAGAAGGCAAAGGCAGAGCAGAAGACAAAGTGGTGGAAGTTGAAAAAGGAAGGGTGTCGG
This sequence comes from Plotosus lineatus, assembly GCA_024760905.1. Taxonomy (NCBI): domain Eukaryota; kingdom Metazoa; phylum Chordata; class Actinopteri; order Siluriformes; family Plotosidae; genus Plotosus; species Plotosus lineatus. Next base: position 47,293,129 of record CM045728.1, read on the forward strand.
GTTGTCTTCAAGGAGGAGTTGAAACAGGCGTTGGGTGGTCAGGAAGTGCTTCCAGATGACTGGACAACTACAGCTAATGTGATCAGGGAGACAGGTAGGAGAATACTTGGTGTGTCATCTGGAAGGAAAGTAGATAAGGAGACTTGGTGGTGGAATGAGGAAGTGCAGGAGTGTGTACAAAGGAAGAGATTAGCGAAGAAGAAGTGGGACATTGAGAAAACCGAAGAGAGTAAACAGGAGTACAGGGAGACACAGCGTAAGGCAAAGGTAGCAGTGTCAAAGGCCAAACAGAGCGCGTTTGATGACTTGTATGCTCGGTTGGAAAGTAAGGAGGGAGAAAATGATTTATACAGGTTGGCACAGCAGAGAAATAGAGATGGGAAGGACGTGCAGCAAGTTAGATTGATAAAGGACAGAGAGGGAAATGTATTGACTGATGACAGAAGTGTGCTGGGAAGATGGAAAGAGTACTTTGAAGAGCTGATGAATGAGGAAAATGAGAGATAAAAAGAGTAGAAGAGGTGACTGTTGAGGACCAGGAAGTAGCAAAGATTAGTAAGGGTGAAGTGAGGAGGGCATTGAAGAGGATGAAGAATGGAAAGGCAGTTGGTCCTGATGACATACCGGTGGAGGTATGGAAGTGTCTAGGAGAGGTAGCAGTAGATTTTCTGACAAGAACATTTAACAAGGTCTTAGAGAGTGAGAGGATGCCAAAGGAATGGAGGAGAAGTGTGCTGGTGCCCATTTTTAAGAACAAAGGAGACGTGCAGAGTTGTGGCAACTACAGAGGGATAAAGTTGATGAGCCATACGATGAAGTTATGGGAAAGAATAGTGGAAGCTAGACTAAGGGCAGAAGTCAACATTTGTGAACAACAGTTTGGTTTCATGCCAAGTAAGAGCACCACAAATGCAGTGTTTGCCTTGAGGATGTTAATGGAGAAGTACAGAGAAGGTCAGAGGGAGCTGCATTGTGCCTTTGTGGATCTGGAGAAAGCATATGACAGGGTGCCGAGAGAAGAACTGTGGTATTGCATGAGGAAGTCTGGAGTGGCAGAGAAGTATGTTAGAGTGGTGCAGGACATGTATGAGAGATGTAGGACAGTGGTGAGGTGTGCTGTCGGTGTGACACAAGAGTTCAAGGTGGAGGTGGGACTGCATCAAGGGTCAGCTCTCAGCCCCTTCTTGTTTGCTATGGTGATGGACAGGCTGACAGACGAGGTTAGACAAGATTCCCCATGGACTATGATGTTTGCAGATGACATTGTGATCTGTAGTGAGAGCAGAGAACAAGTGCAGGAAAATCTAGAGAGGTGGAGGTATGCCCTGGAAAGGAGGGGAATGAAGATTAGCCTCAGTAAGACAGAATACATGTGCATGAATGACAAGGACCAAAGAGGAACGGTGAGATTACAGGGAGCAGAGATAAGAAAGGTGGAGGATTTTAAGTACTTAGGCTCAACAATCCAGAGCAATGGAGAGTGTGGAAAAGAGGTCAAGAAGCGTGTACAGGCAGGTTGGAATGGTTGGAGAAAAGTGTCCGGTGTGATGTGTGATAGGAGGGTATCGGCAAGAATGAAAGGAAAAGTGTACAAGACGGTGTTGAGGCCAACAATGTTGTATGGGTTAGAAACAGTGGCCCTGGGGAAAAGACAGGAGGCAGAGTTGGAGGTAGCAGAGATGAAAATGTTGAGGTTCTCTTTGGGAGTAACGAGGATGGATAGGATTAGGAATGAGCACATCAGAGGGACAGCACATGTAAGACGTTTTGGAGACAAAGTCAGAGAGGCTAGATTGAGATGGTTTGGACATGTACAGAGGAGGGATAGTGAGTATATTGGTAATAGGATGCTGAGGCTGGAACTACCAGGCAAAAGGCCTAGAGGAAGACCAAAGAGACGATTCATGGATGTGGTGAAGGAGGACATGAAGGTCGTTGGTGTAAGAGAAGAAGATGCAAAGGATAGGGTGAGATGGAGGCAGATGATTCGCTGTGGCGACCCCTGAAGGGAAAAGCCGAAAGGAAAAGAAGAAGAAGAAGAAGGTAACCCCTGGCACAATGTAGGTGTAGTAATAAAACATTAAGTTAAAAATTGTGTAGCATCACTAGACTGGCTCTGTATGTAGAATGGCTGAGATCAAGTCAATCTGTAGTTCACAGCTGAATGTTCAAACCCTGTCAGTAACAAAATGAAAGCAGAGGAGGAGGTTGAACCCCACCTGCTGCAAAACAACAGAGAGCGGGAATGATGGCGAATGTCTGAAGTGACACACAAATGATGGATATTCTGTATACTCACATCAGCTGAGCACTTGGCATACTGTAGAATCCCCTTATCCAAGAAGAAATATCTCTGTACACAGAAAGAGAGAATAGGTTGCAGAGCATATCTCAGGTTAAGTCAATTTGAGTGATAGATACAGTCTCTCTATAGTTATTATATCCTCATATACTCTATACTCTGTCATCTGTATTATATTGCTTACAGCTCATATTAGAATTTCCCATCGCTCTCTGTTTTTATTCATGACTAAATGTGTGGAAGAAAACTGGCAAGAAATGTGTCGAAAATCCTCATCACTGATTACCTAGCAACAGTAAAAATAAAAAAATTGACATAGCCTTCAAGGATGAGCTAGTTATAATTACACAACAGCTTTTCCACAACAAGTTATTAAATACAACCAGAGATTTCCCATTTTAAAGCTATCACCTGCCACAACAATGCATATTTCTACGGAGGAAAAAATTAGGCCCCCCCCCCCCCCCCCCCCACACACACACACAACCGCCCACACATATTTTCCCATTTAACATGGATATAATCACACACAGGTGTATCAGATCAGGTGCACATGATCAGAACATCATTACCGAGTATTTTGAAGAAGGCTTGCACGACAGTTTTTAAACCTCAGACATTTAGTTTGGTTTGCCCTGACTGTTGAAATGAGACTGACCACCATGGTGAGAGCTAAAGAGCTGGCTGAGGCCTTCAGAAAGAATACTGTGGCTGCTTATGAGTCTGGGAAGGAATTGAAAAAGATATAAAAGGAATTTGGCAGCAGCCATTCCACCAGCCGGAAAATTGTTTACAAGTGGAGGACATTCAAAACAATTGCCTCCATGCCCAGGTCTGGCTATCCAAGCAAGTTCAGCCCCAGAGCAGACCGCAAGATGCTAAAAGAGGTCATCAAAAGTCCTAAAATTTAATCACATGAGCTATGGCAGTCTCTCGCTACTGTCGATGTGAGAGAGCATGACTCTACTATCAGAATGAGACTACACAAGTTTGAATTTCATTTGAGGTGTGCAAGGAGGAAACCTTTTCTCTCTAAAAAGAACATTAAGGCCAGACTAAAGTTTGCCAGAGAGAACATAAACATAAACATAAACCAGGTCTTCAGGAATAATGTTCTTTGGACAGATGAGTCTATGAGGGGGGGGGGCTTGAGGAACATGTAAGACCATCTGTAAAAAAATTAAAGCTGAAATGGAACTGGACACTGCGACATGACAATGACCCCAAACATACCAGTAAATCCACCAAGGACTGACTGAAGACTAACAAGTGTACGATCCTGACCCAGATCTTAATCCCATTGAGATACTTTGGGGTGACTTGAAACGAGCTGTGCGTGCAATAAACTCAACAATCATCTAATAGCTGAAAGAATTCTGCATTAAGTACTGGGGCAAACTTTTCTCAGATCAATGTGAGAGCCTGGTAGATGGCTACAAGGAACGTCTCACTGAAGTTATTTCAGCCAAAAGGGGTGACACTATTTATTAGAGGTTAGGGTGTCCTAAATTTTTTTCCTTCAATGAAAATGTGCATTGTTGTTCATATCTTTTGTTTGATGAATAAAAATATGTCAATTTATGTTTAATTAAAATTAAATCACTTTTTTTTTTCAGAAATACGGTAAATAAACACAAGATTGGACATTGTTAGGTGAACACCTGAAACAGCATTTACAAACAGAGTAAAAACTACGATGGCAATGATGTACTCTGTGTGTTAGGTCAGTATGCAAGACAATCACTCATCAAGTGGCTCAATCAGGTTAAAACACACTGTGTAAAGAGCTGTTGATTTGAAGAGGACAAGCGAAAGGGACTGTTGTAGGGAACAGCAGGACACACACACACTGACCTTGTGCCAGCCTTTCATTGGCCATTTTCGTCTCTTCAGCATGAAGCCCTCCTGTCTCTCAGGTAACTGAACATTCCCAAAACCACCACGCAATCCCTCCACAATCTCCCAGCTGTCCTGTACACAATCAAAGAATATGATTGCATGCAGCAACACACAAAGAAATCAGCCTTGATGAGCTGATGTGATAGGTGAATGCCATTCATAAAAGATTTTTAGGATAGCTAATAATAATAATAATAATAATAATCTTGGGTAAAATATTAGGATGTCGAAAATGTACAAAAATTAACAATTGAAATGCAGTTGTATTCATGTATTAATTAATCCGGGAAAATAATCAGATGTATGCTTATTTCATGCAGGTCACTATTAAAAAAAACAAAAAACAAACAAACAAAAAAAAAACCGCCAGTGCTTACTAGTGTATTTATTGGTAAATTAACCTTATTAAAACACTTTTGATCGAACAGTCTTGCATAAATTCAAGCGGGTATTTTGAGTGGGTTTTCTCGAGCTTTTTCATTCCTTGTTTATTTTTAGAAGGTTTCACTTGACCTGTTTTAGCGAACACCACAATATGTCTCAAAGGAACTCATGTCAGGACTTGTTTTAATTTTAAAACATGTACAGCATTTTGTCAGTTTGACCCACTCTGTGTTACTCCTGTAGTTCACAATGCGGTTGTGTTACATCATCCTGATCATGGCATGACAGATGCCATGAAATCTTGCTGGTACAATTTTCCAGCGCAATATTAATTCACTGTCATGAGTGACTGCAGGCTTTTCCAGCTACGAAACACCAAGGAAGTTGCATATAATTGAAAGCAACCTCCTTCCACCATGTTTGGATAACCTTTGGTGTAATTGCTTTTTTACCTTTCACATAAGCGGCACAGAAGATAGCGTGATGCACCGAATTATTTTTTGCTGGAAATCGTGTGTTTGGATGTTCACAGTCAACGAGTGCACAATAAGTCCTAGTAAATTACAGGGATCCTTCACTTTCCATGATTAAGTGAGACCGAGATCCTCATGCGACCAACGAAATCTGCGAAGTAGGATCACCGCACAACCGCACAACCCCCCCCCCCCCCCCCCCGACTGACGTACACGTACATGTATATGTGTATATAATATCAATAAATACATATTCAATGCTATAAATGCTTATAATAACAATCAAACATTAAAAAAATAAAGCATAAGATGTAAATAAAATATTAATACACACACATACAGACACATGCGCGCACGTACAAACACAGATGCGCGTGCATGCACTCAGATGTATACTTAACAACAATGTAACTAGTCTTGTGTTGGCTTAGGGTTTTTTTTTGCATAATTGGGCTTGTTTTTGTGGCATTTTCCTTAACTTTTCCCCCTATTCTTCATTAATTTCCTTATTTTTTAATTCGATGAATAGTGGTGGTCTAGTGGTATAGGGCGCTGGATTGCTGATCCTAAGGTTGGGGGTTCGAGTCCCCACAAGGTTGTCACTGTCCCCCCAATGCAGCTAACTGGGTTATCAAAGGCCAGCCATGTCTCTCACTGTCTATGGTAAGAGGCATGTAAAAGAACCATTGCTGAGTAGGCTGCAAAGCCGTCAGTGTGTTTCTGTCCCTTGCTAAAAAGGGTTGTGTTAGGAAGGGCATCCAACATAAAAACCTATGCCAAATCAAACATGCAAATTATTCACTGTGGCGACTCCTGAAAAAGGGAAAAGCCAAAAGGAAATCATCATCATCATTAAAAAAAAATGCACTGAAGCTGCATGAATTGAAGCGCGAAGTAGCGCGGATCCCTGTATTACCTTTTGTATGAGCTATATATTGTTCATGCTATTATTGATAAACATTTGAGAGCTTGTACCACATTAAAGTAATTTAGCCAGAGTCATTACATTTACATAGACAGTAACTTTTCATGAGAGCTTCCAGAAATTGTACTACTAAACTGTTTGATTGGTGGATGCATGCGTTCACTAACGTTTCGTTTGTTACGGGTACTCACACACACGTATATTCTGATGATAAAGTTGAACTTCCAATTATCTAATTAATGGTAGAATATTAGATTTATTGGAAAGTGACTCTCTGTCTCTGTAAATGATTATAATATGTATTCTTCTTCTTCTTCTTCTTTTACTTTCGGCTGCTCCCTTCAGGGGTCGCCACAGCAAATCGTCCGCCTCCACCTCACCCTGTCCTCCGCATCTTCTTTTCTGACTCCAACGACCTTCATGTCTTCCTTCACCACATCCATAAATCTCTTCTTCGGTCTTCCTCGAGGCCTTCTGCCTGGTAGTTCCAACCTCAGCATCCTACTGCCAATATACTCACTATCCCTCCTCTGTACATGTCCAAACCATCTCAATCTAGCCTCTCTGACTTTGTCTCCAAAACATCTTACGTGGGCTGTCCCTCTGATATACTCATTTCTGATCCTATCCATCCTCGTTACTCCCAGGGAGAACCTCAACATTTTCATCTCCGCTACCTCCAGCTCTGCCTCCTGCCTTTTCCTCAGCGCCACTGTTTCTAAGCCATACAACATCGCTGGCCTCACCACCATCTTGTACACTTTTCCCTTCATTCTTGCTGACACTCTCCTATCGCACATCACACCGGATACTTTTCTCCAACCATTCCAGCCTGCCTGCACACGCTTCTTCACCTCTTTTCCACACTCTCCATTGCTCTGGATTGTTGAGCCTAAGTACTTAAAATCCTCCACCTTCATTATCTCTGCTCCCTGTAACATCACCGTTCCTCCTGGGTCCTTCTCATTCACACTCATGTATTCTGATTTTCTGAGGCTAACCTTCATTCCTCTCCTTTCCAGGGCATACCTCCACCTCTCTAGATTTTCCTGCACTTGTTCTCTGCTCTCACTACAGATCACGATGTCATCTGCAAACATCATAGTCCATGGAGATTCTTGTCTCACCTCGTCTGTCAGCCTGTCCATCACCATAGCAAACAAGAAGGGGCTCAGAGCTGACCCTTGATGCAGTCCCACCTCCACCTTGAATTCGTCGGTCACACCGACAGCACACCTCACCACTGTCTTACATCTCTCATACATGTCCTGCACCACTCTAACATACTTCTCTGCCACTCCAGACTTCCTCATGCAATACCACAGTTCTTCTCTTGGCACCCTGTCATATACTTTTTCCAGATCCACAAAGGCACAATGTAGCTCCCTCTGACCTTCTCTGTACTTCTCTATTAACATCCTCAAGGCAAACATTGCATCTGTGGTGCTCTTTCTTGGCATGAAACCAAACTGTTGTTCACAAATGCTGACCTCTGCCCTTAGTCTAGCTTCCACTATTCTTTCCCATAACTTCATCGTATGGCTCATCAACTTTATCCCTCTGTAGTTGCTGCAACTCTGCACGTCTCCCTTGTTCTTAAAAATGGGCACCAGCACACTTCTCCTCCACTCCTCCGGCATCTGCTCACTCTCTAGTACCTTGTTGAATGTTCTTGTCAGAAAATCTACTGCTACCTCTCCTAGACACTTCCATACCTCCACAGGTATATCATCAGGACCAACTGCCTTTCCATTCTTCATCCTCTTCAATGCCCTTCTCACTTCACCCTTACTGATCTTTGCTACATCCTGCTCCTCAATGGTTACCTCTTCTACTCTTTTTTCTCTCTCATTTTCCTCATTCATCAGCTCTTCAAAGTACTCTTTCCATCTTCCCAGCACACTTCTGTCATCAGTCAATACAGTTCCCTCTCTGTCCTTTATCAATCTAACTTGCTGCACGTCCTTCCCATCTCTATTTCTCTGCTGTGCCAACCTGTATAGATCATTTTCTCCCTCTTTACTATCCAACCTATCATACAAGTCATCATACGCCCTCTGTTTGGCCTTAGCCACTGCTACTTTCGCCTTATGCTGTGTCTCCCTGTACTCCTGTTTACTCTCTTCGGTCCTCTCAATGTCCCACTTTTTCTTGGCTAACCTCTTCCTTTGTACACACTCCTGCACTTCCTCATTCCACCACCAAGTCTCCTTATCTACTTTCCTTCCAGAGGACACACCAAGTACTCTCCTACCTGTGTCCCTGATCACATTTGCTGTGGTTGTCCAGTCATTTGGAAGCACTTCCTGGCCACCCAAAGCCTGTTTCAACTCCTCCTTGAAGACAACACGACACTCTTCCTTTTTCAGCTTCCACCACTTTGTCTTCTGCTCTGCCTTTGCCTTTTTCACCTTTCTCACCATCAGAGTCATCCTGCACACCACCATCCTATGCTGTTTGGCAACACTCTCACCCACGATGACTTTGCAGTCACTGACTTCCTTCAAATTACATCGCCTACACAAGATGTAGTCTACCTGTGTGCTCCTACCTCCGCTTTTATAAGTCACCCTATACTCCTGTTTCTTCTCAAAGATAGTATTCACCACAGCCATTTCCATCCTTTTTGCAAAATCTATCAACATCTGTCCTTCTGCGTTCCTGTCCTGGATACCAAGATTATAATATGTATTGACTTTTGAAATTGAGAGCTTACAGAAATTGTACTGAAATTAAGTCATTACATTAAAGGTTGGTGAATGCATGTGCTCACGCCACCAGTCATTATAAGGTCGAGTGGTCGGTTTTCTTGCCCCATAGCGGCAGGGTCTCTAGTTTGATCCTTGTTTATTGACTGTATGACTTTTGCTTGCCATACCTTGGTGTCCATAGCAGTGGTGGCTTAGTGGATAAGGAAACGGGTTACTGATCTAAAGGTCAGAAGGTCAAGCTCCACTATCATTAGTGTTGAGCCCCTGAGCACGAACGTTAACCTCCAATTGCTCAGTTGTATATAAATGATCATTGTAAGTCACTCTGGTTAAGAGCATCTGCCAAATACTGTAAATCCTCTGTGGAGTTCATCTGGGTGTTTTGGTTTCCTCACGTCTCCCAAAAACTTGCCAGTGGGTACACTGGCTATGCTAAATTTCCCCCCGATGTCAATATTTGTGTGTGAACGATTCAGTGTGATAGCTTTAGATTTCATCCCAGGTATGTTCCCAACGAGATGTTAACACCATAAATGGGTTAGAAGCCATTACTGATCATAAAAACATGTTTTACTTACATAAACATCAGCGACATTAATCATCACATTTGTTTTTTTTTGTCTCTGGTTTGAGAATTTTATATTCTATTGAGTCTTTCACTTCTGAGCATCAACCATAGGGGCAAGTTACAAATGTGCCTATTTGCAAACGATCTAACAGACTGCGGACTAATGGATCTTCTAAGCTTCAGAAATTCTTTTATCCAAAGCACTTTAATGGCAAAAAAATGGCACTGAACCAAACATAATTACTTTTGCTTTGAATCTTGAGGATCAGTTTTCAACTACACAAACTTGATTTCTTCACATTCAGCAGCGATGAACATTACCTATCTGCATGAGATTAACATTTTCCTTTCCACGGTAAAAATTTCTGTGATCATGGCATGGATAAGAGAATGGTGTCAGTCAACTAACATGTCTACTTAGGAGTAATGAGCTTTATACATGAAGCTCAAGCATGAGCTTCGAGACTATAGTCTCATATTGAAGATAACCACCATGCTTAGGCATACTCCCACTTATACAGTGCTGTGAAAAAGTTTTTGACCCTCACCAATTTCTGACATTCTTTGCACATTTGTTACTGTCATCCATTTCAGATCAAGCAAACCTAAAAATTATACAGTACAAAGATAAAACACAAGTAAACACAAAATGCAGTTTTCAGTGCCAATTGCAACACATCTGAATCTAGAAGTGTGAATAAGTAATTGCCCCTAAAACCTAACAGCTGGGGGGTCAGTGGTGGTCTAGTGGGATAAGGCGCCGGATCGCTGATCCAAAGGTTGGGGGTTCGAGTCCCACTCTCCACAAGGTTGTCACTGTCCCCCCCAGTGCAGCTAACTGGGTTATCAAAGGCCGGCCATGTCTCTCTCACTGTCTATGGTGTGAGGCATGTAAAAGAACCATTGCTGACTTTCGTAAAAAGAGTAGGCTGCAAAGCTGTCAGTGTGTTTCCGCCCTGCGATGGCCTGGCGAGCTGTCCAGGGTGTACTCTGCCCTCGCCCTGAGTTGGCTGGGATGGGCACCAGCCTCCCCGCGACCCTAATTAGGATGAAGCGGTTACAGAAAATGAACTGAACCTAACAGCTGGTTGAACCACGTTTTGCAGCAATAACTGCAGTTGAGTGTTTTCAATAAGAGGCGACGAGTCTTCACATTGCTGTGCTGGGATTTTGGCCCACTCTTCTCTGCAGAATTGTTTAAGATCAACCAGATTGGATGGTTTTTGGGCATGAGCAACCTTTTTGAGGTCATGCCACACCATCTCAATAGGGTTCAGGTCAGGACTTTTCAGCCATTCAGAAGTGGACTTGCTGGTGTGCTTTGGATCATTGTCTTGCTGCAGAAACCAGGTGCGCTTTAGCTTGAGGTCTCGAACTGATGGACAAACATTCTTTGCCAGTATTTCTTAGTAGCGAGCAGAATTCATGGTTCCATCAATCATGACAAGTTGTCCAGGTCCTGAAGCAGTAAAGCAGGCCCAGATCATCACACTTTCACCACCATGTTTCACTGTTGGCACAATGTTCTTCTTATCAAATGCAGTGTGCATTTTACCCCAGATGTAACGGGATGCATTTCTCCCAAAAAGTTCAACTTTAGTTTCATCAGTCCAGAGGACATTTTCACCAAAAGCTTTCGGGATGATCAAGATGATTCTTTGCAAAAGTGAGTCGTGCCTTGATATTCTTTTTTGTCAACAGTGGCTTTCGCCTCGGAACTCTTCCCTGGATGCCATTTTTGCCTCATGTCTTTCTGATTGTGCAGTCATGAATATTGACATTAACTGAGGCAATTGAGGCTTGTAGTTGTTTAGAAGTGGTTTTTGGATCCTTTGTGACTTCTCCGGTTAGTCTGCGCCGTGCTCTTGGAGTAATTTTGGTAGGTTGCCACTCCTGGGAAGGGTCACCACTGTGTCATGTCATCTGCATTTATGGATAATGGCTCCGACAGTGATCCGCTGGAGTCCCAAATATTTACCAATGACTTTGTATCCTTTCCCACACTGAGACATCTCTATAATCTTCTTTCTTGTTTGCTCTTGAATCTCACTGGATCGCTGCATGATGTGTGTTCAGTAGGGCTTACCTCACCTTGTCAGGCAGGTTTTATGTTTTGGATCTACTGATTGGAAATGTCTGGCAGCAACTACTTTTTCACAGAGGTTCATGTAGGTTTGGATAGGATTTTTCTTTTAACAAACAAAATCACATCAGGAAAGCTGCATTTTTGAATACTTGGGTTATTTTTGTGTAAAGTTTAAATTTGTTTGATCTGAAAAAGTTAAGTGTGACAAAAGTGGAAAACCTTTGCACAACACTGTACACACATGCACAGAAACGTTTTCTGAATCGGTTAATCGTAATTAGGGTCACGGTGAGGCTGATGCCCATCTCGGCTGACGGCGGGGTACACCCTGGACAGCTTACCAGGTCATCACAGGTCAACCCTCACACAACCATTCACACTCACACCTAGGAGCAATCTGGAACAGCCAATTAGCCTACTCTGCATGTTTTTTGACTGCGGAAGGAAACTGGAGAGCCCAAAGGAAACCCACGCAAGCACAGGAAGAACATGCAAACTCCACACAGAAATACCCGCGCTGGGAATCAAACCCGGGCCTTCTCGCTGTGAAACGGACATGCTGACCACTATACCACCATGCTGTGCACAGAAATGCAGTATATACATACAAATGGGAGAAATCTGAATTTTAAATCTGAAAATGCTGTCTGTCCAACTCCACCAGACTCTAATGCATTAATGAACACTTAAAAATATAAAAACTTAAAAGGATAGTGTGTTCTATGTCATTCTTCTTCTTCTACTTCTTTTTTCTTTTGGCTTTTCCCCTTATTTCAAGGGTCGCCACAGCGAATCATCTGATTCGCACATTTGATTTGGCATGGGTTTTTACGTCGGATGCCCTTCCTATCACAACCCTTTAGCAAGGGACAGAAACACGTTGATGGCTTTGCAGCCTACTATTTACGAAAGTCAGCAATTGTTCTTTTACATGCCTCTCACCATAGACAGTGAGAGACATGGCCCACCTTTGATAACCCAGTTAGCTGCACTGGGGATCTATGTCATTAATTACTTGAATACATTGACATTGGGGTACACATTGAACAGCTCACTGGTCCATTTCAGGGCCAACACACAACCATACGCTCTCACACCTTAGGGGCAACTTGGAGTAGCCAATGAGCCTACTGTGCATTTCTTTGGTCTATGTATGGGAACTGGAATACAAGGAGGAAATGGCTTTTTCAAATTTGCCTAAAAGTGTGAGTGTGAATAGTTATGTGCGTGCTGATCCCATGACGGACTACATGTTCCCCATCTTTTCCCGGAGTTGACTGAGAGAGGATTTTTTCCTTCAGTGTGCATCATTTCCTTTTCCTTTAAGTAAATTTGTAGTGGTTAGCTCTGTCTAACTCACAAAAAGAAGGTCTTAGGTTCCCGAGCTTGGACATTTCTGTGTAGTTTACAGGTCCTCTTCATGCGTGCGTGAGTTTCCCCAGGTACTCCGGTTAACTCCCACAATACAAAGACATGCAAAGCAGGCTAATTGGTTTATCCACATTGCCCCCTATGTGTGAATATCATTGGGAATGTTTGTGTGTTGGCCTTGTGATATTGCACTTTCTTCCATTTTTGGCTGAGATAGGCTCCAAACCCCTTGTGACCATCATAGGATTAAGTGGTTTGGAAAATTTGTGAGTGAATGAGTAAATCTGACCTTGACACTAATGTATCTTGTAGATTGCGGCACTTTATACTTTCACACATGAGCAACTCTGTGTTCATATTGAGAGTTGAGTCTGTCCTTGCAATTCATACTTTCAGAGCGAATAGAGGTTGTGCGTATGCACAATGGAGACAAGGTTAATGTACTCACTCCTATTTTGATCCATTTTATAATTACAAACAGTGCCTGAAGGAAAAAAAAATCATACTTTGTGCAATAAATTTCCTTTCTTAAAGGAACTATGGTGATATAAAATACACAAGTGTAAAAGAAAACTGATGTTAACACTTCCTCCGCAACATCACATTTGTACACACAAAAATGACTTCTGTATACATGCTATGGTAAATACTATTTGTGTATTATACTAAATCTCATTCAGTTTTTATCTTGTGTAATCTGATTCCTATTTCCATCAGAACAGATTATACACACATTAGCACTCACCTGTCGACTGTCATGTTTGGAGGAAGTGCTGCTGTTGCTGCGGGATGGAGAGGAGACCTTTTGGGACATAGTGGAGCTCTTCTCTTCTGAGCTCATCCCCCACAATCACACACAATGTGGTGGAAGAACGAAATAGGAAGTGAGGGGGGGGGGGGGGACTCAGCTGTTGAGCTCCATGTAGGTATGTCTTCAGCAAAAGCTGCTTGGCCCAGGTATTACACTTTGATGGGAGAGAGAGAGAGAGAGAGAGAGAGAGAGAGAGAGAGAAATGAGTTACGCTTAGTCATGAGGTAATCAATGCATGTCGTCTTTGTTCCCATCATTACATATACAGAATTAGCATTAAAGTACTTAAAGCATAGAAAAGCCTGGAATGACAATAATTATCTTTTTTTCATTTCACTTTCATTTATAAGACATTACCAAATCCCTATATGGTCTTTCCTTTACACAAAATGTGTGTGCCTGTACGAGTCTGAAAATTAGTTGGTTCATATACAAAAGGTCAAAGCACAATAGTTTTTCCCTCAGTGCAGATAACTGGGTCATCAAAAGCCGGCCATGTCTCTCACTGTCTATGGTGTGAGCTTCATGTAAAAGAACCATTAGTCTGCAAAGCCGTCGGCGTGTTTCCGCCCTGCGATGGCTTGGCGAGCTGTCCAGGGTGTACTCTGCCCTTGCCCGGAGTCGGCTGGGATGGGCGCCAGCCTCCCCACGACCCTAATTATAATTAAGCGGTTACAGAAAATGAACTGAACTGAACAATTGTTTTTATTGCATGATTTTTTTTTTCCCCTTGCATTTATTCTCAACCTCTTTGTCTTTCTCTGTCTCATCTACCCTCTGTACAAAAGCAAATACTCTTCAAGCTTGTCTTGGTCTTTCCCTCAGCGCTATTCCTCCTTCAGAGCACTCACTCAACATCTCTCTATCGCAGCGCCTCAAGGTTAATTAAATTAGGAGCTCTGACTCAGTGCAATGCCACTTAACTTTCTTCACATATGAAAGGAGTGCACACACAAACACCCATATACACACCCACACACATACATAAACCACACAACAGAGCACAACAAGAGCTTCAGCATGGACAATATTCTCTGCCAAATAAACTGGCAAATATATTCAGGGAATTTAAAAAGAAGTCATTCATTCATTCATTCATTCATTTTCTGAACCGCTTAATCCTAATTAGGGTCGCGAAGAGACTGGTTCCCATCTCAGCCGACTGTTGTCGAGGACACCGAAGGGCAGTTTTGAATCAATCAATGAGCTTAATATGCCTGTCCTTGGATTGTGGGAGGAAAGCGGCGCACCTGGAGGAAACCCAAGCATGTGAGAACATGCAAGCTCCATGCAGAAATGCCTTTTGCAGGCTCAGGGCTCAAATTAGCCAACTGGCCAGACAGTCAATCTTTGGATTGTGGGAGGAAATCATTATACCATTCTGCTGCCTCAGTGCCACTAAAATTGTCATGAAAAAGTGGAAGCATTTCAGTTAAAAATATGAAGATTTTTAAGAGTTGTGTCTTGATTTTTTTCCCAAATTTAGTTGCCAAATAAACCGTATAAGTATGCCATGAATGTCCACAATCTTCTTCTTTTACTTTCGGCTGCTCCCTTCAGGGGTCGCCACAGCAAATCATCCGCCTCCACCGCACCCTGTCCTCCGCATCTTCTTTTCTGACTCCAACGACCTTCATGTCTTCCTTCACCACATCCATAAATCTCTTCTTTGGTCTTCCTCGAGGCCTTCTGCCTGGTAGTTCCAACCTCAGCATCCTACTGCCAATATACTCACTATCCCTCCTCTGTACATGTCCAAACCATCTCAATCTAGCCTCTCTGACTTTGTCTCCAAAACATCTTACGTGGGCTGTCCCTCTGATATACTCATTTCTGATCCTATCCATCCTCGTTACTCCCAGAGAGAACCTCAACATTTTCATCTCTGCGACCTCCAGCTCTGCCTCCTGCCTTTTCCTCAGCGCCACTGTTTCTAAACCATACAACATCGCTGGCCTCATCACCATCTTGTACACTTTTCCCTTCATTCTTGCTGACACTCTCCTATCGCACATCACACCGGACACTTTTCTCCAATCATTCCAGCATGCCTGCACACGCTTCTTCACCTCTTTTCCACACTCTCCATTGCTCTGGATTGTTGAGCCTAAGTACTTAAATGAATGTCCACGAATATGAATATGAATGTCCATGAATGTCCACAATACATGTCTATATTTGTTAAGTAGACTTTCAGCTGGCAAATCAAAAGAAGTCCGGAGTTTTTCAGCCCAGCATGGATGAAATCTTGGGCTGAGCAGTTTTCAAAGGCTCAGATTGTCTTACAAGCACCTCACCAACTTAAAGTATGAACGATAAGAAACGTAAGAATAATTCAATATAATTTCTATATAATTGGTTATCTCTTGTTCGATAACCCCATTCAAGAGATTCTGGCTATTTTCTTCAAACAACCATGACACTACCCCTCAAAAGCATAAAAAATAAAAATCTGTTTCACAAGATCAGCACTAGTTAATTCCAGAAATGTCAAACTCAGCTACTTCTTCTCCTCCTTTCTGCTCTTGATAGGGGTCGCCACAGCAGCTCACTGCCTCTATCTACCTCGTCACCGCTATCATGCCAACGACCTATGTTTCCTTCATCACCACATCCGTTAAACTCCTCTTTGGGCCTTCCTTATCTCCTCCTGCATGAAGGTTTCATTCTCAACATGCTTCCCTCAATATACCCCACACTTCTCCACTATACATGCCCGCACCATCTGAATCTCGCCTCCCTGACTTTTTTCTCTCAACCTTACTACTTGCACTGTTGCTTTAAAATACTAATTTCTCATCCTGTCCATCTTCATCTCTCACAGCAGTTTAAACTCTGCCACTTTCATCTTTGCCTCCCTCTATCTCCCAATGCAACTGTGAACCATACAATACAGCTGGTCTCACAATGCCCTTAAAACTCTGGCAGATTTGGTTCTATTCCAAACCCTACTCTGCTACTGTTGCTATACATCTTACACCATACGGCTGCACACAATGTACTTTTTTTACAATCCTGACATCTGTGTAGGGTATCACACGTCTCTCGAAACACCCTGTAATAAGTCTTCTCTAAGTTCACAAACACGGACTGCTACTCCTGGCCTTCTCTGCATTTTTCTATCAACATTCCATTTGTCAGTGTTACAGAGGAAGCTGTACGCAATCCCTGAGGGAGAGAACCAGGGTACACCCAGAACAGGTCACCAATCAGCTGTGTCAGAACTGTACCCTGTGACATTATTAAGCCATGCTGTGTCATATTTCTTTACAGCACATGGTTTTTTTTTTATATTTCTTTGCTTGTTTGTTAGTTTGTTCAGTTTAATGCATGCTGGAAAAAGACATGTAAGGAAACAATGTGGATAAAACCCTCACAATACATGAAACACATCCTCTACAAGTAACCACATTGCTGTTCATGGTTAGCATAAAAAGAAAATAGTATTATTAGTAATATTCTAGATGCTGTACTTCTGTGCACCCACACTTAATCCACACTATACTCACAGAAGAAACAACACTAAAGACCTCAATTTTAGGCAGCATTTCAATCCACTTCAGTGCCACGAGACATACAACTCACACATTTTCAAACGCTTTCCAGATATCTGACTCACTGATTGTTTGGAAGTCTTCAAAAAATTCATATGATTCATATCCCCCTATACTGTCTTTGCTGAAATACTGTCAGGCTGAAAAATAAAATGAACCAAAGAGTGCACTCATTTAGGCTGATGAAAAGTTTTGTGATAATTACAGCCTATTAGACTGAATGCCATGTTTAATATAAATGAAGACACACTACACAGTTTGTGGTACTTAAAAACTTATGAAACTTTTGTCTTTTTAATTAATTGTAATCAAACTTTTATCACAGAGAAAACTCTATCTAACAAGAGTCATTAGCAGGTGCTTAGGTCTGTGCAGCATCCAGGAGCATTAAAGTTTGAAATAACTCTAATGAGTTGATGTAAAATGTGTGACTAATTCGTCATGGCGATGTCTTCAGTCTATAATATATAACTTCATATTATTACACCTGTCTCTACTATGCGGTGTACAAATATCAGTACAGTACAGTGAGTCGTCGACCTATGACCTTTGCGAGTTACGTCTGATCGACTTTTACGACCGCAAAAGTGGTGAAGCATGATTCATGGCAGTGCAGTACGAATGTTGTGTACGACAGTTGTTTGCACTGCCGGCAGTGCCAGCATCTTAAAAGGCCAAGCAGGAGATGATGCAGCTTCACTTTCTAACTGCTCAGAGCTCAGAGCGAATCTATTCATCTACTTTCAATGCCACGTCACTGTGGCGCAAAGTGGAGAGCCAATCCTTTCTGTACGCGGGTGGGTCCGATACATTGAAACTCTAATTTTATTGCACTCACACGCTGCAGTGTTTATGTGACAGGAAGCGTGTCCCAAGTTTTGGCAATCAGCTGGTCTGCGGGTTGAAGTTTTTCCATGTCTGTCCATTTGTTTGCTTGCCAGCTGTGCTTGGCTTTGTGGAAATGAGCTCAAAACGAGCTCAAA
Organism: Plotosus lineatus; assembly: GCA_024760905.1. NCBI lineage: Eukaryota > Metazoa > Chordata > Actinopteri > Siluriformes > Plotosidae > Plotosus > Plotosus lineatus. The sequence continues at coordinate 47,311,196 of CM045728.1, forward strand.
ACGAGGGAAATTTATCTCTTTACTCAAAAACAACACGTACAGTCTGTGGCTGTTGTTATAATCCAATAAAATTGGAGTTTGAAGCTATCGGACCCGCCCACACAGTGGAGTAGAGAAAGGATTGGCTCACCGCTGCGTGTCACAGTGATGTGGAATTGAAAATAGATGTATAGATTTAAACGAGATTTATTCATCTGTTTTTGTTTGGCGTAAGTGTATTTGGATGGAAAGTCGACATACAACTAGATCGATTTACGACCAGTCTGCTGGAACCAAAAGCGGTCGGAAGTCGACAACTGTCTGTATTCATAATGGTGTAAACTCACTCTTACTCATTTTCCGAATAGCTTAAATCTGCTATGGCCACAGGGCGAAAAAAGCTTATCTCAGCCGACACTGTGCAAAGGCAGGGCACCCTCTGAACAGCTTGCCAGATAATCAGAATACATAGAACCATTCATCCTGACATTCATACCTAAAGGCGATTTTTAACAGCAAATTAGCCTAATATGCATGCGCAAGAAACCAAAGTACCCTGGAAGAAACCCACACACAGGGAAAACATACAAACTCCAAACAGAAATGCTCCAGCCTTGTTAATCAAACCCAGGACTTTTGCTGTGTGAAAGACGGGCTAATCACCGTGCCACTAGTGCCACACAATTCATTAATCATTAATTTTCTGAACCACTTAGTGCTAATAAAGGCCACTTGAAGACTGGTACCTATCTCAGCCAACTCTGAGAGAGGGCAGAGTACATACTGGATAGATCACCAGGCTATCACAGCGTGCCATATCAGTGATGTACAATTTATACATATTATGTGTTGATCCATATCAATAAGCCAGCTATACTCTGTCAAATGACAGCTGTAAATCAGGAAAAGTAAAGGCTATCATTTCCCCAGAAAAAGATATGAAGCCGACCACTGCATCGTTTCAAACGGTTGCGCATGGTACACAACAGATGAACACTCTGAGGAAAGTGTAATCTACCTCCTTCCACGTTCATAAGTTTACAGATGCCGATGATTGGTTAGAGTTGCAGTGCTTGATAGAGGACTGTTGATGTCATCCTGCCCACACAACAGCATGGATTTTTTTTTTTGTTCTCAAGACTCCCAGCTATGAATAGCTGCATTGTTAGGATTTAAACTTGCAATAGTGTTTTCTAGCCTTCTATTGCATCACTCAGGAATCCAGTGCACGCCTTTTAGTGGCATGATTGACATAATTTGTTTTGGCATTTAGTGAGGCAATAGATGGAAAACGTATGTGATTTGAAACAGGTCAGAATTGCCTGTAAAGCTATAACTTTATCTCATGTCAAAGATTCCGCATTCCCATGTCAACAAGCACTGTATGTTCAAGCTTTTGTCTATGAAATTTGGCTGTTTTCCTGCTAAATCGCAGACTTTGGTGTGTTCTGATCTACATTATCTCACGACAATATTTGGAACTCCCCTAAAACCCCTTAATGATCTCGCACACTTTTGTCATACTTAGCTCTTGGAAGAAATATATAAATGGGGCTAAAACGGGATTCAGTGCCCGTTTATATATACATATACAGTAAAACCTCCGCTGACGAACGCTTAAGCTCACGAACTTTTCGCCTCAAGAACATTAAATTTGCGAGCATATAGTCTCTGCTGACGAACTAGTTTTCGGCGGACGAACCAAACCACGCGGTCGAACAGCGCCACGGTGGCGGCCACGAGAAGCTGACGCACGCTCATGGCGTCACAGTTCGTCACCCCCTTTCTTTGAGTGCGGAAGTGGTTTGTGTTTGCTAGACATTTTGGACCTTATTGAGTGTACTTTTGCTATTATTGGACCGAAAAAGACCCCACCACAGGCGGAGATCATTGAAAAACACGAGCGAGGTGTGCGTTTGTGTCCCAATACCAGTACACTAAGTCTACCATTGCTCCCATCCTTAAGAACAAGGAAGCTATTAAGGGTGCGTGTGTGGCGAAGGGTGTTTCCAAACAGTAGGCGTTTCCAAACTCTCCTTCCAAACAGTAAGTCCCTCCCTCCCTCCTCCTCTCACTCCATTCCATCAAGCCATCAGCTACCATCACAAAGGTAAATAAAACGACTTTATTATACAGTACAGTTTATTTCTTTAATTACAATACAATAGCACATTTATTATACATAAAATAAGGTATATTTTTGTGTAGTTTTAAGGCTTATTTAGTAGAAAATTATGTTTTATGGGGACCTGGGAACGGATTATTCTCATTTTAATGGTTTCTTATGGGAAATAAATGTTCGGAAGACGAACTTTTCGCCTTACACACACTTTCTGGGAACCAATTATGTTCGTGAGCTGAGGTATCACTGTACAGGGATCCCTCACTTTCCTCGATTAACTGTAATATCAACAAATACATATTCAATGCTATAAATGGTTATAACAATAATTAAACATTAAAAAAATAATGTATAAGATGTAAATACAATATAAAATATACAAGTGAAAAATTAAATGCGAATAAAATCATAAAACAGAAAAATGTAAGAAAAATATTTAATTTTAATTTAATGCTAAGTTCTTTTGAATTCATAATCTTAAGTTAAATTTATTAATTTCAGTGGAATTAAGTTGTGTGAAATGTATTAATTTTAGTGGAAGTAAGTTGTGTGTTTACATGCATGTGTACATATGTTTTCTCTGCATGTCTTATTCGTTTTAACAAATCATTTTCTTTTACAAAATTGGTGTACTCCGGATATATCTCCGGATGTTTGCAAAACAAATGTTGGTGAGTTGGAGAGCGTCAGTATTTATATTTTATTTACATCTTATGTTATTTTTTCAATGTTTGATTGTTATCATAAGCAGTATATATTTAACTGGGGGTTTATCTCAGTTGGTAGAGCATCCGCTTTATCCTCCGGAAGGTCGGAGTTTGAAGCTGGCCGCGTCATACCATAAGAGGTTAAAATTTGGCAGTTGTTGCTTGGTGATCAGCATCAAAGGATAGAACTACGCAATAACTGGTGCTGCACATCGTTAACGGGTGCCCAGAGCACAAAGCAAATTTCAATGTATGTAATGTACTTTGACAATAAAGAGTTTGTTTGTGTGTTGTTATTATAAGCATTTATAGTCTTGGGATTACCAATCCCAAGGTTGGGGTTTTAATCCCCCACTGTCAACAGTTGTCACTGCTGTCCCCCTAGTGCAGCTAATTGGGTTATCAAAGGCCAGCCATGTCTCACACTGTCTATAGCGAGAGGAATGTAAAAGAACCATTGCTGACTTTTGTCAAGAATACCCTGCATAGTCATCTGCATGTTTCTGCCTGCGATGACCTGGCGAGCTGTCTAGGTTGGACTCTGCCCTCATCCAGAGTCAGCTGAGATAGGCACCAGCCTCCCCGTGACCCTAATTAGGATTAAGCGGTTCAGAAAATGAATGAATATATACTTTCGTGGAACTAAGTTCATTAGTAACACAAATAGTCTTAAAAAACACTGATTGCTATGAAAATAGATGGGATTTCTTTCTAGACTGAGTGTAGAGTCATATAGTCTATCAGTGACATAAGATGAGTGAAATGCCTCTACATTTTCAGCTAATATCTTTTAGAATGTTTAACCGGCACACCTATAACACGTCATTAGCAGTGATCAAAAATAGGTTCTGAATGCTCAACTGTACTCTACCATCTTTTTCCAGTAACAAAGTCTAAAAGCATGCTGCCAAATCAGGTTTATGTGAATGAGCAGATGACGTGAAAGAGCAAATTATTACATAAATGTAATAATGACAGATGACAGATTGGCATTCATAGTAATCATTGCATGAAGCCAGGAGAACAGGACAGACTTTAAGAAACATTAAACATGTAAAATTCTGAATCACTAAATTTTATTACAGAAACTCTAAGACCTTATTGAAACAATACCCTACATGCTACTTTAATTCTTGCACTACGGATAAATAATATAAAGATTAAAATCTGCCTAAAAGTGAAGCTCCAAAAAATAACTTGTCCTGTAACAAAATTTCAATGTGAATTTGTTTTGATGACACCAGTGATGATGTAATGTCATGTAACCATCACATTATAACCACCCCCTCCCCAAAGTTTTGATATTGTCTGAAAGTGTCACGCTATTGAGATAAGATTTCTTTAATGGAAACCCAATATAACCAAAGGATAGTGAGATGCCATTCCTCTGGATATAGGCTTACATCCCTCAGCACGTTATACATGCCAAAAGCATCACGTTCTTCCTCAGTGTGATTCAGTTGAAAGCCTTGTTATTCAAATGAGTAATGCATTGTACAGCACTAATAGTTTATTTTGCCAGCTAAAAAAAAGATGGACAAAATGTTAGCAACACATACACACACACACACAGACACGCACGCGCGCGCGCACACACACACACACACACACACACACACACACACGCACAAAAAAAAAAAAAATCATATCGATGTATAACCAATTTCTTTTAAGTATGGTGCTCTGCTTGCATAGCTCAGAGTTCCACCATTATCTGCTTCATTTAATAATCAAAATCCGCTGCCTCTGCATTTCAGCAATAGAGATCAGTTGGCCAGTCAGCTAAATAATGGATTTCCACTATCATTCAAAAGTCCTTATAAGGTCAGTTCATACACATTTACATATATAGAACTTCTGTTTCTACTTAGCCTATGATAAAACAGATTCTTCTGAAGGTTTATACCGAGCATGCTTCATATGTTGCTTATTAACACATTAAACACCATCAACAATGTTCTAAGATTAGCATCTGTTGATTATGCATGCAGTCATCCAGGTGGACATTCTCCTCTGAGGTTCATCAGCTTTTCAGAAGTATGTCAGCAGGTTGTCTTTCATCCCGGATAAGCCTTGGTAGCCGGCATGGATGTGATTATTTTTTCAATCCATGTCATAGCATGTGCAGACCAGTGGCTTCCTACACCCCACACTGAGCGAGGTTGGACTCAGCTAATTACAGCACGGGTCTGAAGCCTCTTTAAGTACAAGCAATGACTGAGCTTATCCGCTGAGCAGAATCCAGGCTGTGTGTAAACGACACTTGCTACTTCTTAACTCTCCGCCTCATCAGAGTGCCTCTTTAGAAGTCAGTAGAGAACAGCTGCCTCTTTGTATCTGGCCAATCATTTATTCATTCACTTTCCAGACACATGCACACACACTCACTCACACACACGCACACACATCTATAGTGACGCATAACCCACACACACACACACACACACACACACACACACACACACACACACACACACACACACCCTTTCCCTGTTATCACTTTTTTTAAGCGCAATACTGTCGTAATACAGTAGTAAATTAGCACTGAGTCATGTCTTGGGTATTATGGTAAAGCTGGTTAATAATATGTAATAATAATCAGTCCAAGAGCAGATGATGATGTGCTTCTAAGGGCAGTGGTGGGTAGTGGATAAGGCGATGGGTTACTGATCTGAAGGTCAGCGGTTCAGTCCACACTATCACCACTGTTGGGCCCTTGAGCAAGACCCTTGACCATCAATTGCTCAGTTGTATAAAAAAGATAATTGTAAGTCGGTGTCAATAACAATGTTTGCCAAATGCTGTAAATGTAAATGTAATGCTTCGGGTGTAGCAATACACCATAAATACCTTGCCAATGAAAAGATTATGAGAAATAACTGGGGTTAAAAATATCGAACCATTCCAGAAGATTAAGCATAAAGCTTGACAGTCTCACAGCCGGTGCTGATGAAAGATTTATACAGGATTAAGGCAAATCTGAGTCATCACCAGGACCTCCAGTACAGGCCATTAATTATACACGCAGACAACACAGCAATACTCATTCTTTCCCTCCGCTGCTCACACATTCAAAGTCCTACTAAATCACCTTGGAGAAAATGGTTAAAAATGCATAAATAACATATATAAATGTTTCCAAAATTATGCAAAAAGAGAGAAAAACAGTATGAATTTCAGAATTGGACAGAATGAATGAACTTTAAATTGATTCAGGATACATGGAAGAATAGATTGAGGTGACAAGCATCCTATTAAAGGTTAAACACAGACTAATTCAGTGGAGAAGCATGTTAATGAAACCACTCCACAGGTCATAGCGCTCATCTTTTCTACACCATTGGAGACCGGAACCCCTCACAGCCTTCCCACACAAGAGAGACAGTGTTATAATTACAAACTTAGCTAAAGGTGACAGCTCTTTTTGCATCTGCCGCATTCAGCCTCTCAATCCATCACAGTCAACAGTGCGGGTTTGTGTCTTTTCAAAAGGGAAGCACCATGAGAACCATTCTAAAAATACTCAGCACAAAGCCGTGACTAAACTGTAAAGGGATGAATGCAGGAAGAGCAAGTACAATGTTCCAGAAGATTAGTATGATGTCAAAGATTCATCCATTCATTCATTTTCTGAACCACTTAATCCTAATAAGGGTCACGGGGAGGCTGGTGACAACTCAGCCAACTCTGGGTGAGGGCAGAATACACCTTCGAAACACATTGACGGCAATGGTTCTTTTACATGCCTTCCACCATAGACAGTGAGAGACAGTAAGACGTGGACTGCCTTTGATAACCCAATTAGCTGCTCTGTGGGGACAGTTGGGCTTGAACCCCCAACCTTGGGATTGGTAATCCAGCATCTTACCACCGGGCCACCACTGCCCTGTGGTAAGTTTATGTTACAAAAAGATTTTCGTTAACCTTATTATTTCAAAAAATCTAAATATAAACCTTCAAAATCTAATTTTAGTGTGTGTGTGTGTGTGTGTGTGTGTGTGTGTGTGTTTGTGCTTATCATCCTGTGCAGTAAAACAGTTCCTTGCTCGAGGCTTGGCCGATGTCACATCCATCTCCAATTTTAAATTTAACTAGGATCTCAATAATTTTATTGACGACCCATATATGTACACATATCCACAATTCAAGGCAGTGGTTTAGGACTGACACCCTATTGCAAGAAGGTTCTGGGTTTCAACTTCATGACTGACTAGAATTGAGGTTTTTTTGTGCTGGTGTAGGTTTTCTCTTGGTATTACGCTATACTCCTAAAGTCCAGTGACATGCACATGGTCTGCTCTAAATAGCCCAAAGGTATGAATGAGTATGAATAGTTATTTGTGCATATTGTGCATATTGTGCATATTGTGCAAGAATGGACTGACAAACTGTACATGGTGTACCCCGCCACTTGCCACATTTATCTGGAATTGGCTCCAACTTTCTCTGATGCAGAAGCTGATTGAAATTAAAAGAAAACAAAATCCATATGATCAATGCACACACACACACACACACACACACACACACACACACACACACACACACACACACACACAAGCACTCCCACGCATGCACACACGATTACAGCTGAATAATCATATTACACAGCATATTATATAAATGTGATTTTTGAAACAGATGGTCCACATGAAGAGATAATTTCATTTTTATATTTAGCAGGTGCAGTTGTTGGAACACAGATTTCTTAGTATAATATTACTAATTATAAGATTAGTAATAAGAATATAATATATTTTATAGTTAATATATATTTTTATATCATGATGGGAACAACTGAGCTGTGGATAAGTGCTGTTTATTAGTTTGAACTATGAAAAAATATAAAGAAAATAATTTTAAATGCGAATTTTATAATTATGTGAACCAGGTCTGCCAGACCAGGTCATGTGAGTTGATTGTGAGTGAGATCAATGCAGGTATTGCTGTCTTTTAAGCATATTTATTTAGAGTACCTACTGCATGGAAACACATGAAAAACAAACAAAGAATTGATTTTGATCATCTACATTTCCATTTAAAAGTGTGATGATGACACGTAACGATAATGATAGTAGGTGACACAAACTGTGAATGTCGCTCACGCTGATCCAAGCATTGTACACTTGAGATAATATTTTTAACCCTGACATAATGGATCATCATGTATATACTAACCCTAAATATTTATATGGTGTTACATAATAGCAATGCTGGCTCAGTGGAGAAAGGTGCTAGATTACTGATCCAAAGGTAGGGTTTTACACCCCACTATCACCGAGTTGTCCCTGCTGTCCCCCCAGTGCAGCTATCTGGGTTATCAAAGGCCATCCAAGGCTCTCACTGTCTGCGTTGTAATGTAAAAAAAAAAAGCATTGCTGTCATTCAAAAAGGTATGCCATTGGATTACCGTCGGCATGGTTCTGACCTTGCGATGGTCTGAAGTCAGCTAAGATTAATTGAAAATAAACAAAATTAAGATGGGTGCCAGCCTCCCCTCGACTCTAATGAGGAATAACCAGTTCAGAAAGTGAATAAATAAAAGTCTTTCATAATAAAGCTCATGTGAAAATGGATAAAGAAAGTCATTGACATTGGAATTTAACAGTCAAACAAATATAAATATCTCTCCAGTGCTCTTTCAGATGGTTCACCCATCTAAATTCATGGAAATGCATTGCCAAGGCAACAACACTAAATTCTACTTGATCATCCCTCCTGCTGATCAGCAACAGGGTGCACTTGTTGCTCATTGGCTGGAATAGGACTGTATGGCTCAAAAAACTTCACTTTGATAGAATTAAGGCTGTTTACAAACATCAGATTTGTTTTTATAAAAAACAGACAGCAGACTCGAAGTACATACATACTGAATTTTACAAATTTAAAACAAAGTACAGAATGTGATTTGATAGCAATTTTGATTTTCTAATTTTTCTAAAAAAAAAAATCAAGTGCACTGGTGGCCTGGTGGTAAGGTGCTGGGTTACCAATCTTAGTCTTAGGGCTCAAGCCCTGCTGTTAACAGTTGTTCCTGCCCCCCAGTGTGCAGATAACTGTGTTATTAAAGGCTGGCCATGTGTCTCAATGTCTATAGTGAGAGGATGTAATAGAACCATTCTGACTTTCATCAAGAGTAGGCTGCAGAGTGTGTTTCTGCCCTGCGATGGCCTGGCGAGCTATCCAGGGTGTTCTCAGCTCTCCCCACAACCCTAATTAGGATTAAACGGTGCAGAAAATGAATGAATGAAAAAATTAATTGTGCATAAATGCTGCTAAATTTTTTATTTAAAAAAGGCAGCCCAACAAATCCAAAAACAATCAACAATATTTAACTCAAAAAATCAAGTGTGGGTCAGTCAAAGAGCAAACAGATTTGAACAAGTATAAAAAGAGGTTTCAGAATGTAGACATTGAACAAGATCAAAAATATCATGAATGGGGATTATGTTGACAATGAACATAGAATGATACTTTACAATGCGAATGATTGTGTGTGTGTGTGTGTGTGTGTGTGTGTGTGTGTGTGTGTGTGTGTGTGTGTGTGTGTGTGTATGTGTGTGTGTGTGTGTGTGTGTGTGTGTGTGTGTGTGTGTGTGTGTGTGTGTGTGGTTGTGTGTATGTGGCTTAGGAGGTATTTTTAGGTCAAAATGTATTCTATTAATCAGAGCTCAACATCTCTTCTTCTTCTTCTTTTCCTTTCGGCTGTTCCCTTCAGGAGTTGCCACACCGAATAATCTGCCTCCATCTCACCCTGTCCTCTGAATCTTCTTTTCTTACACCAACTGCCGTCATGTCCTCCTTCATGAATCCCTGTACTTCTGTTTACTCTCTTCGGTCCACTCTATGTCCCACTTCTTCTTAGCTAACCTCTTCCTTTGTACACACTCCTGCAATTCCTCATTCCACCACCAAGTCTCCTTATCTCCTCTCCTTCCAGAGGACACACCAAGTATTCTCCTACCTGTCTCCCTGATCCATTAGCTGTAGTTGTCCAGCCACAGCCATTTCCATCCTTTTTGCAAAATCTACCAACATCTGTCCTTCTGTGTTCCTGTCCTGGATAGCAAACCTGCCCATCACTTCCTCGTCACCTCTGTTTCCTGCTCCAACATGTCCATTGAAGTCTACCCCAATGACCACTCTCACTTCTGGAGGTATTCTGAATAACTTCATCTAATTCACTCCAGAATCTCTCCTTCTCTTCTAGCTCACATCCTGCCTGTGGGGCATAAGCACTAACAACATTGAACATCACACCTTCGATTTCTAACTTGAGACTCATCACTCTGTCTGACACTCTTTCCACTTCTAGAACATTCCTGACAAACTCCTCCTACAAGACGACTCCTACTCCATTTCTCTTCCCAGCCACACCATGAAAAAACAGCTTAAACCCTGCTCCTAAGCTTCTAGCCTTGCTACCTTTCCACCTGGTCTCCTGAACACACAGTATGTCCACCTTCCTCCCCTGCATCATGTCAGCCAGCTCTCTACCTTTTCCTGTCATAGTTCCAATATTCAAAGTCCCTTCTTTTAGTCCTAGACTCATGCCTTTCCTCTTCTCTCTCTGCCTACGGCCACGCCTCCCGCCTCTCCTTCTTCGACGTCTTCGACCAACAGTAGTCCAATTTCCACCAGCACCCTGTTGGTTAACAGCACTGATGGCGGTCGTTGTTAACCCGGGCCTCGACCGATCCGATATGAAATTTTTTGTTGTGACTCGCATATTTTATTTGGCATTTGTTTTACGCCGGATGCCCTTCCTGATGCAGCCCTCTGCATTTATCCAGGCTTGGGACCGGCGTGAGGGAGAGACATTGGCTTGTGCCCCTCCCTCATGGCTGCATTCAACATCTCCTCAAATTATCTATATAAAAATTGCAGTAAATTAATTATAAGCTATTTATAGGTAGTCACAAAAACAGCAACACAACACTGCTTCACGTTACGTTATTTTCTTAACCACTACATTCTAATTAGGGTCACAGGAAGCCATCTTAGCCATTTCTGGGTGATGGAGGGGTACACCCTGAATTGTTTCGGGCATGTCCAACCGGGAAGGGACCCCGGGGTCAATCTAGAACACACTGGAGGTTGTCTGGGAACGCCTTGGTGTCCCTCCGGAAGAGCTGGAGGAAATGGCTGGTGAGAGGGATGTCTGGGCTTCTTTGCTTCAGAAGTTCCACTTTTTCGTAGGATTTTCACCCATTTCCTGTGTAAAAATGCCGAAACTCTTCTGTCGACTGCGTTCCGCGCCTTTCCGCCACACGATCCTTGCATTCCGTAGTCCATTGAAATGGGGGTGTTCGGTTGCTCCCCCCGTTAGGGCAGTGGTGGTCTAGTGGTATAGGCCACTGGATCACTGATCCAAAGGTTGGGGGTTCGAGTCCCACTCTCCACAAGGTTGTCACTGTCCCCCACAGTGCAGCTAACTGGGTTATCAAAGGCGGGCCATGTCTCTCACTGTCTATGGTGAGAGGCATGTAAAAGAACCATTGCTGACTTTCGTAAAGAGTAGCTGCAAAGTCGTCAGCGTGTTTCTGTCCCTTGCTAAAAAAGGTTGTGAAAGGAAGGGCATCCGACGTAAAAACCTCTGCCAAATCAAACGTGCGAATCAGTTGATTCGCTGTGGCGACTCCTGAGTAAAAGGGAAAAAGCCGAAAGGAAGACAGACAGACAGACAGACAGACAGACGGAGGGGTACACCCTGAATAGCTTGCCAGGCCACTGCAGGGCCAATATACGCAAGCATTCACACTCGCTCACACCAGGGGTGATAAGAACAGCCACTCAGGCTATTGTGCATGTTTTTGGACTGTAGGAGGAAATCCCCACAATTACGAGGAGAACATGCAAACCCCAACACAGAAACAACCTCCCTGAGCCCAGGACTTGAACCCTGGACCTTCTTGCTGTGAGGTGGATGGTCTCACCACTGCGTCACAATGCTGCCAACCACAATTCGTAATATCGATTTTATTACATGTATAATGTACAATATTGATCAGACTATTGATAAACTGTCTCAGAAACAGGATCAGCTTTATTGGCCAAATAGTCCCTTACTATTAATGGACGAAGGGATGTTAAACACAGAACAGTGCTGTGTGTAAAGAAAATGGGCAAATAAGAAAAGCACTTGTTAAGAGGCCTGCTCATTAACTCTCTCTCCCTCTAAGCTAGACTGTATAAACAAATTGATAAAGCAGGCTACACTAATTGCCAATATCACGGGTCAAAACCCTCTACTCTAACAAGCATGAGAACAAGCAGGAACGTGTTAGCTTATTAGTTACGAGCAAAATAAATGTGATGCAGTTCCCCAATCAAGCGTCTCATTGTGGCAGTACAATGAGATTAAAAATTCAGTTCCTTTATTTATTTAATCAAACGCCCCATGGCTCTCAGATAAATCTTACCTTTATTCCCTGAGTACAGTGATGCTCTTAGACGAACCTGTTGAAAATATTTCACTGATCTACCCACATGAACAGTAACAGGCTTGCTAGCAAGAGTTTCTGCAGATCATTGCTCTGACTGTGTTTCTCTTCTTGCTCACAATCAGAGTATTGTGCTCCTCAGTACCATATTTAAAGGAAAGTTTAAGTCATTAAGTATGGTTAGAGGTTTAAATCCCTACATTTTGGGGGATTTTATCTGTGACATTACACAGAGGTAACTGAAAATTGCTCACAGGAAACTCATACCATGACTTGTGGCATTAGGTCGTGAAACAAACTTTTTTTCTTTGCGTGGAAATGTAGGTCATACAGCACACTCCTATCTTGATAGAAGACTGAAGAATGTAGGGTTGGGGTATTCCAAGGGTATATAGGGTATTCCTAGTATTCTTGTTTATATGGTTTCTTATAGGTAGATGTATTGGTGTTTCTGTGGGTTTTTCTCACTCTAATGATCATTTTCATGAAATCAAATATACCTTGCCAAAAATGCATTTTAATACAGGGTAAAAAATCTCAAAACAAGCTTGGGTGACGTGCAGTGGAGGGTCACTTTGCTCAGCTGTGCAAAGTCAACAGTTCTATTAATACCAGCAGAAAAAAAATACCCCACAGATACAAATCATTGCTCTAAGGGGTGGTGGTGGTGGTTGCGGAGGTGGGGGTGTTTGAAGAACACACAGAAACTGCTGGTTACTGCAGCCATTAAATCACATGGGTGTGACTTGTTGCTAAGGAGCAACTGTGTTTACTGAGATGACAGTGTTTAAGAGGGTGCTGTACTCTTCCAGATGGGGAGGACATGGTGGATGACCAGGGCATAAATTATGTTTTCTCAACCAGTCATTGTTCTCTAAATGATTTAACGGAAAGATAAAAGGCTTGATATAGTCCTACTCTGAAAATAAATTCCAAAAGCCTTCTCCAATCAAATGTATTGTATTTCAAATCAAGTGATTTGTAAAACTGGGCCATAAATGCTCAAATGATATTATATTTGGCACTGCTTAAAAGCACAGCTCAAAAATGGTTGCATGTGCAAGTTAAGAGAATCATGCATACAGTAAACAAGAGAATAAGCATCCAAGTACAATTCCACGTACTGTAGTGCCAACAGAGCACAACTTATTTTCCCCAAAATTTACTTAATTTATTAGGTTGCTTATGTGGGCACGTGATCAAGTATATGAGAATAAAACTCATGCTCTTGCAGCATTTGCATAAGTACACAATTATTGTTATGTGATTATCCAAACCTCAAAGACACCCAAAGCACTGTGTTATACAACACATGAGACACAAGGTTGAAAACAAACTAACGGTAAAACTTTAATGCCGGCTTAACTTTAATTTAGTAGTTTTTTTTTATTATATAAAAATTCTGGATATTTCCTCATCATACTGCCCAGCTATAATGACTTACAGACTGGACCTGAATAAGCTTAAGCCATAGACATAATAAATTCACTGTGATGTTTGACAACCTCTCAAAAAAATATTCTGACACCAGGTCATCACAACAGGATTTATTATACACACAAAACTCTGGTAATTGTCAAGGTGTTGAGGCTGAGGAGAAGATGAATATTGTGCACAATGTCAAATAACATTGCTCAACAAATAGGTTTTAGAATTTAAAATGTACAGTTGTTTAAAGAAGGAATATCATTATCATTTCATTTTAAATTAAAAGGCTAGCAGGCGTGTTTTTGCAAGGACCTTTATAAAGCCTTTGACTGTTTTTGCTATCTCATCATTTGCCTGTGCAATGCGATATCATGATGAGCCACAATATTCTTCACTTATAAGATATAATACACAACAATTACATTTCTGGCAAGTGGACTGTCAAATCACCATTACACTGAATCCTCCCTCTCAGCGTGATGAGCACTGCTTTCATCTGCTTCAGTTCATGCCAAGTGCTTTTGTTTAGGTTTCTCTCTGGTCTCCATTTTATTACTGGTTTGTGCGCATATACCATAAGTTTAATCCTAAATTCATTACTTATTTACACCCTTTTGTTCCTCTTCATTATAGCCACATCTTAACATATATTATGATTATGTCATATTTTATCATTACACTATATTCTGCATTCATTTAAGTTTATTGATTGATTCATTAATTTTCTGAACTGCTTAATCCTAATTAGGGTCATGGGGAGGTTGGCGCCCACCTCAGCCGACTCTGAACGAGGGCAGAGTACACCCTGGACAGCTCGCCAGGTCATCGCAGGGCAGAAACACACTGACGACTATGGAGACTACTCTTGATGTTTATTATAAATTCATCTGCTGTAACAGTGCTTACATCTCCTGATTCTGAATACTATTTACAAAGGTGCATCCTTAATTTAAATGTAAAATGGTCAGGGATGTGATTTATTATGCCACATGACAAAGACTTTCTACTCTTGTACACAGGCCTCCTAGTAGGCCTATTATGGAGACAATATGCTTTGCAACCACATTAAGCTGAGCTGAAACAGCCTTTTAATGGAATGCCACAAACCCAACATGGATATTCCCAAGACGTAGGGAGAAAACACCAAAGATTAAATATGCATGCTTGCCTGGGATTTCTGTGTAATAAAGATCTAGTACATCTGCTGATATAGCTGAGAGAGAGAGAGAGAGAGAGAGAGAGAGAGAGAGAGAGAGAGAGAGAGAGATAGATAGAGAGAGAGAGAGAGAGAGAGAGAGAGAGAGAGAGATACTATGATTTAATCAAAATTACATCTTTCAGTGTGTGAGCTTTTAAATCACTGTAACCTAATGCCTCAAAATGTCTCCATTGAGAAACACCAGATTAAAATGTCTTATTCTCACAAGTGCACAAACATATGAAAAGCAGCACATCCCACAAATGCTCCAGAATTTCTTCATCAAGTCTGATAGCATTTACTGAAAACGCCCTGTAAGAAACCACTTCAAAAGATATAGCCTTTAGTCAGATCTTCTCGGGTATGACTCACCACCATACAGCTGCTCTACAGGAAAAGTAACAGAGTGAGTCTGGAATGGATCAGCAAACAAATCAATGTGTGGAACTTTTCCTGTTCCTGTTTTATCTCACTTCTACTTTTATACTGAATGAAATCTACTCGCATGATATGACATACAGTGGGGCCAATAAGTACTGTGCAAAGTAAAAATGTGCAAGTTCACCCATTTAAAAAGATAAGAGAAGTTTGTAATTTTCATCATAGTTACACATCAAGCTTGAGAGACAGAATGTAAAAAGAAAAATCCAGGAAATCGCATTGTATGATTTTTAAACAATTTATTTGTGAAAATTGGAGGCCAATAAGTATTGGGCAGCTAGAAAACAACCATTATTTCGGCCCCCACTCGTTAACAGTATGAATGACACCTGTTTGAACTGATTAGATGCATAAGAGACACCTTCAAACCTGCACACACCTTCAAACTGTCAGACTGCAGTCTTCACCATGACCAAGACCACAAAGCTTCCCAAAGACACCAGAGATAAAATTGCACAACTGCACAAAGCTGGGATGAGTCAAACCGCAATTGGTAAACAACTTTGTGAGAAAAGATCAACAGTTGGAAACATTATTAGAAAATGGAAGAAGTATAACATCACTGACAACCTCCCTAGGAGTGGCGCTCCATGCAAGATCTCATCTCGTGGGGTTCAAAGGATCCTGAGAACAGTGAGTAATCAGCCCAGAACTACACGGCAGGAACTGGTCAATGATTTGAAGACGGTACGAACCACCGTCACAAAGATGACAATAACTAACACACTACGTTGTCATGAGATGAAAGCGGCATTGCCCGAAAGAACAAAAGAACAAAAAACATGCAAAGGCCCATCTGAAATATGCTAACGACCATCTGGACGATCCAGAGGAGGATTGGGAGAATGTGATGTGGTCAGATGAGACCAGAATTGAACTTTTTGGTTTAAACAGCTCTCGCCGTGTTTGGAGGAAGAAGAATACTGAGTTGCATCCCAAGAACACCATACCTACTGTGAAGCATGAGGGTGGACACATCATGCTTTGGGGATGCTTTCCTGCAAAAGGGACAGGAAGACTGCACCGTATCAATGGCAACATGAATGGGGCCATGTATTGCGACATTTTGAGTAAAAACCTCCTTCCCTTGGTCAGAGCATTAAAGATGAAACATAGCTGGGTCTTCCAGCATGATAACGAACCAAAGCACACAGCCAAGAAAACCAAGGAGTGGCTCCGTAAAAAGCATATCAAGGTTCTGGAGTGGCCTAGCCAGTCTCCAGACCTCAACCCAATCGAAAACCTGTGGAGGGAGTTAAAACTTCAAGTTACCAAACGACAGCCCTCAAACATCACAGCTCTGTGCAGAGGAACTGGGCCAAAATACCAACTAAAGTGTGTGTAGACCTGGTCAAGAACTACAGGAACCGTTTGACCTCTGTCATTGCCAACCAAGGCTACATCACAAAGTATTAAAAGTAACTTTTGCGGGCTGCCCAATACTTATTAGCCTCCCATTTTCACAAATAAATTGTTTAAAAATCATACAATGTGATTTCCTGGATTTTTTTTTTTTTTTTACATTCTGTCTCTCAAGCTTGATGTGCACCTATGATGAAAATTACAAACCTCTCTTATCTTTTAAATGGGTGAACTTGCACATTTTTACGTTGCCCAATACTTATTGGTCCCACTGTACATTCCTATGACTACACAAACAGTCCCAAATTTTAATCAGAGATACATTGACATAAGCAATTTTTCTTGGTCTGGAATGTAAAAAAAAAAAAAAAAAAATAGCAGCTTCCTTGAAAAAGTTTACACAGAATTAACCCTTTCATAGTGACTACGAGTCATCACATGAGGGGCTGCCAGCTTGACGATGCAGTATTTACTTTTAATGATATTTTACCCCAGACAGACTACAATTTTATTGCAATGTCGCTATAATTAGCACTGTTGCCTTAGTAAAAGAAGGTTTGTGTTTTAAATCTCGAGATTTCTGTGCAGTTTGCATGTTCTGCCATCCTTGTATGGATTTTCTCCAAGTATTCTGATTTTCGCCCATAGTCAGAAGAAATGCACTTTAAGGCAACTGGCTGCTCTAAATTGTACATAATTGTGAATGGTTGTTCATGTCTGTTCGCCCTGCATTGATCTGTTCAAGAAGTACCTCACCTTTCACCCAAAGTCAGCTGGGACTGACGCCAGCATTCACCATGAGCCTGAGAGATAAGTGGTATAGATAACAGATGGACAGAAGGATAAATGTATGAATGCATCCGTTTAATAAAAGTAGGAACATTCTCTGATATTTTGCTAGGGGAGGCATGGGGGTAGTGACTACAAAATGGTCTGGGTTTGACTCCGAGGCTTGGATGTTCTTCGTGTGCTTGTGCGGGTATCCGGTTTCCTTCCACAGTTCAAAAACATGCACAGTGGCCAAACTGACTGTTCCAAATCACCCAAGTGAGTGTGCAAGTGTGAGTATGTGTGTTCATCCTGCAATTGCGTGTTCAGAGTATACCCTGCTTTCACCCAGAGTTTGCCAGAATGGGCACCAGTCTCCCCAAGACCCTAATTGGGATTATACGCCTTAGATAATTAATGAATGAATGATATTTTGTTAACATTATTTAAGGTTATGGCTAATGTTCACTTTATTGTATACTAATGGAAACTTATGCAATGTTAGTTAATAGTAAAAATCTTTAATCTAAACAATTAGCATGTACTTCACAAGCTTTTTGCAATGTCACATTTTCAGACCGTTTTTACAAATGTGTTATAAATTGTTTCTATTTCCTACAATTTTTTCCAGAAAATCCAACATAACCTTGATGCTACTGTTTTTTTTAAGATTAAAACTAATTATCTTTATAATGGGAGCAAACAAAACCTTAGAAACTCATTTTGATAGCTGTTTTTTTTTCTGCGTCTTTAATTAATTCTCAACCTGTCAATTCAGCACATACAAGTTTCTGCATATTCAGCTCATTTTAGTCATACAAGTATCATCAGACATTATATGTGATCTTTTCAAAAAAAAAAAAAAATCAAATTTGTTTTAAATGAATTGTAAAAAAAAAAAAAAAAAAAAAAAAAAGACCATAAACTGTAAATATAATTATGTTCATGTGATTAAAGTTTACATTAGAATGTCACCACAAAATAACTACATTTGAGACTTAACAATTTGATCAAGCCACATCAAAAATTGCACTACATTTATTTTTTAAATTTTGAAATAAAACTTTCTTAATACTTTTAATAAAAAAAAAATCCTAATATTTATACATCTGTCACCAAAATACTATGCTGTGAAACAACAAGTTAATTAAAGCTTGGTGATATAATTAAAAATTATCTTGTAAAATTTTCTGATATTTTCATTATAATGATATTTGAACATTCCCATTCCATCTACATTCCAATTCTAACCTATAGCCATGACATTTGGGTAGTGAATGAAAAAATGAGATAAAATGGATGGATAAAAGCGTTGAAAATTATTTTCCTTCGGAGAGGGTCTGGGGTGAGCTTCGGAAGCAATTAAGGGAGCTGCGATATCCCAGGGGAACTTGACAAAAGACCCCCCCCCCCCCCCACCTTCGCATCAAAATAGTCAGTTGAAGTGGTTTGGGCATTTGATTAGTATGCGTCCTTGCTGCCTCCCTTTAAAGCTGTACATGTGTGACCAGTGAGCAGTTAGGGGATTATAGCTGACCTTTTTATCCTCCATTCAAAATTCAGGTAAACATATGGATAATTTAGAGTAGCAATGGGACCCAATGTGCCTGTTTTTGGACTGTGGGGAGAAACTAGAGCGCCAGAGAAATGTCCCAGTCAGCCATGAGGTTTGAGCCCAGATCATTCTTGCTATGTGACAACAGTGCTAACAAATGAGACACAATACCACCCACTTGCAATATGTATTTTAAACTATTTTACAGAAATGGTCCTTCTGATAAAAATGGTATAGATAGCCTAAAGAAGGTGTGTAATATACTCACACAATATTTTTGTTGTGTGTGAGGTCATCAAGCACCCAGAATTGATTGTGTAACACGTGTAAAAAGGGTTATCCCAGTTCTATATGTAAAAATATACAGTCTCTGCATACATGTATTCATCACACTCAAACGTACTCACTCGTTTAGGTTACATGTTTAACACCTAAACTGTGTATCTGATGTTGTTGAGGTGTTTGCAGTTTCATTCATTATTGAAGTTGTCTCTTGCAGTTCCTTGCACTTTCAAATACTTTTTATATACAGGGTATAAAAGACTCGAACAGTCTGCCTCTGAATGTCCAATCAAGTACATCTTTAAATATCTTCAAAAAGTCAGTAAAAAAATTTAGATAATAAACCAGACAAGAGGATAAGTCTTCATTTCTATTTCCATAATTTAATATGCGACTATAATGTAACTTTTCATTTATCAGTATTATACCATATCTATTGACTTACAGTACTAAGCTCTTTTTAAAAAGCCGAAAGGAAAAGAAGAAGATGTATGAGTAGTATTTGCGAATGTTGAAATCAAATAAAATCAATCAATCAATCAATCCATGTTTTGCATGGACAGCCTCTCTTTGCAATGCCTTCTACTTGGAGCGCCAGAGGACTTACAGTCCAGATATTGCTGTGTTGAACATGGCCAAACCACTGAAGGTACCTATTATTATTATTATTATTTATTATTATTGTGGATGCTTATATAGCGCAATTTCATACACAGGTATGCTCAATGCGCATGAGACCCCAGCGCTCCCTGCGCTCCGGGCACCCGTCGCCACTGTACGGCACCAGTTGTTGCGTTGTTGTATCCTTTTGATGCTGAGCGCCAAGCAGGAGGCAACAACTCCCAAATTTTAACATCTCATGGTATGACACGGCCGAATTCGAACTCCGACCTTCCAGACGCTCTACCAACTGAGCTAAATTCTTGGTGCCTATATCTAAAGGCAAAGTCCATATCACTGAGCCAAAGTCAGTAACAAAGACTGCTGTTGCTGATTCCATGATCTACCTTCACTTGGCATATTTACCTGAGCATAGCTCTTTTATTTCTCAACAGGTCACAATATTTCTCTTCAATATTCAATATTTCGCTTACATAGAAGAGCGCATCTCTCACACAGCAACTGAAGATGTGACTATGCACACAATATGCCAGCTTCCTGAAAGACATGAGGGGTAGTAAGTCTCTAAAGTTTTTCAAGCTGGCCAGGCTCTCATTATCGCAGCTAGCTCACAACCTCCACCGGGGCATATTATATCTACAAGGGAACAAAACAACTCAGCAGAACCAGGTTCATATTGTCCAAAAGACATTTGAACACAAGGTCTGCCATCAATAGGATATGCTGAACCAAGGCAATGATTACATTTAATGGAATAGATCATAGGACAGTCAACCACGAATACTAGAACACTCCTTGTATTAGCAGATATTGCAGCAGATGAAATTGCACCCTACACATTTCCTGTAGACAGCACAATAATGCCTGCCAGAGTCCTTAAGAGAATTAAGGTTTATCAGATATCATCACCCAAGTTTTGCTCATGTTTACTTCCAAACCTCTTGATTTCAGGCCATTTTTCCACATGAAAATATTTTCAATTAACTCATCTAATTTCTCATTAACAATTACCAAGTCATCTGCATACAGCAGCTCCTAGGGGCCCTATAAGAAAATTTCCAGGACAAGGCCTCCAATGATAAATAACAGTGGGCTAAGGGCAGTGCCTTGATCAATGAATAGACAAAATTTTCTCTTTAAACTCATCACTGAAAAAGTTCTTGATCCGAATCCTGCTCCTGGCATTCACATGCATCACCTGAACAATTTTCACTACCCAATCAGGGTCTCCCACTACCTCAAGCCCCACCACAGAACATCATATGGTACATGATCGAACATTATACATGTTCCTTTACTTAGCGAGGTCCTATTACTGTCAATGCCTAATAAGGAAAATGGCATCACTTTTTCCTCTGCCTTGCATAAAGCTGAAATCAATCTCATCGATGTCTATGATGTCATGCATGATTTAATGCAATGTCATTTAGATGATGTTTCAAAAGCTCTGTTAATTAATCTGTAGTTGCCTCTGTCAGTGGTGACACCTTTTACTTTATATGGTTGATAAAGTCTCTCATATCCTACACCAATTTACTTTATTTCCCTCGGCAAAGGTGATTTAGTGTTTAAGGTGATGGATTATTGATCAGAAGGTCAGCAGTTCAATCCCCACTATCACCACTGTTAGGCACTTGAGGAAGGTGCTTAATCCTCAATTGCTGAGTTGTATAAAAATGATAATTGTAAGTCGCTCTGGATAACAGCATCTACTAAATGCAATGATGGCATTTGCAAGCTTACTTATAAGTGGGCAAGTGAAAGCTTTACATATTTTAGTAATGACACCACAAGAGGTAATATATTAATTGATATTCACTTGATATCATTCATTAAAACCACTGCAGCTACCGTTTTCTTTCCTTTGAAAATTTGAAATTTGATTCTTGACAACAGTAGGTTGCAAAGCCGTCAGCTTGTTTACGCTCTGCGATGGAGTGGCGAGCTGTCCAGGGTGCACTCTGCCCTTGCCCGGAGTAGGCTGGGATGGCCGCCAGCTCCCCCGCGACCCTAATTAGGGTTAAGCGGTTACAGAAAATGAACTGAATTTGAAATTTCTGATAAATCACAATTAATTCATTCATCATTCTTTTCCTAAGACACTCAATCCTAATTAAGGTCACAGTGAGGCTGGCACCAAACTCAGCCAACTCTGGGGGAAGGCATGGTACCCCATGAACAGCTTGCCAGATCATTGCAGGGCCAACACACATACAGTAAAACCTCCGCTGACGAACGCTTAAGCTCACGAACTTTTCGCCTCAAGAACATTAAATTTGCGAGCATATAGTCTCTGCTGACGAACTAGTTTTCGGCGGACGAATCAAACCACACGGTCGAACAGCGCCACGGTGGCGGCCACGAGAAGCTGACGCACGCTCACGGCGTCACAGTTCGTCACCCCCTTTCTTTGAGTGCGGAAGTGATTTGTGTTTGCTAGACATTTTGGACCATATTGAGTGTACTTTTGCTATTATGGGACGGAAAAAGACCCCACCACAGGCGGAGATCATTGAAAAACACGAACGAGGTGTGCGTTTGTGTGACTCAGCGTCCCAGTACCAGTACGCTAAGTCTACCATTGCTCCCATCCTTAAGAACAAGGAAGCTATTAAGGGTGTGTGTGTGGCTAAGGGTGTTTCCAAACAGTAGGCGTTTCCAAACACTCCTTCCAAACAGCAAGTCCCTCCCTCCCTCCTCCTCCCACTCCATTCCATCAAGCCATCAACTACCATCACAAAGGTAAATAAAACGACTTTATTATACAGTACAGTTTATTTCTTTAATTACAATACAATAGCACATTTATTATACATAAAATAAGGTATATTTTTGTGTAGTTTTAAGGCTTATTTAGTAGAAAATTATGTTTTATGGGGACCTGGGAACGGATTATTCTCATTTTAATGGTTTCTTATGGGAAATAAATGTTCGGAAGACGAACTTTTCGCCTTACACACACTTTCTGGGAACCAATTATGTTCGTGAGCTGAGGTATCACTGGTACAACCATTCAGAACCCATTTACACCTATGGGCAATTTAGCACAGTAAAATGACTTTTGACAAGAGTAGGCTGCAAAGCCGTCAACATGTTTCTTGCCCTGTGATGGCCTGGCGAGCTGTTCAGAGTGTACTTTGCCCTCACCCCTGAGGCAGCAGAGATGGGTGCCCGCCTCCCCGTGACCTTAATTAGAATTAAATGGTTCAGAAATTTAATGAATATATATTATTGTTGAACCAAATTAATTAGTAGCACAAATAGTCTTAAAAAAACACACAGTGCTATGAAAATACCGTCCAGGGTGTAGTCTGCTCCAGAGTCAGCTGTAATGGGCGCCAGCATCCCTCCGACACTAGTTAGTATTAAACAATTCAGAAAATATATGAAAGAATTAATGTTAACAGCTGATTTTTTACAATACTGACTTTCAGATGTTACTTAAGCATTCAATTACTGTAACCGTTAATCCTAATTAGGGTAGCAGGGAGTCTGGCGTCCATCCCAGCCAACTCTGGGCAAGGGCTCTGGATAGCTCACAAGGTCATCGCAGGGCAAGAAACACGTTAACGGCTTTGCAGCCTACTCTTGTCAAAAGTCAGCAATGCTTCTTTTACATGCCTCACACCATAGACAGTGTGAGACATGTCTGGCCTTTGATAAGCTGCACATGTGGGGATGACACACGACGGTAACAACCTGTTGAGAATGGGGCTTGAACTCCCATCCTTAGGATCAGTGCTCCAGCACCTTTACCACCAGGCCACCACTGCCTGTTACCTAAACATGACTGCCAATTTCCCTGTATTGGCTATAATAAATTATAAGATCCAAGAAAATAAATTTTAAAAGTTTTATGCACATTTTTTAAATGTATAACTTTAAAAAAATCCTTTGAATGCCAACTATTTTCTTGTGGGGACAAAAATTAAGTCCACACAAACTCACACCCATTAGCTTTCTTGGAAATGATAATTCACCTGTCAACCTGGTCTTGCACATTTAGGCCACAAATGATGCATGCAGGACACCCAAATTAGAAAATGCCTCTCAACTAAACCTGTCTGTCTTCCTTTCGGCTTTTTCCCTTTCACTCGGGAGTCGCCACAGCGAATCGTCTGATTCGCACGTTTGATTTGGCAGAGGTTTTTACGTCGGATGCCCTTCCTGTCACAACCCTTTTAGCAAGGGACAGAAACACGCTGACGACTTTGCAGCCTACTCTTTACGAATGTCAGCAATGGTTCTTTTACATGCCTCTCACCATAGACAGTGAGAGACATGGCCCGCCTTTGATAACCCAGTTAGCTGCACTGGGGGGGACAGTGACAACCTTGTGCAGAGTGGGACGAAACCTAACTAAACCTAATGTTCTAAAACTAATAATACTAGTAGGCCATCTGAAGAGAAATTACCTTTAACACTTAACTTCACACAGTCACTCAGGTTTCTATCAGATTTATGTCTTTATAGTAGCTGTGGCAGGACTAAAACATCATAAAAAATATCTTTTGAACACAATTTCAACATTTTACAATTATTCAGTATCCCGTGTTAGTGATTAAAATATGGCTCATCTATTTTCAGGTCTCCAGTTGTGAATTGGTGATTTTTAATGTTAACAATCTCTATATATTCACAAAATATACGTAACAGCTATATATTTACCAAATATAATAATTTTTTTATTTTAAAATTTTTTTAAAAAATATAATAATTTTTTTTTCCCATGTCAATCACATATGTATTCAGAAGCAATTACAGTGGACAATTTATCGCGGGAGTTAGGTTCCAGAACTGGGCATGATAAGCAAATTTCTTCGAAGTGTAGACACCAGATTTATTTAATAATTTAACATGTATTTTGACCTTTTAAAACCCTCTCTATCATATTATTCATAAGATAATCATATCATAGGATATCACATTATTGCACACTGCTTAGCAGTAACAATTAAAATTAGATAAAATACAGACGCTCCAAGACTTACATTCATCTGGTTTTACGTTTTTTCGATTTTACAGGGGGTTTTTAAAAAAAAAAAAAAAAAAAAAAATCAAATTTTGAGTTTAGACGTACCTACGTAGTATGCTGACATAATGACGCAATGACATAATGACGCTGCGTCCATTGTTTACAAACGGCAGACTGAACGTGCCCCTCCTTCTTCCCAGTTCAGTTTTATATATATATATATATATATATATATATATATATATATATATATATATATATATATATATCAGTTTATAGCGTGTTTCCCTTGTGTTAAGACGTCATCTCTGTGATCTTTGTGTTTACACTGTTTTGCGGACTTTTGTAACCCTAAGCAAATATGGTTGGTCAGAAGCATAAGCCTACGAGCATGGGTGCAAGTCTCATACACAGACATGAATTAACTATCTGCTCGGATCGGCACGATCTACCATGCATACTCAGTTAAGCAAAGAGAGTTGTAAAATGAATGAAAACCCGAATCCAGGAAAGAGAACTCTCCGCTCCGTGATTCACATCGGTGCAGGCTGTGTTCTAAACGAGTTCAATGGCAACGGCGTTGATTGGCTGTTTTAAGCTTCATGTAAAGTGACTCGG
This sequence comes from Plotosus lineatus, assembly GCA_024760905.1. Lineage (NCBI taxonomy): Eukaryota > Metazoa > Chordata > Actinopteri > Siluriformes > Plotosidae > Plotosus > Plotosus lineatus. Next base: position 47,336,695 of record CM045728.1, read on the forward strand.
TATAAATAAGTGACTTATTTGAAATTAATCTTAATATTATTTGATATATTTGATATTATTTTACAATGTTATGTTTATAATAATTGATTTAGGGATGTTTTATGAGATACGGTAATGGTATTTATGGATATATATAGTACAGATTGAGCGTCATACGTCACAAGTCATACGTCACTGTAGCAACTTACATTCACTTTCAACTTACGTTTGGCCGTCCGGAACCAATTAAAAACGTAAGTCGGGGAGCATCTGTATAAAGATAGCTACTGGTGCGAGGCATGTAAAAGAACCATTGCTGACATTCGTAAAGAGTAGCTGCAAAGTCGTCAGCGTGTTTCTGTCCCTTGCTAAAAGGGTTGTGACAGGAAGGGCATCCGACGTAAAAACCTCTGCCAAATCAAAATGTGCGAATCAGACGATTCGCTGTGGCGACCCCGAGTAAAAGGGAAAAAGCCGAAAGGAAGACAGACAGACTGTACTTATCATGAAAGAAGTTTCAGCCAAACTTGAATGATGATGGTGATGAATTTACTGTGCAGTAATGATAACGATGAAGAATTTTACTTTAATTTATACTTTTTTGTTATTTTTACACTAGTGTTTATTATTACCATGGTATTTATATTTATATTACTATTTATTAATATATTACTGAATTTAAGGGAAAATTTTGGGTGGTCACTTATCTCGATTTTTCTAGATTTTTCCAGAATATTCACGAAATAATGTCCTATAACTTAAAAACCCCGCGAAGACATGAATCAGTGATAGTCGAACCATGAAGTAGAGAGGGATCACTGTATAAATAGTCATGTTTTAAAAAGCTTATGACAATTATCTCAATATAGAGTATAGAGTGTGAAATGACTCCATAAAACTCAGATGTCGTATTAGAATTTGAACTGAAACTGAATCTGCACATGTTATGCAGTGACAATTAATTAAAACAGCCTAAGCCATTTAAGATTAAATTAAAATATTATTTATATATTACAGGACTGTAGCCATCTGCAGGTCTTCAGGCCAAATAGATTTACTGAGAGACCAAACAGATGGGTTCCAATTCTTGCAAGATACCAAAAAGCCTGCATTGGGGGATCTGCCAATTCAACTATTAGCTCAGGAATTGAGAACATGCTGCATGTGGTGCAAACGCTTAGTTTAAGGTTCAGACTAAACTTGGTTGTCATGACAAAGGCTGGGGTCTATCTGCACAATAATCAGAGTAGAAATCTTAAATAGGTTCCTTAAAGCACTGGAACAAACATAACAGTTCATGTCCATACTATGGACTGAGCAGATGGATGCTTGGCAAAAGGTCCTTTCTAGTCTGATTTACTTTTAAAAAACTTAGAACATGTGAACATGTGAAAGATATGTCACTAAAACACATTCTAGCACTTAAATGCTTGCATGATGCAGTCATTAAACTGTGCCAAAAATACTGCGCTATCAGTGTATGGCTTCATCATTGTGTTACCACTATTCAAAGTCCGCCTTTTTAACACATCAGCTGATGGCTCAGTCTATTAAAGATGTAAATAGTCATAGACAAAACTACTGAGTTTTAAATGCGATTACTTAATTCAGTTTCCTATCAAGTGCCTCTATGTCTGTGAACATGTGTTCATAATTACAGTCTTGTAATTAGAGCTATATGATTAGGTTCAGCAAATACAAGCTCAAATATGTTGGAAGTTTATATGTCAAATCGTGTTAGACCTCCTGTTTAATGGTAGAATAATTTTTAATGGATTTATTACCAGGGATACATGACAGGCGATCATTTCTGAATCTGGATCACACTAAATCAACAGTTAACTCAGAGTCAACAGAAAGTAAAGCTGCTAACCAAAACAGTGTTTAATATCTCTTTAAGTATAATATAATGACAGAACCTTCGCTGAAAGATTGTGCAAAGTTTGCAAACACAATGCACTACAATACACACAATAAAAATATTAATTAATTTGTTCATTCATTCATTCATTTTCTAAACCGCTTAATCAAAATTAGAGGTGAGGGGAGGCCAACGCCCATCTCATCCGACTATGGCCGAGGGGAACCCCGACCTTCAAATCAGTAAGCCAGCACATTTATAAAAAATTATATATAACAATACGTATATGCAGAAGAAACAAATATATATATATATATATATATATATATATATATATATATATATATATTATTATCATCATCATCATCGTCGTCGTCGTCATCTTCTTGTTCTTCTCGTCATCATCATTAATATTATAAAATATTAATGATAAATTATATAATTTGAAGCGCCACAATTTTAGTATATTCTGGACCCCTGCAATAAAAACATTTGACTGGATAGAGTACTGTAAATTTACATAGCTGGTACACAAGACAATACATTTCAAAACCAATAAATATTTCTAGTTGTTTAAAAGCTAGGGTTGCTTTTTACTACAAGCAAACTTCTGTTTTGCTTGTATCATTCATTGCATCATTTTCATTAACTATATCCTCCTTCTTCCATGTCTAATTAACAACTCTTTCAATACACTCACTAATTGAAGCACCTAAGGCAAAACCATCATATCAGTATATCCGGAAGCCATATCGCAGTGATACTGTATGTAGTTAAGCGTCCTCCCAACAGCCTGCTAGCATTCCAAAACAAGAAGATATGGTCACCTGCACTAAGAATACAGACCAACACCTGCAACAACATCAGTGAAACTATTTCTGGATGTCCACAGTGTTATTACAGAGAGGAACAAGATAGTTATAAGTGTGCAGCAGCTGTAGAAAGCTGTGTGACTGTGTCGTATCAAAAGCACTTCACCACAAGTAATAGTAAAAAAAAAAGAAAGATTTTAAATTCTTTGCTCTCCTGGGGGTATGTTATATTCATCCAGCACTGGCAGTCTTATAGCCTACACAAGAGCTACAGAATTCATCCACAGTCACATGCCGACATAATCCTATACATAAATTAACAACATAATGGTGATGGCTCTGAATGATGATAAACAGAAACAATATACCTGCTACATACAGTATAAGAGAAGCAGTGGCAGGCCTAGCCAAGTATATTATCTCAGGTTCTGTGGTGTTGTTTACATAGGAGTGCCTGCTAACCATCATTTGCTTTCCATGCAAATAATCATTTTTGAGAGTAACATAGTATCTGTCTTCCCTCACCAAAAGCATTTATTAAGGTCTGCAACAAAGTCTTGCAACTTTACCGTCCATCTATACAAAACTGTACTTGCATTCTCCTTGTTCACCTCATAAACAACTTATATAACAACCATAGCTCCCCTGGTGATGGTGTCACATTTGCTTGATTTTTATATATTTTGTAGCCTGTGGTGATGGAAGTAAAATGCAATTCATTTCAGTTCAAAATATTTTTCCATTTTGATTTCAGAGGGGTTGGAACAAGGGGATGGGTCCGTGTTAACCCTCTATGTGCCATTTGTAGCCATCTCGCTAGCAGTCAAAAACTAAGATAACTGCGAACTTGTTTATTCCATCTTAAAGTTTATGAAAAATGTGTAATTGAGCAGACTAACCCCTTGGTGCCCATGTAATATGTGGTATTAATAATATGCAATCTTCTATGACATTTGATAACTTCTGAAAGTAAGGTAAAGGTAAAGTCTGTTGGGCTTTTTACACCCAAGCCTAGTGGCTCATCAGGTTATTCTCGGTTTCTGTAGCATGAAGCAACCAGGAGTTCAACTCCTCCTGGATGGGATACTAGTCCATCGCAGGTTACCTTCCTAGTATTTTTTTGTATATACGGGTACCCATTTATAGGGGCAGTGGTGGTCGAGTGGTATAGGGCGGTGGATCGCTGATCCAAAGGTTGGGGGTTCGAGTTCCACTCTCCACAAGGTTGTCACTGTCCTCCCCGTGCAGCTAACTGGGTTATCAAAGGCCGGCCATGTCTGTCACTGTCTATGGTGAGAGGCATGTAAAAGAACCATTGCTGACTTTCGTAAAGAGTAGCTGCAAAGTTGTCAGCGTGTTTCTGTCCCTTGCTAAAAGGGTTGTGACAGGAAGGGCATCCGACGTAAAAACTTCTGCCAAATCAAACGTGCGAATCAGATGATTCGCTGTGGCGACTCCCGAGTATAAAAGGGAAAAAGCCGAAAGGAAGTCAGACAGGTACCCATTTATACTGCTGGGTGAACAGAGGCACACTTGTGGTTAAGACCTTGCACAGGGGTCTTAGCACAGTGGGGGTCTAACTGGGGTTTGAACACACAACCTCCTGATCATGAATTCAGCACCCTAATCACTACGCCACGAACCCCACTAACCTCTGTGAGTATTCCATTGATATATTAAAGAATATCCTATACTTTCTGTACATTCACATACCAGTACATCGTCATGTACATTTTGACAAGATTCTGTAACTGAAAATTACCCATAAAGAGGGCCCACATTTTCCCATCAGGCCACTCAGTTACTTGCAGGAGGAAGCACTTTATCTGGCATAGAATGAACTGTCAACCTCAGTGGGAGAACAAACGCATTTTAAAGAGCAATTTGGCTTTATTTATTTATGTTTTTGGTCAATTATTGCATGGCCACCATGGGGTTAATCTGCTCAATTGTTCATTTTTTTCATAAACTTAAGACAGAACAAACAAGTTCTGAAAAAAAACAACAACCAGCTATCTACTAGTATCTTAGTTTTTGAACCATCTAAAAATGGCTAGAAATAGCATACAGAGGGTTAACGTGGTGGACAAGCCCCTTTTTTCAAATTCCTCTGAAATCAAAGCAGATAAATATTTTGACCTGAAAACAATTGGTTTTTACTTCTATCACTACAAAACATCAAAATCAAGCAAATATGTCACAATCACCAAGGGAGCAATGGTGATTTTAGGTGAATTTATATGGATAGACCAAAAGAGAAAGGAGGGGGCAGCTCATAATGGTGTGAACCTTTTAATGAAAGCACACAGACACAGAGCAGACATGAGCCAAGCATATCTGAACATTATGATCTGGATGTAAATCTGGATGTTGCTCATCTTAAACGTTCAATGACTTCAATGTCACATTGCAGTACTAGTCCTTCTCAAAAAATTAGCATTTTGTGATAAAGTTCATTATTTTCTGTAATGTACTGATAAAAATTAAACTTTCATATATTTTAGATTTATTGCACCCCAACTGAAATATTTCAGGTCTTTTATTGTTTTAATACTGATGATTTTGGCATACAGCTCATGAAAACCAAAAATCCCTATCTCAAAAAATTAGCATATTTCATCTGACCAAAAAACAAAACAAAACAAAAAAATTAATACAAAAAAGACAAGCTTCAAATAATTATGTTCAGTTATGCACTCAATACTTGGTCGGGAATACTTTTGCAGAAATGACTGCTTCAGTGCGGCGTGGCATGGAGGCAATCAGCCTGTGGCACTGCTGAGGTGTTATGGAGGCCCAGGATATCGAATGGATGTCTCTCAACTTTCTCTTCACAATATCCCACAGATTCTCTATGGGGTTCAGGTCAGGAGAGTTGGCAGGCCAATTGAGCACAGTAATACCATGGCCAGTGAACTATTTAGCAGTGGTTTTGGGACTATGAGCAGGTGCCAGGTCGTGCTGAAAATGAAATCTTCATCTCCATAAAGCTTTTCAGCAGATGGAAGCATGAAGTGCTCCAAAATCTCCTGATAGCTAGCTGCATTGACCCTGCCCTTGATAAAACACAGTGGACCATCACCAGCAGCTGACATGGCACCCCAGACCATCACTGACTGTGGGTACTTGACACTGGACTTCAGGCATTTTGGCATTTCCTTCTCCCCAGTCTTCCTCCAGACTCTGGCACCTTGATTTCTGAATGGCATGCAAAATTTGCTTTCATCCGAAAAAAGTACTTTGGACCACTCAGCAACAGTCCAGTGCTGCTTCTCTGTAGCACAGGTCAGGCGCTTCTGCCGCTGTTTCTGGTTCAAAAGTGGCTTGACCTGGGGAATGCGGCACCTGTAGACCAGTCCACTGCTTCCACAGGTCCCCCAAGGTCTGGAATCGGACCTTCTCCACAATCTTCCTCGGGGTCCGGTCACCTCTTCTGGTTGTGCAGCGTTTTCTGCCTATTCGCTCAGAGATTTCTTTCTGTGTCTTACCCTCTTACTTGAGGGTGTCAATGATGGCCTTCTGGACAGCAGTCAGGTCGGCCGTCTTACCCATGGTTGCGGTTTTGAGTAATGAACCAGGCTGGGAGTTTTTAAAAGCTTCAGGAATCTTTTGCAGGTGTTTAGAGTTAATTGGTTGATTCAGATGATTAGGTTAATAGCTCGTTTAGAGAACCTTTTCATGATATGCTCTTTTTTTTTTTTCATGAGCTGTATGCCAAAATCATCAGTATTAAAACAATAAAAGACCTGAAATATTTCAGTTGGTGTGCAATTAATCTAAAATATATGAAAGTTTAGTTTTTATCAGTACATTACAGAAAATAATGAACTTGATCACAATATGCTAATTTTTTGAGAAAGGACAAGTTTAGCTTGTTTCTTCTACCCAACCCTGAGCAGGTTCACACCAGCACAGAGGAATTCGGAGCAGTGAGCTATCGTGTTAATAAAACCCACGTCACATTCCAACGGTTGATTATCTAAAAATACATTGACAAGTATTTCACTCTAGGTCAATTCTGCACAAAGTATTTGTGCAAACTTTCTTTTCTTTTCTTTTCTTTTCTTTTCCTTTCTCTCTCCACAAAAACCCATCAATTTATGCCATGCATTTGTTTTTTGTCTAATATGAAGTTACAGCCTCACTGTACTGCTGTTATTAAAAATTCCTATTAAAAAACACTTAATAAACTTTATTTGAGAAAAAAAATTCATTTCATTTCAGTGGATTTAAAAAACTTTTGTCCATAAATTTTGTCCACAAGTCCATATCCGTTATCTGTAATTAGAAAGCAGAAGGAGAACAACAACAACAACAAAGCATTTGAAGCGATAACAACCGAGTGGTGTAACCTACAGAAAGATGTTTTTGGTGAAAATGAGATGAAAGTTTTTGCAATATAAAAAGGCATGGATGATGCTGAGGATATGATTCAAAGTGAAAAGGAAGATGAAGAGACCATTCTGGCACTATCTCATTTTTCAGTTTTTGTGGGCTTTCAATCCTTAATTCATTTTTCAGATATACCTTTATTCATTCATTGAACCACTTAATCCTAAAGAGGGGTGAGGAACCTGGAGACTAACTCAGTCCACTCTGGTTGAAGGCAAGGTACACCCTTGACAGCATGCCAATCCATCAGATGGCCAACATTCACAGTTATTCACTGTCATACTCATGTCATACCCTTTCGGCTGTTCCCTTCAGGGGTCGCCACAGCAAATCACCTGCCTCCATCTCATCCTGTCCTCTGCATCTTCTTCTCTTACTCCAATGACCTTCATGTCTTCCTTCACCACATCCATAAATCTCTTCTTTGGTCTTCCTCTAGGCCTTCTGCCTGGTAGTTCTAAACTCAGCATCCTACTGCCAATATACTCACTATCCCTCCTCTGTACATGTCCAAACCATCTCAATCTAGCCTCTCTGACTTTGTCTCCAAAACATCTTACATGTGCTGTCCCTCTGATATACTCATTCCTGATCCTATCCATCCTCATTACTCCCAGAGAGAACCTCAACATTTTCATATTCCGCTACCTCCAGCTCTGCCTCCTGTCTGTTCCTCAGGGCCACTGTTTATAAACCATACAACATCGCTGGCCTCATCACCGTCTTGTACACTTTTCCTTTCATTCTTGCTGATATTCTCCTATCGCACATCACACCGGATACTTTTCTCCAACCATTCCAACCTGCCTGCACACGCTTCTTCACCTCTTTTCCACACTCTCCATTGCTCTAGATTGTTGAGCCTAAGTACTTAAAATCCTCCACCTTCCTTATCTCTGCTCCCTGTAATATCACCGTTCCTCCTGGGTCCTTCTCATTCACACACATGTATTCTGAGAAAAGAAAAGAAGAAGAAGATTCACTGTCATACTCAAGCCTAGATGCAATTTGAAACAGCCTTATTCATCATCTTTGCCTAAGCTATTGTCTCCCCAGCCACTTTCTCCAGCTCTTTCAGAAAGACACAGAGGGGTTCCCAAACCAGCCGAGAGACATAGTCTCTCCTTTGTGTTCTTGGTCGACCCTAGGGTATCTTCTTGGTAGGGCATGCCCAAAAGACCACACAAGAGAGGCATTCAGGAGACATTCTAATCAGATGCCCAAGCCTCAACAGACTCCTCTCAATTCAGAAGAGCAACAGTTCCACTCAAACTCCTACCTGATGAACAAACTTCTTCCCGTATTTAAGGAAAAGCCGCATGAAATTGCAAAGGAAGCTCATTTCAGCCACTTGTAATCTTTCTTTTGATCACTACCCAAACCTCGGGACAGTAGGTGATTTGATTTGAACCTCACTTGAATTTAAATAGCCAATTAGGATAATTTGCATGTCTCTGGACTAAGGGAGAAAACCTAATTACCCAGAGGAAATCCACACAAGCACGATGAGAATATGCAAAGTCCATGCAGAAACACCTTCGCAGAGCCTGGGACTCAAATCTAGCACCTTCATAGTGTGAGGTGACGCGGTATCCTCCACACCACGATGCCACCCAGATATTACACTCAGTCATCACTCATTTACTGAGCCACTTAATCCTACTAGGGTCACAAAAAAGCTGGTGCGCATCTCAGCCAACACTGGGCGAAGGTACGGTACACCCTGAACAGTTCACCAGACGCTGAACAACACACACAACCATTCACAGTCACACCTAGGGGCAACTTGGAACAGCCGATTAGCTTTTGCAAATGAATTATAAACACACATAAGCAAGAGAACTTCAAACTCTACATAGAAATGTACATATTTTTTCTTCCTATAGGGGGCCTCACAGAAAATAATTGAGAAGCACTGCACAAGGCGCTCTTGGAGCGCGGAGTAATACCCGCGGAAGAATACGAGGCTAATTGGCCTGGAAAAGCCATTTCCCCAGCAGAGCTCATAAATCAAAATTTTGCTTGGTAGATGGGGCAGATTTTTTTGTGGGATCAAAGCTCGTATCATGGAAAATTCATTATAAAAGACACTCGTAAGTCAAGGAACAAGTTTACTTTACAATTTTATTATTGTGCGTAGCTGCCTTATGCCATGACTGTGACACTCATACAAACGCAGACCGTGAAAAAATACAGTACAGTATATCTTTCTCACAACTTCCTCTTTGAAAAAAATGAAAGTGAGATAACAATCAAGATGTCGAATACAAACCACAAAATAAACACATGCATTCCGTTGCAGTAGTTGTACTTTTGACTGATTTACTGGACTGCATAATAATACCAAAGAGACGATTCATGGATGTGGTGAAGGAGGACATGAAGGTCGTTGGTGTAAGAGAAGAAGATGCAAAGGATAGGGTGAGATGGAGGCAGATGATTCGCTGTGGCGACCCCTGAAGGGAAAAGCCGAAAGGAAAAGAAGACTGGACTGTATAATAATGGTGAAGGTATTTCACGGAACCTCAAACAGATCGTTTTTCTTGGCAGGTGACTCTACCACACATGTATTTCAGTCTGCTACCATGGTGACAGAGAAATATAAAAGAATACTTTCCTCGACATGCAGTATTTGTGATACATCCTAATTCTACTGGAATGCAAGCAGTATGAAGACCTGTCCTGTCACAGTAACTGAAAGCGCAGAGATTCTCAAAAATATTTGTATTACTGGAGTCCATAAAGGACGTGCACTTCAGCCAAACATCTCATAATTTTCCTTTCGAAAACCTGCAGGAGTGTAAATAATTTCTTGGCCTGCTCTGCACTTGTCACTTAATACACAGTTGGTAGTGATTACGCAATTTCCAACTGAAACATTAATGCTGCTGTTTAGATCAGTAGTGAATATATCAGGTCACGGAGAGAGAGACTCCAGCACTGAAGTAGTGGATCTGAATAGAGGTCTCTGTCTGAGGATCACAATGGCAGAACATCTTTAACAGCTTCTGCACTCTGCACTTTTCGTATGTACAGTGTATTACAGTGCACAAGGATGAGCTGTAACCCTCTAAATATTTCTCGAATATAAGCTAGTCTAAGCTCAACTGGCACAATGTAGTAAAATACTAATATTAATAATTTACGACTTATCACATAAGTGACTTAATGAATATGACACCTGCTTCTCCTCCCTACTTCATTTCATAAAGCAGAGCAATCATTCCATAAGTCACATCCTCCACATTGCTGGAATTAGATTAACCAGAAATGTAAACAAAGAAGTCACAAATATAAAAAGATAACAGAAACTATAGCATCAGATAAACTAATGTTTAATTACTCATTCTCACTCACTAATTTGCCGAGCCACTTAATCCTACGACTTAATCCTATCTCAGCCGACATGTGGCAAATGTGGGGTACACCCTGAATGTTTTACCAGACCATAAACACACACAACCATTCACACTCACACCTAGGGTCAAGCTGGAACAGACAATTAGCCTAATAGCACGTCTTTTGACCGTGAGCTGTAACCGGAGTCCCAAGAACATGCAAACTCCGCACAGATACGCACAGATAGGCTCAGGAATCAAACACAGGACCTTTTTACTGTGAGATAGACGCGCTATCCATCACACCATAGTGCCGCACTGTTTACCTATTGTTTCGAGTTGAAGTATGGAATACACACTGTGGAAGACAAAAGTGAACAGAAGGCTAAATAAAGGTTTGCTTGCTGTTTTTAATTTAATTTAGCTGATGTTACTTTTTATTAAAACTTTGAAAGTTCATTTCAGTGTTCAGTCCTTCAAATACAAACATTTAGGAATACACATAAACCCTAGGATGACCAAGAATACCTGAATTCTAGTGCAAAATGAGCAACACTCTGGATTGACAAGTAGCTGACTGACAGTTGAGTAAAGCTGTCTCACCTCCCTGCCCTGACGGACCGCATGCTGATGGTTCATAGTATTTTAATCTACTCCTAGTTTCTGACATTATATTCAAAGGGACATGTATTCTGAGTTAGTCTCAGCCTTAGACATTTAAATCTCTAGACATAGTGAATTTATTTTCTTTCATACACAGTCATGGACACAACTTAAGCCGGCACACATGGGAGTCTGGGATTACCTGAAACTTTAGAGTCTGTTGTTCATGACTGAATATCCTGAATCAAGTTTACATATGCACATCATGTTCAGTGCTTCGTCATCACGCAAGACAATCGCATGACTGAAACAGCATAGTGATGAGCTCAACATGGAGTTCTCCAAGTGCAAGACAGTAGTGAGGTCAGTATTATATTTCTTCATTCAAAGGCGCTGCCATCACAGAGCCGGACATCAACCATATTCATCCATTTAAATGAACAACTAAGGTTCACTGTGGATATGATTATGGCTGATGCGCCAAGACGGGCTGTGTTGAAACAGTATCTTACCGAATGAGCTGCAGCTCAATGCCAATGACTTGTTTTATCCTTATCCCAGTATAAATAAGCACCAGTTCAACCAGCATCCACAAGTTGTTTTCAAGCCGACCCACCATTTTGTCTAGATACTCACATGACTTTGTTGTGGTGGTCTAGTGGTATAGGGCGCTGGATCGCTGATCCAAAGGTTGTGGGTTCGAGTCCCACTCTCCACAAGGTTGTCACTGTCCCCTCCAGTGCAGCTAACTGGGTTATCAAAGGCGGGCCATGTCTCTCACTGTCTCTGGTGAGAGGCATGTAAAAGAACCATTGCTGACTTTCGTAAAGAGTAGCTGCAAAGCCATCAGCGTGTTTCTGTCCCTTACTATGAAGGGTTGTGACAGGAAGGGCATCCAAAAAAAAACCCCAAAAACCCTCTGCCAAAATCAAACGTGCGAATCAGATGATTCGCTGTGGCGACTCCCGAGTAAAAAGGGGAAAAAAGTCGAAAGGAAGACAGACAGACTCACATGACTTTGTCACAATACTGATTGTTTCACATTCACCTGGTTGAGTATCTGAATATCTGGTTTGTCCACACATGAGAAACTTCAGTTACCACTATTTCAGCTTCTGGAACACAAGTTGCTTGAAATTAAACAGGCCAAAACTTTTTGCTCTTGTTACTGATGACAAAATAAAATATGGAGTTGCTCATCCCACACGCAAGGTTTTGTCAGGATAGTGAATCATAAGCAATAGAATCTCCAGTTTCAGGTAACTTTAAACTTGAACTTGTGTGGGTTGGGCATTAAGGTTTTGATAGGTTCCTTATACAACCGCGTAAACACTTCCTTGGATTGGTTTCCAGTGTTCAAACTCACTCAGCTGACTGAAAACATCTTCGGATTCCTGTATTCAAAAGTTGTTTCAGAGTAGTTCTCAGTGTTTAGTAAATGGGATCCTACATACAGTATCTCGTACATTTTCCGAACCCCTTAGTCCTACCAGGGTTACTAGAGCCTATCTCAGAATTATTATCAGGTAATAATAATTGAAATTCTGTGGAGACTTTGGCGCTCATTCTCATTTTCTGTAACCGCTTCATCCTAATTAGGGTCGCGGGGAGGCTGGTGCCCATCCCAGCCAACTCAGGGCGAGGGCAGAGTACACCCTGGACAGCTCGCCAGGCCATCGCAGGGCAGAAACACGCTGACGGCTTTGCAGCCTACTCTTGTCGAAAGTCAGCAATGGTTCTTTTACATGCCTCTCACCATAGACAGTGAGAGACATGGCCAGCCTTTGATAACCCAGTTAGCTGCACTGGGGGGGACAGTGACAGCCTTGTGGAGAGTGGGACTCTCCAAATCGCTCATTCTCTTATTATCAAAATTGTAAATATTCCTTCACATATCTTCAGTAACCGCTTAATTCTGTTGAGGGTCATGGAGATCCAGAGCCTGTCCTGAAGTCATCGGGTGCAAGGCTGGAGAATTCCACTGTAGGGTCAATTAATACCAATACATAAATTTGCTGACGCAGTTCATGCAGAATCTATGCATGTTGCACCTGATGTAAACTGTCAACCACCCATCTGCGAAGCTGCAATGTTATGCAATAATATTCTGTTCAGTAAGTGGGAGTACCTGTGGATTTTGACCAAGTTTTTAAAGTGCAAATGTTTCATAATGCTTTTGATCTTGTTGTCGCATTCTTTTCCATCCAACAATAAACACAAGAAACTTTAAAGAAGCTCTTGTTCACTTGAGGCCACCATGAAGCAAACCACTTGCACTTACTTTCAAACCATGTTCTTTGCTGCTCGCAGTAGTTCAACCATACAACTAAGTTGTAGTGCATAATCATCCAGTGTGTCAGAAAAAAAAAAAAAAAAAAAACAAGTATATTTTGGAGACACCAACAATCAAGTTACAGTCTGCAGTAAAGGTAAAGCTGCAGCCATGGAGATGTACTTAAATCTATAGCCAATCCATCAACCTGCATGTTTTTAGAACATGGCAAGAAACCACAGAAACATGATAAAGCCTGTCCATACATGTGGAAAAGATGTCATTCACACAGATCATCGCCATGTCACAGGTTCGAAACCGGGACTCTGGAGAAGTCAGCTGGCAGTCCAACCTAATGTGCCTGTATGGCATGTCATGATTAAGAACAGTTTGAAATAATCGTATAATATTATATGGGTGACACGGTATAGTATATAAAGTGATAGAAACCTTCAATGTTTATATCACTATAGTAACAGGAATGGATTAGAGAGATCTTTCTGAACATTTGGGCACCAGCAACCATCCTGGTGAACTCATGGTTCTAAGAACTCTTTTGGTCAAGTTCTCGTTTATGAAGCTCAAAATATTTCCATGCCTAAAGAAGCCTTGGGAATTTTTTCTTCTTCTTCTTCTTCTTTTCTTTTTTTCTTTTTCTTTTTTTTTTTTTTTTTTGTTCTTTGAGAGTGAACTGTGCGTTGGATAGCTTCATTTTTTCCACACTGTCTCTGGTATCAAGGCTAAGTTTACACGGGCATGAACAGACGGGTAATGACATGCTCCTGGATTGCACTGCTAACAGGCGCTTTGAATAAAGTGTAATGCAGACACTTACCCACTCGAACCCCGAGCACGAGCGTGTTTTTAGTTCCGATTTCCGGGGGAAAAAAAAAAAAAGAAAAGTAAGATGGACTCTGTGTCGGATGTTGGAAAAGACTTTAAGTAAAAACGATAATAAAGTGAGAAAAAAAACGAAGAGTAAAGAAACTCTCGCAGTTCTCTCCACCAGGAAACAGAACTGGAACTGTTACTGAACAAATATCGCTATTCTTCTCATGAGTCGATCACCTACATCGTACCAGAGGATGTCAAATCGAATGAACGCCTACTTTTGCACTCCACTATCAGGTGGGTCTGAGCGATCAGAGCGTGACTGACATGACTTTAGACCAATAAGAGAGATGGTCTTGCGATAATGGGCGGGACCACGCCTCTCTGACTACGTCGTTCCGTGACGCAGCGCAACATCTCCCAGAAGAGACCGCCCTTCTGAATGAAGTGCAAGAATGTGCTCTCTTTAAAGTGTCCACAACCAGGCAACCCAGAAGTATGCATTACGTTTATGAAATTATCTGATTTATTTTTTTTATTTTTATTTTGTTTTATTTTGGGTTGTTTTTTTATTTGTATTTAAGTACTTAGGCTCAACAATCCAGAGCAATAGAGTGTGGAAAAGAGGTGAAGAAGCGTGTGCTGGCTGGTTGGAATGGTTGGAGAAAAGTGACCAGTGATGTTGTATGAGTTAGAGACAGTAGCAGAGATGAAAATGTTGAGGTTCTCTTTGGGAGTAGAGGATGGATAGGATCAGGAATGAGATCATCAGAGGGACAGCCCATGTAAGACGTTTTGGAGGCAAAGTCAGAGAGGCTGGATTGAGATGGTTTGGACATGTACAGAGAAGGGATAGTGAATATATTGGTAGTAGGATGCTGAGGTTGGAACTACCAGGCAGAAGGCCAAGAGGAAGACCAAAGAGAAGATTTACGGATGTGGTGAAGGAAGACATGAAGGTAGTTGGTGTATGAGAAGAACATAGAGAGGATAGGGTGAAATGGAGGCAGATGATTCGCTGTGGCGACCCCTGAGGGGAACAGCCAAAAGGAAAAGAAGAAGATGTGTTTATAATTTATTAGAGCTGTTCTAAACTTTTCATTGACAGGAAACATTGTACATAAATTTCATCATTAATTCATTCATTGGTTCATTTTCTGAACCGCTAAATCCTAATTTGGGTCGCAGGGAGGCTGGTGCCCATCCCAGCCGATTACGGGCGAGGGCTGAGTACACCCTCAACAGCTAATCAGGCCATCATAGGGCGGAACCACGCTGATGGCTATAGCCACTCTTGTCAAAAGTCAGCAATGTTTCTTTTACATTCCTCACACCACAGACAGTGACAGACATGGCCGGACTTTGATAACCCAGTTAGCTGCATTGGGGGGTATAAAATTTCCTTGATATTTATATGGTTATTTATAAAGTCACTCATTTTGATATATTAAGTTTTTGCGATGACGTCAAACCCTTTAATAACTGAAAGAATTCACTGACTATCATATATTTTATTTATCGGAGCTTTTGTAATATCTACCACTGTGGCTAATAACATCATCATCATCATCATCATCATCATCATCATCATCATCATCATCATCAACAGCAACAACAGCAGCAGTAGTAGTAATAAATAATATATCTCTCTGGACAGAAGTCACATCTGGGCCCACTTTGACAACCACTGGTACAGAAAACTTTGATATCCTGGAACCAAAATAAAACTGGAAATGATTTATTGTATATCTACCTTTGTATTTCAGGGATTATGTTTATTAGATATAGTATTATATTGTATTAGGTGTACTGTATTTCTATTGGTCTGTGATGGTTTTTTAAACTCTTCAGAGTGTACCCCACCTTTACCCAGTGTTAGCTGAGATAGGCTGCAGCCTCCCTGCAATCCCAGTAGGATGAAATGGTCAGCAAATGAACGAGAGTAAGTAGTTAGGTATGTTTGGCTACTTTTGAAACACCAAAGAACCTTTAAAGGTGAATTAAGGTTAGTGTGAGATTATGAAAATTGGATCAAGTTTTGCTTTTTTATTTCTGGACTCGAATCCACAGGATATACTGCATAGGCAACCATTCTTTCATGTTCTTGAACTAACTGGGTACTTGTGGTTCTCAGTGGTATGTCATAGCATGATAAAATCTAGTATTCGAAGCCAGATAAACTGGAATACCTGAGATGTGGTATCACATACTATATTTTGTTGTACATTGTTCTGATCTTTGTTAGGACAGAAATTCCACTCAGTGATGCACTTGCAATCATGTCTACTGTATGCAATATCCTTCTGCTAAATATGGTCTGCATCTGCTCATTTTTACCTTGTCGAGTCCCTTCATCTCCATGACAACACCAATTAAAGGAAACATGTTGAGAGAAGAATAAAATTGATACTCACTGCTTTATACATAAATATAAATGAGTGAATCCCTTATGGATTTACGTTTCTTTATAAAGGGTAAGGCTTCTGAGGACAAAGGGACTACGATCATCAACAATCATTTTGTTTGAAAGTAGTACAAACCATTCATCAAACACCTCTATTTTTCCAAATAAAGAAGGGGATCTATTTTATGAGGAATGGCGTGAATAAATGACTCTTTTTTAGATATTTGTTAGTCATGGCACAGCATGATGTGTGTTGTGGAGGTGTGTTTGCTATGAAACAAGTATTTTTACCACATTTCTTGGGTTTTACACGTCGCCTCATCACAAAAAATCTCAGATATGTCACAGGAACAAGTACTCATTCATATGAAGTTCTATGTGCGTTTTTTGTAAGCTTTGTGGGATTTTACCACCTGTCAATCATGCAACCACCTTCATATGCTTGCAACTAGTAAAGAGTGGGAGGGATTCTTACAAAACTGAATTCTTACAGAAATCAAATTTGGATGAGATACAGTATAAATGTAATACAGTACATTACATTAGGTACAATGCATACATACAAATTAAAAGCTAAAAAAATTACTTGTATAATAAATACTGTTTTATCCTTTTTTTAAGAGGAAGCTGGAGCTAATACCAGCCCCTTTAATGCCAATTTTATGAATCAATTGATTATCAAAGCTAAGGAGGGAGGTCTGATTCATATAAAATTAACTTCCAACTCTGATCTTACAGAGCTGATCAATCTAATTAAGTTACCTGGTTGGAGCAGGGATGGAAGTGTGAGAAAATCACCAGGTACGAGTTTTGTGATCAGTGTTAAATAATAATCTCCTAAGCAACACCATCCAAATGCATGCTACAAATAAAAAAGATGATTTGTGACATCTAGTGGATATATGTATGCATTGCAAATACTAAATATAAAAGATATTTTTGTAAGACAATCTGTTTTTAATATTACTGTATTTTCAAAAACATTGCGTGTATTTGGTAATTCATGTTACAGTAGAGTATATATACTTCCACTATAGTGGAGCCGGTGGTGTAGTGGTTAGGGTGCTGGGCTCATGATCGGGAGATTGTGAGTTTAAATCCCACTGAGACCCTCACTGTGCTAAGACCCCTGGGCAAGGTCTCAACCACAAGTGTGCCTCTGTTCACACAGCAGTATAAATTAGGTACCAGTAAAAATATACTGGGAAGGTAACCTGTGATGGACTAGTGTCCCATCCAGGAGGCGTTCAACTCCTGATCGCTTCACGCTACGGAAACCGGGGATAAGCACCGGCCTGATGATCCATTAGGCTCGGGTGTAAAAACCAAATAGTTAATCAATCAAAAATCAATCAAATCAATATATACTTAGTGGAACTTGATAAGGAACACTTTTCGTAGCAGCATGGATTGAACAAAGGGTGGGGTTTACAAATACCTTTAGTGTAGAAGAAACCAGTACTCATTCATTAATTTATTCATTTTCTGAACCGTTTAATCCTAATTAGGGTTGCAGAGAGGCTGGCACCCATCTCAACCGACTCTGGGCAAGGTCAGAGTACACCATGGACATCTCACCAGGCCATTGCAGTGCAGAAACATGCTGACAGCTATGCAGCTACTCTTGACGAAAGGCAGCAAGGCCGGCCTTTGATCACCCAGTTAGCTGCACTGAGGCAAACAGGTTCTTCTCAGGTTAATACCTATAACTAATAAACAGTATATACCACATGGAAAAGGTGCAATCTGATTGGGATATTTAACAATTGAGCATTGAAAGTGAAGTGGATGCCACTGGATATTGAATCCTTATTGTTACAAAATTCACTGGGCCTGAGATACATAATGGTTATAATATAGTAATACATGGGACTTGAAGCAAAAAATAAACACATAAATAAGATTTGTATGGTTTATTTTTATATTGTGATAAACAATGAAAATCAGCTAAAAATGTTTGATTCAATGATCTGTACTGTTTTTATCCTGTGTGCCACTCCCAGTTGACTCTGGGTAAAGGCAGGGTACACCCTGAACAGTTCTGTGTTGCTAATGGTGTATGTTGAGAAAGTAACATAAAAATAAATAAATAAATGTAATTAAAAAACAGAGCAAAATAAAAAGTGTGATACATAAATATGTTTTAGTATATACCGTTCTATGGAAAACAGGAAAAACAAAAAACCTTCAATTTTAATGTGTAAAAGTAATTAGACCACTTGTATGGCAAATGCACATATTTTGTAAGGGTAGCATACTGTGACTGTGCCAGTCAATTACACTGTGTATTGGCCGTGTAGTATGAACTAACTAACATTGGAGAGTGGATAATGCTTGAATCAACTGACAATATGGACTCCATTTCACTGTTGCGTTTTTTTCAGTGAAATGTAGATGTTCTAATTAAGCAGTAAATCAAAACAAACAAGGAAACAAAGAAAATAGTGTACTGTACCATCCTTAAAGCACAGTAGGTACCAAAAATTAAGTTGATTGTTAAACCTTCTTTGAACGTTTCCTACATTTCATGAAGGTCTTTCAGTAGAAAATGCTGTATATCCAAATAAACAGCACCCTTTTACTACATGTAAGTATGAGTCCATGAAAAAACACTTGAATAGAATGATTCAGCACTGCAAGTACACCTCAGCCTGTTGGAATGCCTCAAGCTCAAGCAGAACAGAACAAAAGTATGAGCTGTCTTCTCAAGGATTTATCCAGCAAGTTATGCCTTTCACAAAATTTAAAGAGCTTTAATAAAATTGAAAATAACTAGAAAAAACATTCACAGAAAGGCTAAGGTCAGCATGGCACCTTCCTGTAGAAATGGATTGCAGATTTTCAGAACTGTCTTCACCGATACATATAGAGTAACAGTGCAGGCTGTACAGACACAAACATTTTTAATATGATGCATAGCAATTACTGCAGATGATTTGTGACATTTATGAGGCCAAAGTTATATTTAAACTCTTAATTACACAAAACACAATGTATAACTGTAAAAGAAAATCAGTATTCCAGATGAACTTAAGCCATTAATGGTGCAAAGGTACATTTGTGGCATTGAGCAAACTTCTTAACCTATCTCAACCTATCTTTTAGATTGCCATCTCATTTTATTTTCCGAAATGATTTATCCTCTATTAGGGACATGGAGAAACTGGAGTGTTGCATGGTACATACAGGTAGTATGGAGAATTCAGTTGTTGTCCATGCAGCGGATACCCCCTCTCTATGCAGTTGATCGAACCAAGGGAACAATGAAGGCTGATACAACTTGGCATTAACAGTGCCACAGTAGTTGCCTGAAGGATCTTAAATACAAGTGTTAATCCCAATGTCCTAATGTGCATGTCTTTGCAGTAGAGGAGGAAACCGGAGTGCCTAAAAGAAAATCACAAAAGCATGGAGAAAATCTGCAAACTCCACAAAAAAACACTCTCGCTAGCATTGGCCTTGAACTCTGAACCTTCTTGCCACAAGGTGGCGACAGCATCCATCCATCCTCTAGAGACGATGGTGTAACTGCATTTTTAAGAGTTGCCATACAGCTCGGTTCTTGAATGACAGTCTCTCCTGCACCTGCTGCAGGTAAATGATGAAGCAAGTTGGGGCTGCTGTTGCTTCTCTTTCTCCTGGTCTTCTTCACCATCAAGTTATTGTTTCTAGCCTCTTTGGCTTTCCTAACAACCTGTTTGACAGTGAGGCGCCAGATCGAACAGTTGTTTGTAACATTCTCCGGGGTTGATATTCATGCCTGTCAGTTTCATGTCTTGTTCGCAGACATCCTTGTTTGCAGCCCAGCTCTCTGTACTGCAAGTCCTTGGGAATGCGGCCTGGCCCAATTCTACAGACATGGGCAAGTCTGTGAAGGCATCGCTCACGGAGATTGGCCAGAATACTGTACATCCCAGCACGTTCCAGAACCTCTGTGTTGGGTACTCTGTTCTGCCACTGAATGTGAAGGATGTGCAGTAAACATCTCAGGTGGAAGCTGTTGAATTTATTCTCATGTTTTGCAAAGGTTTTCCAATTCTCACTGTTGTAGTGAAGTGTGCTGAACATGCAGGCTTGCTAGACACAGCCTGGTCTTTTTTTATGAAGTTTGCATTATTCCAAACCTTCTGGTTTAGGTGAGCTATTACTGCTACTGTTTTAGCCATCCTGCAATTGACTGCCATGTCAATGAACATTGAGCTCAAGATGGTAGACCCAAGGTACGTGAAGTTGTCCACAACTTCCAGAGTGTACCCATTGATAGTGAAGGATGGTGAGGAGTCTGCATCCTGGTCCATGATGTTTGTTTTCTTCAGACTGATTGTCAGTCCAAACTCCTTGCAGGCGTGGGAGAGGTGACTGACAAGCTTAAGCTGTTGCAGGCCATCTTCCATATGAGATGTCAAGGCTGCATCATCAGTGAAGAACAGCTCACGAATGAGTACTTCAAGGACTTTAGTCTTGGTGCGGAGACGGGCAATAACTTGCCGTCAGCCCTGGTGTATATGTACACTCCCTTGCTGCTTTCCTTAAAGGCATATTGAAGAAGCATGAAAAAGAATATGCCTAAGAGTGTTGGCACGAGGACACAGCCTTGCTTCACTCCACTGCTGACTGGAAGTGCTTCCAATGTTGCACCATTGAAGAGAACCATGTTGTCATGGAATGAGGAGATGATGTCCAGCAGTTGTGGGGGCAGCCAATCTTTTGCAGTTTCCTGAAGAGTCTGTTCCTGCTGACCAGGTCAAATGCCTTCATCAGATTGAAGAAGGCAACATAGAAGGGCATTTCCTGCTCATAGCACTTCTCCTGCAGCTGTTGTAGTCAGAAGATCATGTCTAAAGTTGATGTATGGCCAGCACAGAAGCCACAATTGGACTCTAGATAGATACGGGAGGCAAGGAACTACAGAAGTGTCAAGATGACATGTGCAAAGGCCTTGCCAACAACACTGAGAACAGAAATTCTCTGGTAGTTGTTGCAGTAGCTGCCGTCTTCTTTGTTCTTGTACAAAGTGATGATGTTTGCCTCTCACATGTCCTGAGAGATGAGGCCCTGTTCCCAGATATTAAAAAGAGAAGCTCATGCAGGGGCTGCAGCAGCACAGATTTCCTATTTTTCAGGACATCCGGTGGGCTCCCGTCAGTCCCTGGCACTATCCCACTATTTTCTTGTGTAGGTTGGGTGTCTAGCTCTTCCATGACTGCAAGATCTGGGATCCAGTCCAGTATCAGCGACAACATTTTGGGAAGCATACAGCCCAAGGTATACTCAACCCACCATTGAAGTTGTCCTCGATCTGTGATGACTTTTCCCTTTCTTGGATTTGAGGGGAGTGGTCTTGGTTGTTGTGGGGCCAGTCTCCTTGATGCCTTCATACATGCCTCTCAAATTCACAGTGTCTGTGGCAGTTTGAATACTGTTGCAAAGGTTCAGCCAGTATGTGTTGGCGCAGTTGAGGGCAGTCTTCTGGGCATTTTTCTATGCACATCTGAGGGCCACAAGTGTGCTACGAGTGGATGATGCTTTGTACACCAGAAGGTCTTCCCTTTTTTCCTCACTCAAAGGTTCCATTTCCTCCCACTGTGCTTCATACCAGCCGTGCTCGTACGCTCTTTCTTTCCATAGGCAGCGATAGTTGCATTGTACACAAAGTCATGTAAGTGGGACCACTTGGAGTCAATGGTAGTGTCTTCTCTGAGAGAGCCTCTGTAAGGCACTGAGAAGCTGTTGCGTCTTGTTCGGGTTGTTTGCACAACAGGTGTTGATGCTTAGGCAACCCTTCTTCTTGGAGTGATACAGCTTCTTGGGGGTTACGCACACCCTGCTGGCCAGAAGTGAGTGGTGCGTATTGCAGTCCGTGTGTGGTAACTGTAAGCGAGGAGCACACTGGAGAGTTCTGCACTACTGGGGAAGACAAGGTTGATCTGATGCCACTGGCAGTAACGTGGGTGTCTCCATGATACCTGATGGATCTCCCTGCATTTGAAGAATGTGTTGGTCATGTACAGGCCATGCAGGTAGCACTACTCTAGTAGTCGCTGCCCATTTTTTTGTTGGTCTGCAAGCAGGCAATATTAAAGTTCGAATGGTTGAGAGAGTTCATTGTCGATGACTGCAGTCTTGCGTGTGTTGTCAATCTGCTGTAGGTCAGCAGAGAGTCGAAGACAGATGGTCCTGACATTCCTTGCAAATTGAAGAGCTGGAGTCTTTGTTCTTCTTTGCGTCTTGCTTGATGAGAAGATTATGGCCCACTTGTTGAGATGACTCTTTAGCTCCACACACCTAGCGAAGCAGGCAGACCCTGTAAAGACTGCACCTTACTGGCTGGTGGCTGCACAGCCTGAGGTGGGCAGTAGCTGCCCAGTAAGACCTCTCCCACCATCAAAAGTGGCCTGTGGCACTCATTGCCTATACCAATCAGATGAGTTTATTAACAGTAACTGTCACTTCCCGTGTTATGCTGACATTCTGTGACACTATTGGAGTGGCCTCTTCAGTGGAGCTACAAAGCCTAGGCAGGGTAGTATGGAGAATCAGTTGTTGTCCATGCAGCAGATACCCCCTCTCCATGCAGCTGATCGAACCAAGGGAACAATGAAGGCTGTTACAACTTGGTATTAACAGTACCACAGTAGTTGCCTGAAGGATCTTAAATACAGGGTTAGACGACCTTAGAGACTTCAGTTTCAAATTGATGTCAAGGGTTACTCCCCTAGCCATGCCTATGATGTGTATGGCCGCAAGGCAGCGGAGATTTGGGATTAGAGTTTGCCTTCCCCTAGATGGCCTGCTCTCCTGAGTTGCTGAACTGGATGCGCCTGGGTTAGACATCAAAGATCCACCTTGGTTCTTCTCCTATCAGTAGAAGCATTTCGACCAGGCTTAGAAACTAAGCCACATGGGCAGGCCAGGAGCCAGACATGGTTGTTAGACGCACTTTAAGACACATGCTGGAAGGAGCATTTTCTGGCACTTAGAGTGTATCACCAGCACTGCTCCTGGATGTAACAATCCTGGAACAATTATGCAATTATGAAAATAGTAAGAGTGGAAGCCATAGATGAAGTGTTTTCATCCAGTCTGAAGGTTATCCCAAAGATTCACAGTAGCATCCTGCAACGTCTCATCAAAGGTTCTATGGGCCTTTGATGACTGACAAGAGTACTGAAACACCAATAATTCAGACCCCAAATCTCCACCACTGTTCTTTTCTCCATACCTAATATTGCCATTAGAGAAGCATGGACAGAAGGAGGGAATATTGCAAGAACCCTTTTCCATTAGCTCAAAGAGCACATGTGTTTGTCTCCTGCGCACTGGGTGGTGCTGTGCGCCAGTGTTCAAAAGGCTTATTTTTGACCACAT
The DNA here is from genome assembly GCA_024760905.1 of Plotosus lineatus. Taxonomy (NCBI): domain Eukaryota; kingdom Metazoa; phylum Chordata; class Actinopteri; order Siluriformes; family Plotosidae; genus Plotosus; species Plotosus lineatus. The sequence continues at coordinate 47,360,555 of CM045728.1, forward strand.
AGTTCAGGGTCGTGTTCTTGGATGATGGTTCATTTCATTCTCTTGCAGCATCGCCTACAATGTGTGTTGTGGAAAAACTGCCTTCAGCTTGGTATTTCCTTTCCCATTTACTGTCAGAGTACATTTGTTATTGCTTATTTGTGGTAGTATAGTGCCCTCTGAATCAGCTTACAGACAGAATTTCCTTTGCAGCACACATCACGCATGTAGTCAGTCGTCTTAAATACCACTTGACATATTTGATTTGATTACTTAACCTGGTAAAATTTTAACATCTCTTCCTTGAGAGTTCAAGTATATACTTTATGTTGTGTATTGAATGTACAGAATGTGGGTCCTCCAGCAGTAATGTCCACTGGGCCATGTTTTTGTGTTAAAGCCATGCCTGTGTGTCAATGCTCTGGGGTAAGGAAAGGTGAGTAGGGAGGACATGAATTCTCCAGGTGACAGTGGATTTAAATGATTCTGGCCCTCTGTCCTTGAATAGCTGTGTGCGCGCGCGCGCGTGTGTGTGTGTGTGTGTGTGTGTGTGTGTGTGTGTGTGTGTGTGTGTGTGTGTGAACAGGATAAGACCCTCTCCTTCTGACAGACATACCAAAGATTAGAATTGAGTGTTCATGTAAGCTCTACAGTGATGAAAACACGTGTCAGAGAACAAACAGTGATTAAAGAGAGACGAACACACTTGATGGTTGAATGGTTAAATGATTTTTAAACTGTGTGTGTATATGTTTCATACCAGCTGTGTTATGTAAGGGCTCATTGCTCCTGTAATCAAGGTGATTGTCTTCTTTTTAAAGTCATCCAGCTTTATAGGGTTAGTACGCCCAGTGCCTATAAGGGAGTCCAGAATTCTATATGAGTTTATTGCTATGATTATAATATTTATCACTAAGAAAATTTTATTTTATTGAGACTACTTCAATTAACCTTTCAAGTATGAGTATATTAATTCATATACAGTGATCCCTTGGGGCAGTGGTGGTCTAGTGGTATAGGGAACAGGATCGCTGATCCTAAGGTTAAGGGTTCAAGTCCCACTCTCCACAAGGTTTTGTGCCCCCCCCGTGCAGGGTTAACATGGTTTTCAAAGGCCAGCCATGTCTCTCATCGTCTATGGTGTGAGGCATGTGAAAGAACCATTGCTGACTTTCGAAAACAATAAGCTGCAAAGCCATCAGCGTCTTTCTAATCGGGAGTCGGAGTCCTCTGAGGCAGTTTGTTCACAGCCATGTTCTGGCAACTCCTGCAGTGGCACTGGAATCCAGTCGTATCGGCTTCCGCCCTTCCACTGGATCCTTCCGGTGGTGCTGAGAGGGGGGGACTTGCTGCTTGGGTAACAGCCTGTCCTCCAAATTTCCTACCCAGGCTCTGCGCACTGGAGACTATCACCAGCCAGGATACCAGCCAGACCAGAGCGCAGCTCCATAGTCTTCGAGATTGACGGGGGCCAAAGAAGAAGATCCCCTGCTACTTTGTGCTTCAGTTTCTGCGGCTTCACTGCATCGTGGGTTTTTCCAAAATATTCATCAAAAAAGGAAATTAAGGGAAAATAGGGGAAAAGTGAAGAAAAATGCCGTAAAAAAGGCCAATCATGCAAAAAAAAAAAAAACCCCAAACAAATCAAAACAAAAAAGCAACCAAACAAAACTATAGTCGGCCCTCTACTTACGAAAACCTTGGAATACGAAAAATCCAGGTTACAAAAACATTTTCCTAAATTTTCGTCCTCTTTTTACGAAAACAACCTCTTTTTATGAAAAGCAACAAAAGCGCCATTCAAAAATTCAAACGCAAGTTGCTCTCTCATTGGTTGTCCCACAACATCCCGCCCTGCTGGCCTCCCATTGGCCAGGAGGGAGCTGAACGCTACCCATACTTCCTGTTTGTCACTTCCTGTTTGTTTGTGAAGGAGAGTTGAATAGGACTGTTGGCTCATGAGTTTTTTTGAGACTGATCATTGCAGCGTTATATTTCATTATCCATCATGGAAAGTGATTCCCGGTGAGCCTGAAAAGAAGAAGCAATCAAAGTGAAGCAGAAGATAATAAAAAAATACGAAAGTGGGATGCGGTTGAGCGAAATCGCAAAGGAGTATGGCTGAAACCCCTCTACAACGAGACTGAAGCAGAAGAAGACCTTAAAAGCGGTGATACAGTGATGAAGGCGATTATTTCGGAACGATATTGATGCAGAAGGAGGCATTAAAAGCGGAGATACAGTGGCGGACGCAATTATTACGTAAAATGCAACTGCCATATTTAAGGACCTCGTGAAGGAGGGTGGTCGCATGGGTGGTTCGAGATATTTAAAAAAAGGTAAATAATTTTCTTTTACTTTTAACACATATTTCATACAAAATTGGTGTACTTTTATAATTTTTAAAGGGTTTATGGGGTAGTCTTGGGAGCCTTGGAATGAATCACGCTTTTTACATGTAAAATGCACCTCTCCTTACGAAAACTCCAGGTTACGAAAAAAGCACTGGAACGGATTAACTTTGTAAGTAGAGGGCTGACTGTACGTACTTACATTTTTATGTGAGGTGCACATCTGAGTGTGTGCACGCGTGTCTGTATGTGTGTATTTACATTTTATTTACATCTTACGCATTATTTTTGAATGTTTAATTGTTATTATAAGCATTTATAGCGTTGAATATGTATTTATTGATATTATATACCGGCCACGTCTCTCACTGTCTATGGTGAGAGGCATGTTAAAGAACCGTTGCTGACTTTCGTAAAGAGTAGCCTGCAAAGCCATCAGCGTATTTCTGTCCCTTGCTAAAGGGTTGTGTCAGGAAGGGCATCCGACATAAAAAGCTATGCCAAATCAAACGTGCAAATCATTCGCAGTGGCGACCCCTGATAACGCGAAAAAGCCAAAAGGAAATCTCATATACATGTACATATGCATCAGTCAGGGGGGGCCCATCCTACTTCGTGGAAATCAGTGGTCACGGGTGGGTCTCGGTCCCCATTAACCGCGGAAAGTGAGGGATCCCTGTACTATACTTATGTAACCCATGTAAATACATGGTTATTAATTTTATTGGAAACAAACCCTAATTTCCAACGCTCCCTGAAAGCACTATAGTTTCCTAGTCCCCTTGAACGCATCATAGTCACGTGCTGCGTGCGCCTGGCTGAGTGTGCAGCAGAGTGCTGAGGAGCAGGACGCATATAGAGCCCTCGAAAAGCGACACAAAGCCTTGTATGTGTTTTGTTCTCTCTGAATCAAACTGGGTGGAGAGTGTTTGTTTTCTTGGAAACTCCGACTGGATTTTTAGTGGATCTGGATCTGATCTTGAAGCTGGTTTCGGACACGGATGGCGAGCCAAATCCAGTGAGAACTCTTGGGGAATCCAGAAGCAGTGTGGCCAACTGTTCTCTGGATGCGAGAGTAGATCTACAGACCCAACCACTTCAAATCACAGGATCCCAGATAAGAACAAATAAAAACACCTTTATCCCAAACGGATCACAGTCCTGGAAAAGACTCCCGAATTCACACAAATCGAACCTTAGAGACTTAAGCTTATTTTATTTTATTTTTAATTTGTAAAGAAAGTTCTACAACATTGTTTGCACTGTTTCTTGTAATATTGTTAATTGTAATAAATCGGCCGGCTGTTCAACTTTAAATCTCCACAATTCATTTTACTCCTCTAGAACCTAGTATAAAATCTAGCACAGCTATATCAAGCTGGTGTTACACTTACTATATAGGAAATGATTGATTCCCTATCTTGTAGTAATTAACAATTTTGTAAAGTGAATGATCATCAGGTGTCAGTGGTGGTCCAGTGGTAAGGTGCTGGATGACTGATCCCAAGGTTGGGGGTTCAAGCCCCACTGACAAAACACAACAGTTGTCACTGCTATCCCCCAGTGCAGCTAACTGGGTTATCAAAGGCTGACCATGTCCCTCACTATCTATGGTGAGTGGCATGTACAAGAACCATTGCTAACTTTCCTCAAGAGTAGGCTGCATAGCTGTCAACGTGTTTCTTCCCTGTGATGGAAGGGAGAGCTGCCCAGGTTGTACTCTACACCTTGCCCAGAGTTGGCTGAGATGGGTGCCAGCCTCCCTGTGACCCTAATTAGGATTAAGTGCTTCAGAAAATGAATGAATGATCATCTTCTTCCACTTAATCTGGGTAAGGTCATGGGGCAACATCTTAAGCAATGACATCCAGACATTGGCCTCTTAGATTTGTCCATTTGTATTTTTTTCTTGTGGTGCTATCTCAATAGTAAAGTGTACACCACTTGACCAAGAACCCTGGATGAGTTAAAACAGAGAATTCAGGATGAAATTCACAGTATCCCAGCTGAGATGTTGCAGCGGTCAATGAGGAATCTCAACAGCAGATTTCAAGAATGCAATCATACAGGAGGACATCAAAGAAGTAATTTTTGAAAAATGAAAATTCTATCATTGTTTCTTGAATGGCATGTTTTACTGTTTCAATTACTCATCATCATCATCATCATCATCATCATCTTCTTCCGCTTAGTCCAGGGTCGGGTCGCGGGGGCAGCAACCTTAGCAAAAAGGTCCAGACATCCCTCTCCCGAGCTACTTCCTCCAACTCTCCCGGGGGGACACCGAGGCGGTCCCAGACAAGCCGAGAGACATAGTCCCTCCAGCGTGTTCTAGGTCGACCCCGGGGTCTCTTCCCGGTTGGACATGCCCGAAACACCACACCAAGGAGGCGTCCGGGGGGCATTCTGACCAGATGCCCGAGCCACCTCAACTGGCCCCTCTCAATGCTGAGGAGCAGCGGATCTACTCGAGCTCTCCCGGATGGCGGAGCTTCTCACCCTATCTCTAAGGGAGAACCCCGCCACCCGGCGAAGAAAGCTCATTTCAGCCGCTTGTATCCGTGATCTTGTTCTTTCGGTCATTACCCAAAGCTCGTGACCATAGGTGAGGGTTGGAACGTAGATCGACTGGTAAATTGAGAGCTTCGCCTTGCGGCTCAGCTCCTTTTTCACCACAACGGACCGGTACAGGCACCGCTTAACAGCAGAGGCTGCAGCGATCCGTCTGTCGATCTCTCGCTCCATCCTTCCCTCACTCGTAAACAAGACCCCAAGATACTTACACTCCTCCACTTGGGGCAGGACCTCATTCCCGACCCGGAGGGTGCATTCCACCATTGTCCGACTGAGAACCATGGCCTCGGACTTGGAGGTACTGATCTTCATCCCGGCTGCTTCGCACTCAGCTGCGAATCGCTCCAATGAGAGCTGGAGGGCCCGACTTGATGAAGCCAAAAGGACAACATCATCCGCAAAAAGCAGAGACGATATCCGATGGCCACCAAACCAGAACCCCTCATCGCCTCGACTGCGCCTAGAAATTCTGTCCATAAAAATTATGAACAGAATCAGTGACAATGCACAGCCTTGGCGGACTCCAACTCCCACTGGAAACGAATCCGACCTGCTGTTACCAATACGGACCAAACTCTGGCTCCGGTGATACAGCGACCGAATAGCTCGTAGCAACGGATCCGGAACGCCGTATTCTCGGAGCACGCCCCACAAGATCTTTCGAGGGACACGGTCGAAAGCCTTCTCCAAATCCACAAAGCACATGTGGACAGATTGGGCAAACTCCCATGCCCCCTCCAGAATCCTGTGGAGCGTATAGAGTTGGTCAAGAGTGCTGCGGCCAGGACGAAAACCACATTGTTCCTCCTGAATCCGAGGTTCGACTATCGGTCGGATCCTCCTCTCTAGTACCCCTGCATAGACTTTCCCAGGTAGGCTGAGGAGTGTAATTCCCCGATAATTGGAACACACCCTCCGGTCCCCCTTCTTAAAAATTGGGACCACCACCCCAGTTTGCCAATCCAGAGGTACAGCCCCCGATGACCACGCGATGTTGCAGAGACATGTCAACCAAGACAGTCCTACAACATCCAGAGCCCGGAGATATTCCGGGCGGATCTCGTCCAACCCCGGAGCTCGACCACCGAGGAGCTTTTTGACAACCTCAGTGACCTCCACTTCAGTGATGGGCGGACCCTCACCCGAACCCCCAGGGTCTTCCTCTTCCACGGAGGGCGTGTTGGTGGGATTGAGAAGGTCCTCAAAGTATTCCCTCCACCTCTCAACAACATCCCCAGTTAAGGTAAGCAGCTCCCCACCTCCACCGTAAACAGTGTTTGTGAAGAACTGCTTCCCCCTCCTGAGGCGTCGGATGGTGGCTCAGAACCTTTTTGAGGCCAACCGATAATCATTCCCCAGGCCCTCACCGAACTCCTCCCACGCCCAAGATTTTGCATCTGCGACAGCCTCGGCTGCAGCACGTTTGGCCTGCCGGTACCCGTTTGCTGCCTCAGGAGTCCCACAGGCTAATAAAACCCGATAGGCCTCCTTCTTCAGCTGGACGGCCCCCTTCACCGCAGGTGTCCACCACCGGGTTCGGGGATTACCGCCACGACAAGCACCGACGACCTTACGGCCACAGCTATGGGATGCCGCCTCAGCAATGGAGGCACGAAACATGGCCCATTCGGATTCCATGTCCCCCGCCTCCTCCGGAACGTGGTTGTAGCTCTGCCGGAGGTGGGAGTTAAAGGCCTCTCGGACAGGGGGCTCCGCCAAACGTTCCCAGCAGACCCTGATTACACGCTTGGGCCTGCCAGGTCTGGAAGGCAACCTCCCACACCACCGAAGCCAACTCACCACCAGGTAGTGATCGGTAGACAGCTCAGCTCCTCTCTTCACCCGAGTGTCCAGAACATATGGTCGCAAGTCCGATGACACGACTACAAAGTCAATCATCGAACTGCGACCTAGGGTGTCCTGGTGCCAAGTGCACTTATGGACACCCTTATGTTCGAACATGGTGTTCGTGATAGACAAACTATGACGAGCACAGAAGTCCAACAACGACACACCATTCGGATTCAGACTGGAGAGGCCGTACCTACTGATCACACCCTTCCAGGTCACACTATCGTTGCCCACATGGGCGTTGAAGTCTCCCAAGACAACGAGCGAGTCTCCCGAGGGAGCGTTCTCCAACACCCCCCCCAAAGACTCCAAAAAGGGTGGGTACTCTGAACTGTCATTTGGTGCATAAGCACAAATAACAGTCAGGACCCGCCCCCCCACCCGAAGACGGAGGGAAGCTACCCTTTCGTCAACCGGGGAGAACCCCAACATTCGGGCACCGAGACGGGGGGCAACAAGAATACCCACACCGGCTCGCCGCCTCTCCCCATGAGCAACTCCAGAATAGAAGAAGGTCCAGCCTCTTTTGAGATGGATGGTTCCAGAGCCCAAGCTATGCGTTGAGGTGAGCCCGACTATATCTAGTCGGTATCTCTCCACCTCACGCACCAAATCAGGCTCCTTTCCCACCAGAGAGGTGACATTCCATGTCCCGAAGGTCACAGTAGGTAGCCGAGGATCAGTCCGACAGAACCCATGCCTTTGGCTGCCACCCAACTCACACTGCACCCGACCCCTAAAACTCCTCCCACGGGTGGTGGGTCCATGGGATGGCGGACCCATGTCTCCTTTTCAGGCTGGGCCCGGCCAGGCTCCATGGGCATAAGCCCGACCACCAGGCGCTCGCCTTCGAGCCCCTCCCCTGGGCCTGGCTCCAGGAGGGAACCCCGGTGACCCGCGTCCGGGCAAGGGAGACTGCTTCCTTTGTTGTCTCATGTCTTAGGGGTTTGTTTTGAATCGCACTTTGTCTGGACCTTCACCCCGGACCTGTTTGCCTTGGGTGACCCTACCAGGGGCATTTGCCCCCGACAACATAGCTCCTAGGATCATTAGGTCACGCAAACCCCTCCACCACGATAAGGTGGCGATTCAAGGAGGGGGGGCTGTTTCAATTACTATGAATAAAATATTTTTCTTCCATCACTCTTGGTTTTATTGGATTGTTAAAAAGTTCCCGTTTTTTGTGTCTTTCTGTGTGTGTATGTGTGTGTGTGTATATGTATATGTTCTGGGTGGCGGAATGAGCCGATTCATTGCATCAAGAGCTTTTGTCATAAACTATCATATGTATGTGTGTATGTATGTATGTATATATATATATATATATATATATATATATATATATATATATATACTAGTCCTTCTCAAAAAATTAGCATATTGTGATAAAGTTCATTATTTTCTGTAATGTACTGATTAAAATTAAAATTTCATATATTTTAGATTCATTGCACACCAACTGAAATATTTCAGGACTTTTATTGTTTTAATTCTGATCGTTTTGGCATAGAGCTCATGAAAACCCAAAATTCCTATCTCAAAAAATTAGCATATCATGAAAAGGTACTCTAAACGAGCTATTAACCTAATCATCTGAATCAACCAATTAACTCTAAACACCTGCAAAAGATTCCTGAGGCTTTTAAAAACTCCGAGCCTGGTTCATTACTCACAACCGCAAACATGGGTAAGACTGCTGACCTGGCTGCTGTCCAGAAGGTCATCATTGACACCCTCAAGCAAGAGAGTAAGACACAGAAAGAAATCTCTGAGCGAATAGGCTGTTCCCAGAGTGCTGTATCAAGGCACCTCAGTGGGACGTCTGTGGGAAGGAAAAAGTGTGGCAGAAAACGCTGCACAACCAGAAGAGGTGACCGGACCCTGAGGAAGATTGTGGAGAAGGGCCGATTCCAGACCTTGGGGGACCTGTGGAAGCAGTGGACTGGGCTACAGGTGCCGCATTCCCCAGGTCAAGCCACTTTTGAACCAGAAACAGCGGCAGAAGCGCATGACCTGGGCTACAGAGAAGTGGCACTGGACTGTTGCTCAGTGGACCAAAGTACTTTTTTCAGATGAAAGCAAATTTTGCATGTTATTTGGAAATCAAGGTGTCAGAGTCTGGAGGAAGACTGGGGAGAAGGAAATGCCAAAATGCCTGAAGTTCAGTCTGGACCTCTTTGCTTAGGTTTCTGCCCCCGCGACCCAACCCTGGACTAAGCGGAAGATGATGACGTGTGTATATATATATATATATATATATATATATATATATATATATATATATATATATACACACACACACACACAAGTCCTTCTCAAAAAATTTGTATATTGTGATAAAGTTCATTATTTTCTGTAATGTACTAATAAAAATGAAATTTTCATATTTTAGATTCATTGCACACCAACTCAAATATTTCAGGTCTTTTATTATGCACTCAATACTTGGTCGGGAATCCTTTTGCAGAAATGACTGCTTCAATGTGGCGTGGCATGGAGGCAATCAGCCTGTGGCACTGCTGAGGTGTTATGGAGGCCCACATTGTTGGGTCTGGTGTCTCTCAACCTTCTCTTCACAATATCCCACAGATTCTTTATGGGGTTCAGGTCAGGAGAGTTGGTAGGCCAATTGAGCAAAGTAATACCATGGTCAGTGAAACATTTAGCAGTGGTTTTGACACTGTGAGCAGGTGCCAGGTCATGCTGAAAAATGAAATCTTCATCTCCATAAAGGTTTTCAGCAGATGGAAGCATGAAGTGCTCCAAAATCTCCTGATAGCCAGCTGCATTGATCCTGCCCTTGAGAAATCACAGTGGACCAACACCAGCAGCTGACATGGCACCCCAGACCATCACTGACTGTGGGTACTTGACACTGGACTTCAAGCATTTTGGCATTTCCTTCTCCCCAGTCTTCCTCCAGACTCTGGCACCTTGATTTCCGAATGACATGCAAAATTTGCTTTCATCCGAAAAAAGTACTTTTGACCACTGAGCAACAGTCTAGTGCTGCTTCTCTGTAGCCCAGGTCAGGTGCTTCTGCCGCCGTTTCTGGTTCAAAAGTGGCTTGACCTGGGGAATGCGGCACCTGTAGCCCAGTCCACTGCTTCCACAGGTCCCCCAAGATCTGGAATCGGCCCTTCTCCACAATCTTCCTCAGGGTCCGGTCACCTCTTCTGGTTGTGCAGTGTTTTCTGCCACACTTTTTCCTTTCCACTGAGGTGCCTTGATACAGCACTCTGGGAACAGCCTATTCGCTCAGAGATTTCTTTCTGTGTCTTACCCTCTTGCTTGAGGGTGTCAATGATGGTCTTCTGGATAGCAGTCAGGTCAGCAGTCTTACCCATGTTTGCGGTTTTGAGTAATGAACAAGGCTGGGAGTTTTTAAAAGCCTCAGGAATCTTTTGCAGGTGTTTAGAGTTAATTGGTTGATTCAGATGATTAGGTTAATAGCTCGTTTAGAGTACCTGAACATGATATGCTAATTTTTTGAGATAGGAATTTTGGGTTTTCATGAGCTCTATGCCAAAATCATCAGTATTAAAACAATAAAAGACCTGAAATATTTCAGTTGGTGTGCAATGAATCTAAAATATAGAATAGTTTAATTTTTATCAGTACATTACAGAAAATAATGAACTTTATCACAATATGCTAATTTTTTGAGAAGGACTCGTGTGTGTGTGTGTGTATATATATATATATATATATATATATATATATATATATATATATATATATATATATATATATATATATATATAAGGTTGACCAAAAAAACTGGGACTTTTTGAATTGCGTATTGCTAGACAGTGACCTTGAATAAGTAAATTCTTCGCCATGAAAGGTTAGTCATTTATTCTTAAATGGCATGTTTTAAGGTTTCTTGCATCACTCTTGGTTTCATAGTATTGTTTAAAAATTCCCATTTTTTCCGGTCATCCTGTGTATATATATATTAGAGCTTCACAATAAAACCAGTTTATCGGTTTAAACCAGTTCTAACATGCAAACAATACGTATTGTGATACTCTGAAGCAAAACTGTTTTTTTGACATGCATTCGGAAAACTTTGGAACAGTAAAAAAAACTTCGTCTTTTCCCGCTAAATGAACTGGAAGTAATGCTTTCGTTGAAAAAAAAATTGGCGACCATAGAGGTCCCGGCATGTAATCCTGACACAATTGTATTTCAGTCCTCTTATCTACAGTAATTCAGTGTGTGGAGAACCCGGTATAAGAGCCATGCCGTGATTGGGCAGTGCGGATGTCATGAAGGCCTTCAGCCAATAGAATTTGTTTTTATACAGGCTAGGGAATTTCCCACTAAAAACAAAACCACGGTTCATGTTGCTGATTGCTCAGAAATTTACTGACCTACTGCATCTAGATTTTTTATGAAATTTATTTTAAGTTGAGCAAAAGAGGGAAGAGGTGAACCTGATCTCCAACAAGGCCCATTACCCATGCATGTTTTTTTTTGTTTTTTTTTTGTTTTTGTTTTTTGCTAAACACGGCAATAATATCTCAGTCGACTCCGAAAAAAATACAACTTACTCACACAACTTGCGGACTCAGCCTCAGGCTCAACATGCTCAAAATTGGTCCCAGATTCAGGTAAATTATATTCAACTTCTCTCCAGCATAGTGATCATATTAATGTGATTTATATGATAAACAATCTATTATGGTCTGAGCTGGCTGACGGAATTAACTCTTCTTTAATCATTGCAGGCGCTGGCGAGGGGTGTGGCGGTTGCCGGTAGGCGAGTTCCAAGCAGAGCTACTTGGTCTCTACCTGCAATCAGCAAGCAGCCAGCTATAAATGGGAGCGGCGCGCTTCCCTCCAATGTCAGAAGATTGTTTTCCCTGTGATTCTGCTCCTCGGCTTTCTCTTTGACCCCTGGTTCTTGCTTCGTGCTCGACCAGTCCCCTTGACTTAGTATTCCCGTAATTTACTATCCTTAGTGTTTAATAGAAGAAGTGGGACACAGAGAGGACCGAAGAGAGTAAACAGGAATACAGGGAGACACAGTATAAGGCGAAGGTAGCGGTGTCAAAGGCCAAACAGAGGGCTTATGATGACTTGTATGATAGGTTGGACAGTAAGGAGGGAGAAAATGATTTATACAGGTTAGCACAGCAGAGAAATAGAGATGGGAAAGACGTGCAGCAAGTTAGAGTGATAAAGGACAGAGAGGGAAATGTATTGACTGATGACAGAAGTGTGCTGGGAAGATGGAAAGAGTACTTTGAAGAGCTGATGAATGAGGAAAATGAGAGAAAAAAGAGTAGAGGTCTGTTGAGGACCAGGAAGTAGCAAAGATGAGTAAGGGAGAAGTGAGGAGGGCATTGAAGAGGATGAAGAATGGAAAGGCAGTTGGCCCTGATGACATACCAGTTGAGGTGTGGAAGTGTCTAGGGGAGGTAGCAGTAGATTTTCTGACAAGAATATTCAACAAGGTCTTAGAAAGTGAGCAGATGCCGGCAGAATGGAGGAGAAGTGTGCTTGTGCCCATTTTTAAGAACAAGGGAGATGTACAGAGTTGTGGCAACTACAGAGGGATAAAGTTGATGAGCCATATGATGAAGTTATGGGAAAGAATAGTGGAAGCTAGACAAAGGGCAGAGGTCAGCATTTGTGAACAACAGTTTGGTTTCATGCCAAGAAAGAGCACCACGGATGCAGTGTTTGCTTTGAGGATGTTAATAGAGAAGTACAGAGAAGGTCAGAAGGAGCTGCATTGTGCCTTTGTGGATCTGGAGAAAGCATATGACAGGGTGCCGAGAGAGGAACTGTGGTATTGTATGATGAAGTCTGGAGTGGTAGAGAAGTATGTTAGAGTGGTGCAGGACATGTATGAGAGATGTCAGACAGTGGTGAGGTGTGCTGTCGGTGTGACAGAAGAGTTCAAGGTGGAGGTGGGACTGCATCAAGGGTCAGCTCTCAGCCCCTTCTTGTTTGCTATTGTAATGGACAGGCTGACAGACGAGGTTAGGCAAGAATCTCCATGGACTATGATGTTTGAAGATGACATCGTGATCTGCAGTGAGAGCAGAGAACAAGTGGAGGAAAATCTAGAGAGGTGGAGGTATGCCCTGGAAAGGAGAGGAATGAAGGTTAGTCTCAGTAGGACAGAATACATGTGTGTGAACGACAAGGACCCAAGGTGAACGTTGAGGTTACAGGGGGCAGAGATAAAGAAGGTGGAGGATTTTAAGTACTTAGGCTTAACAATCCAGAGCAATGGAGAGTGTGGAAAAGAGGTGAAGAAGCACGTGCAGGCAGGTTGGAATGGATGGAGAAAAGTGTCCGGTGTGATGTGTGATAGGAGAGTATCGGCAAGAATGAAGGGAAAGTGTACAAGACGGTGATGAGGCCAGCGATGTTGTATGGTTTAGAAACAGTGGCCCCATCGGAAAAGACAGGAGTCAGAGTTGGAGGTAGCAGAGATGAAAATTTTGAGGTTCTCTTTGGGAGTAACGAGGATGGATAGGATCAGAAATGAGTACATCAGAGGGATAGCACATGTTAGATGTTTTGGAGACAAAGTCAGAGAGGCTAGATTGAGATGGTTTGGACATGTACAGAGGAGGGATATTGAGTATATTGGTAGTAGGATGCTGAGGTTGGAACTACCAGGCAGAAGGCCCAGAGGAAGACCAAAGAGAAGATTTATGGATGTGGTGAAGGCGGACATGAAGGTCGTTGGAGTAAGAGTAGAAGATGCAGAGGATAGGGTGAAATGGAGGCAGATCATTTGCTGTGGCGACCCCTGAAAGGAACAGCCGAAAGGAAAAGAAGAAGACGACCCTCCCAAGCCTCATGAATCCTGATCAACCTGGAGGATATCCCAAAGAATATCACGACCTGCAAGAGGTTTTCAGCAAGGACCGGGCTTGCTCCTTACCTCCTCATCCACCTACTCCTAGGTTCCATGCTCCCTTCCCAGTGACTTACAACTCTCGAAGCCGGAGAAAGACGCCATGGAAGCATACATTAACGAGTCGCCGGCCCTCATATTCCACGGTTGGTGCGGGATTCTTCTTCGTTGAAAAGAAGGACAAGACACCTTGCATCGATTACACAAGCCTGAACCAGATCACCATAAAAATCAAGTACCCTCTCCCCCTAATCAATTCAGCCTTCACCCCTCTCCACGATGCTACCGTTTTTTTCAAGCTGGAACTGAGAAATGCCTACCACTTTGTCCGAATTTGGGAGGGGGACGAGTGGAAGACGGCTTTCAACACGCCCCTGGGGCACTTCGAATACCTGGTCATGCCATTCGGACTAACCAATGCCTTGGCGGTTTTCCAAGCTCTGGTCAACGATGTGCTTTGGGACTTGCTGAACCGCTTTTTATTCATATACCTGGATGACATTCTGATCTTCTCTAGAGACCAAGACGAACATCTCCGCCACGTGAGAATGGTACTGAAGAGGCTCCTGGAGAACAGATAGTTCGGTAAGGCAGAAAAATAGGAGTTTCATGTCCCCTCAATCTCGTTCCTGGGGTTCATCATGGAGAAGGGGTAGATAGGACCCGAGCCGGCGAATGTGAAGGCAGCTGCAGAGGTTCCTGGGGTTCTCGAACTTCTATCGCTGGTTTGTGCTGGACTACAGCCGCTTAGCAGCCCTGCTCACACAGTTGACATCACCCAATTGGGGATTGTGCTCGACTAGTCCCCTTGACTTACTATTGCCGTAATTTACTATCCCTAGTGTTTAATAAATCATTTGAACCTTCTTTTGGTCTCCTGCATCTCTGGGTCCTACGCACACACCCCAGGTTTAACACAATCATCATCATCATCATCATCATCATCATCTTCCGCAAAGTCCAGGGTCAGGTCACAAAGGCAGCAACCTAAGCAAAGAGGTCCAGACGTCCCTCTCCCCAGACACTTCCTCTAACTCTCCTGGGGGGACACCAAGGCGGTTCCAGACAAGCTGAGAGACATAGTCCCTCCAGCGTGTTCTAGGTCGACCCTGGGGTCTCTTCCCGGTTGGACATGCCCGAAACACCATACCAGGGAGGCATTCTGACCAGATGCCCGAGCCACCTCAACTGGCCCCTCTCAATGCGGAGGAGCAGCATTGAGCTTTTTGACAACGTCAGTGACCTCCACTCCAGTGATGGGCGGACCCCCACCCGATGATAAACAATATTGCATGTTATTATTGTAAAGTTTTATGGACTTTTCTGAGCCATCAGTGTTACTGTAAGTGTTATACGTACGGTATGTGCACAGCAGGCCTATGCGCATCGCTATGATGGCATTAATAGTAGGCCTCCGTCAGTCCCGAAGGACTATGGCTGCGATCTGGCTGGTATCCTGGCTGGTGATACTCTCCAGTGCGCAGAGCTGGGGTAGGGAGTAATGGAGGACAGGCTGTTACCCAAGCAGCAAATCCCCCCCTCTCGGCGCCACCAAAAGGATCCAATGGAAGGGCAAGTGCCGATACGACTGGGTTCCAGTTCCGTTACAGGAGTTACCAGAACGTTACTGTGGACAAGCTGCCTCAGAGGACTCTGACTCCCGATTAGAAACTCTCTGACGGCTTTGCAGCCTAATCTTGTTGAAATAATGGCATAATACAGTATACGTATATACATGTAATGTTAATATTAATATATATAAATAGATCAATCTACTGCTCATAGAGTCATAGGTCTGATGAGGTCTAGTCGTGCATGATACAGTTCTGCACATGCTCGGATGATGCTCCACCTTTAATCCCGCCTTAAAAATTTAATAAGCATGCATTAATGTTTAAGGCTTCACAATATGCTAATAAAAGCACTAGATGCAGTTCCACTATTCTAATGTTTGTTGTGTATTTAATATGTTTAAATAGCTTATTTTGTTCAATATTCAGTTCTATTTCAGTGTTAATGTTTGTGCCAAAGTTTAAAACATTAAATTTAAAAAAGTAAATAAAATAAAATTTTTATTTTAATGATTAAAAACAACGTTTTTAATGTTGTTTATTTCTCTTTTTGAAATTAAGAATAAATGCTGTCAAGAACAGGCTCACTTTTAATTTAAAATTCTTCTTGCAATATATCGCAATACATATCGCAATACATAAAACCTAGGCCATACCCACTGCTAATGTATTTTCCCCTTCAAAACAGATTAAATTTAGGATTCTGTGGTCACTTACCCTGCTGATGGGCTGGCTTCCTCATCAATAATAATTCCTACGTTTTCTTTTAAGTTGCTCCCGTGTCACTGTAGTGCTCCCATACCAAGCCATCTCACTTTTACAAAGCCTACATTCAACACATTTTCGGGGACCATGTAAATTAAAATGCTCCCAAACTTTTAAAGATTTCGGTCTGTACACTTTTTTCCAACCCAGATAGTCCTACTGTGATGTTCAGGGCGGATCTCATCCACACCGGAGCCCGATCACCGAGGCGCTTTTTGAATACCTCAGTGACCTCAGCTCCAGTGATGGGTGCACCCCAATCCAAACCCCCAGGCTCTTCCTCCTCAACGGAGTTGGTGGGATTGAGGAGGTCCTCGAAGGATTCCTTCGACACCCAGTCAGCCTGAGTTGGAAGCGTTAAAGTGTAAAGCTTGAGCAAAAAACACATTAAAACAAGATTTTTATGGTTTATTATTGGTATTATTATTTTATTAACCTGGATGCAGTTGATCTTGAGAGCACGTGTGAGTAGGTGTCTCTTGAAAGTTTATGTATGGTGTATTTTAAACACACTTTTTGAGTAAAACAATATGCTAAGCAGAAACAGTGAAAGGTAAACTAAAATAAGATTTCTGTAGTGTATATATTTTAACCATGACTATGGTAAGGTGAACTCAGATCTTTGAAAAAAATTACTGCTGTAGCTTTGTAACTTTATCACATTGAGATGATGTGGGGTGACTTGAAACAGACTGCATGCAAGAAACCCCTCAAACATCTTATAACTGAAAGAATTCTGCATTGAGGCAAGCTTTCCTCAGATCGATGTGAGAGACTGGTAGATGGCTACAAGGAGCATCTCACTGAAGTTATTTCAGCCAAAGGGGGTAACACTAGTTATTAGGTTGTAGAGTGTTCAAATTTGTTCCTCCACTGAAATACGCACTGTTGTTCATATTTGTTTGATGATTAAAAATATGTTAATGTCTGTGGTTTAATTAAGGTTAAATCACATTCTTTTCCAGAATTAAATAGAAACAAGATCGGACATTGTGATGTGAACATTTCTTAATAAAGAGTTGACTACTTAATGGGATGCCCTAATTTTTTCACATGACTGCAGTTCTGCCTGGTGTCCTATATACGATTCTGTAAGCAACTCTGACTGATAGGTTTCTTGCTTTTATTGGTCTGAAAGAAAGGAACCCACATCCCTGTAAAATAAAAGAAGCAAATGCATTCCTACCAACGCCTGTAATAGCACAATCAAGCAGTAAGTCTCTGAACTTCCCTTTGGCTTTACACTTGAATAGAAGTCCCTCATGTACATGGAGTATCTGCAATACTGAGATCATTTTTTGTGGTGAACCGTAGTCAGTGCTACAATATAACCATATGTATTCGGATCACACCTTTATATTATGAGATATGATTAACCTGTGTAGTGCAGCTGATATTGAATGAGCCACCGGGACTTCTCCAACACAGTATAACATATGACAGTCTGCTACCACAGTATAAATTTCCAGTTTCTCTGAGTCAGATTGCAGCACAGTGTTTTTAGAGATTAGTGGGAAAACATCTGACTCTCTCCTTTTACTGACTTAATATGCTGTGGTTCAGAGGGCAAGTATCTGTCACACATAGGCCATGGGTTACTATTTATTGCATGAATCAACGTAATCTGCAGTACTCTCTTTTTGTATATTGTAGGTGATGTAGGTCAAGATGGGATAATTTCATTAAAAATTTGCATTTATTTAAGCGCTTACTTCCTTGTTTGTGTCCTTCAATGTTATAAGTACTACCAGCTAACATTCATGTCCATGGAACTTGTAACATTTTTAGAACATTTGGCAGAAGGACCTGTTTCCAAGAATCCTTATCTCATGCATTATATCGCATATGATGTCACACGCTGTGAACAAAGCTCCCAAACTCAAACTCATAATCAGGCCACTCAGGTTTGCTTTTGGCATCGTAACCCTTTTTCTGCACACTCATCTATTCTCAATATTGACCAGTGAACCCTGAGTGAAGCTGTCCCAGCTGCTGATGGATCAGACAATTTTTCTAACACCTCTGATCCTTCTGCTTTTTCACCACATTCACTCTTCTGGGCCCCTTCCTCACCTGACTACTTTTTCTTGGACTCCCCAAACAATTATACATTAACATCCCAAGTTGACCCCCCAGGTGCCATCTCCAAGTACTGAAATGTTGATCCCAGAGATTCCTTTGGCGCAACAATCTGATGTGCCAGCACTGTTTCACTTTCCTAGTATTCCCTAATATGCAACAGTGTTTAATGTTCCTTTTACTTTGTTTCAGTCCTCAGTGTAGTTCTTTGAATTGGTAGGCCATATTCTCAGGATTATACAGTATTACATATTTTGTGTCAAGGTTAACATGAGCTCACACAGTGATTACACAATTGTAAAAGTTATAACCTGCTCATTGATTACTTAATTTCTAAACTTAATACAAACAATTTTCAACATCAAACATTAATTATTCAGCTCACATAATTGAGCTTTCAATAGGTCAAACCGTCAGGCTATCTTCAGGCTATGTAGACTTTCTCTGTGCAAGCTGATTAACACGAGGCTGAAAACTTACTTGTTTAGTCAAGAATTATGTTACTAGCTTTTTAGTCAGTAAAGGAGCAGATATGGGGGTCTCAGGCATAGAGAGTTTTATTAAACTGTGATGTTGGGATGCTGTCACTCCCTTACTCTACATGCTCACCCAGGTCCATTTGATAGTGGGGTGGCTGATTGTCCAACGTCATAGGGTGCCCTCATGTCTGTCTTCCTTCTGGTTCTCTTTCTTTTAGTTATGCTGCCATAGCCAGCCATGCTGGTGTCCCTGTTTGCACTCAGCAATTAAAAATTGTTCTATTTCCATTCCACTATTATGAGTACACCTACCAAAATCTCTCTCTCTCTCTCTCTCTCTCTCTCTCTCTCTCTCTCTCTCTCTCTCTCTCTCCACATTCTTCTTCTGGGATTCCAGTGATCCTGATACTTCCGCTTTCTGACTCCTGTGGTCTAAAAAGGAAGGAAGGATTCAAATAATTATCATCTAGCTTTATACCTGCCATTGGAAGCAATGTGTGAGTTTTGGGCTGTGTCATCAGTTATAGAACTTACATGTTGAAAGCCGGTTCCTCTGGCCAGGCTGCAACAGCTCATCTAGTTTCTATGGGAATATATATTAGCTCATGAGTGACAATAAGGTGCACCAATAGGAACCAAGCAGTATTTCGTATTTCAACATTTCTCTCTCTCTCTCTCTCTCTCTCTGCAAAACTAATACAGCTATCTTCTAAGATACGCAATTAAAATTAAATCTCATTAAAATTTGGGAGTTGTTGCTTCCTGCTTGGCGCACAGCATCAAAAGGATAGAACAACGCAACAACTGGTGCCGTACAGTGGCGACGGGTACCCGGAGCGCAGGGAGTGCTGGGAACTCATGTGCATTGAGCATACGCATGTATGAAATTGCGCTATATAAGCATCCACTATATATATATATATATATATATATATATATATATATATATATATATATATATATATATAAATAATTATTATTATTATTATTATTATTTGCTCTACCAAAAAGTATTGAGCACTCTCCTACAGAAGGATCTACTCAGAAAATCCTATATATATATATATATATATATATATATATATATATATATATATATATATATTATTATAGAACTATATATATATTATTATAGAACTATCTTCTTCTTTCCCTTTCGGCTGTTCCCTTCAGGGGTCGCCATAGTGAATTATCTGCCTCCATATCACCCTATCCTCTGCATCTTCTAAAACTAACACAACTATGTATTTAAAATCCACATTTATCTGTACTTTATACTGATTTTGTAAATATAACTAAACATAGATTATAAAACACAATGCTTAATTATGCAACTCAAATCTATGATGACAATAACTGATATAAATTGTTATGACTGACTGCCTGAAGGGTGTCATGATTGTTTAAAGACACTTCTTTGGACTGCACTGGGGACACCAGGTGTGTCTCATCAAGTGATTAGAGTAAATGAGAGGTAATTGGGTGGCTTCCTATATAAGGAAGGCGAGCTCAGTGGCCAAGACACACACCAGCCATCAGCAGTCAGTAGTGTCAGTGAAATGCTATATGCTTAAGACATGTTTGTCCTGAGGTAAAAATTGGTGTAGAAGCTCTAGTGAAGAGATTTTGACTTGTGGACCTTGTAAAGGTATAAAAAGTCTACCTCTAGGTTTAATGAAAGAAACATAGGAATTTGTGTATCTGTGTAAGACTGCGAGGATTTGGGTCTTAAGGGAGCGTCATACTGACTGTGAGTCAGTTGTGTGGGATGGAACCAGAGGTCCACCTAAGACTGAGGGAGATCATCATTACAGGGTCCTGATTCTGTACACCCTTTTATATTATAATGAAATCCGAGTCCAGTCCATGCTCTGGAAGAGAAGCTCCACAAACTCCTGCTGCTTCTGGATCAAAGCTGTATAAATGCTTGGATTGTAGGAAGGACTTCACAAGAACCCGTAATCTCAAATGTTACCAGCGTATCCACTCAGGAGAAAATGTTTACATCACAGTGCGAAACCGGTGCAAGTGTTACCAACAGCAAGATTGAAAGGCCTGTTTATATTAATGCATAGCAAAGAATCTGTGAACAGTGGAAAATTTGCTGTATGATACAGAACCTTGGACCAGTTTGTGAAATATTTGCGCGGTGTTCTACAGACTTTAAAACGCAGATGCCTGTGGAATCAAATGGGACTAAAAGCACAGGAAACATTTAGAAATCTTTATTTAACTCTTCTGATAAAGGCTGTTACTGGGCTTTTGGTGGTGATTAAAGTGTCCATGTGTCGGGTCAGACTATACCATATTATATTGTCATTTCTCATGTGCTGTAGTTGTATTGCTTGGTGTCTTGTAAAGTTAGGTTTGTTTCCGAAATTTTGTTCATAAAAAAACACTGACTTCATCTTTCATTTCCCTAGACATTCTAGCCAGTATTGTGATCAACTTTTTGTTGTCTCAAACATTAATTGGAGACTGATCACAATTGTGGTCCCTTGACCTTTTTCCTTTCGGCTTTACCCTTCAGGGGTCACCACAGCAAATCATCCGCCTCCATCTCACCCTGTCCTCTGCATCTTCTTGCTCCAATGGCCTTCATGTCTTCCTTCAAGCCATCCATTAAAATTCCCCCCCCCCCCCCCCCCTCTGGGCCTTCTGCCTGGTAGTTCCAACGTCAGCATCCTACTGCCAATATACTCACTATCCCTCCTCTGTACATGTCCACCAACATCCAAAGTCCCTACTCTCAGTCCTAGACTCGTGCTTTTCCTCTTCTCTCTCTCTGCCTACAGACATGCCTCCCGCCTCTCCTTCTTCGACCAACAGTAGCCCAATTTCCATCAGCACCCTGTTGGTTGACAGCACTAATGGCGGTCTTTGTTAACCCGGGCCTCGACCGATTGAGTATGGAGGTATTAGACTCGCATGGTATTAGACTTGCATGCATTTCAAAATTTATTAGGCCTTCACCTACCTTATATTGTTTACAAAGATTTATCTCGGTTGTTATTGTTTTGACATCTTAACATGGCAGAATTCAAGCCTGAGGCACTTGTTGAGAGCCTGATATCCTTGCTAAAATCATGCAGAATCTGGTTAGCAAAGGTTTAATTGAAGAGAGTGAAGTTAAACCATTCAAAGATGAAAGCCTTGCTCTGCAACTAGAACTTAAAAAGTTGGAATTGCAACAAGAGCTAGCACTGAAACGGTTAGAATTAAAGCGAAAGAGGAAAGTGAAAAATTGAGTTAAAATGACTGGAGTTGGAAAAGCTTAGAACATGGTCCACATGCTCCCCCAACTAACAGGAACAGTTTAAATGTTACCAGGCATATTAGACTTGTCCCACGTTTTCAAGAAAGAGGTTGATAAGTGTTTATTGCACTTCGAGAAGGTAGCAGAAAGCTTAAAATGGCCTAAGGAAAATTGGACTATGCTATTACAAATTACATTGACAAGAAAGTCAGTGATTCGAATTACATACTCTTAACACCAGACAGGTGAAATCAAAAACAGTTGTGCCATGTTAACATGTTGAAACCATATTATGACAGAAATGGCACATCAGATGTTGTACACAATGTTACTGCTGTTAATTGTGTATAACCTGACCCAGTTAAAGTCAATGCTGATTGTAAATGTGATGTTGACATTCAGTGTAGAACTATTTGTGAAAAATGTAACTGAATTTTTTTGTGAGAATTTTCCCCACAAGGATGGGAGGATGTCATGACTGATTATATTAATGCAGCTCTTGAACTCTTCAAGCAAAATCAACTGGCGCAAACTTTCATAGTTGTTCTTTAAATTTTTAGAATTACACCAGCGATCGGCCAACTGCTCTTTTGTCCTAGCAAATTCCACATAGGTCTGATCTTTGCGCTGTCCCAGTATCACTATATTGTAAATGTGATGTGGACATTCAGCGTGGAACATATCAGTGTCGGATGTGCTCAATAACCTGGATGCCAACTTTCACACCTTACCGCACTACGACAAGGTCAAGAGTCTATTGCAGAATTATGAACAATTAAGTGACATTCCAACGCGAACTAACATGTTGTGCCATGATGTTGGTGATGCAAGTGCAGTCAAACAGCATCCATACAGACAGAGAGAGTCCTGAAAAGCAAAAGTATCTGCAAAAGGAGGTTCCATACTTGCTGGACAGTGACTTTATTGAACCTAGTAACAGTGACTGGAGTTCACTTTGCATTCTCGTGCCCAAGCCTAATGGAAGTTGGTGTGTGCACTGATTATCGGAAACGGAACTGTGGAACACAAACTGATACGATCCCGATTCCAAGGATCAATGACTGCATTGATGGTCAGTAACTCCAAATATGTCCAAGTTTGGCTTGCTGAAAGGCTTCTGGCAAGTTCCGCTTACAGAACGAGCGAAAAAGTGTCCATGTTTGTGACTCCACAAGGACGGTACCAGTACAAAGTTATGCCATTTGGCATGAAGAACTCACCAGCCATGTTCCAGCGCCTTATCCACATGGTTGTCAAAGACGTTCAGGGCTGCGACGCATATATTGATGATTGTGTACAGTGAAATCTGGAATAAACATCTGCAGATTATTCGTGAACTCTTTGAAAGACTCAGTGAAGCAATCTGACCGTCAACTTAGTCAAATATGAGTTATGTCATGCACATGTAACACTTCTGGGTCATATTGTAGGGCAGGGTCAAGTAAAACCTATTGATGCTAAAATACGTGCTATTTCTGCCTTTCCTGGACCAGAAAAAAAAAAAGCAAATGTGTTTTCTTGGTATGGTGGATATTACAGAAAGTTTTGTCAAATTTTCCACTGTCGCTGAATCTTTTAACTAATTTGTTAAAGACGAAACAGAAGTTTGCATTTAATGTTCAATGTGAAAATGCAGTTCAGAACTTGAAAGCAATTCTACAAAGTTCACCAGTTTTAGCAGCTCCAGATTTTTCTGTAACTTTTTAAGTTAGCTGTAGATGCTAGTGATACTGCTGCTGGTACTGTTGTTACAGGAAGGAAATGATGGCATAGATCATCCAATTTGTTACTTCTCAAGAAAGTTTAATGCAAACCAGACCAACTACTCCGCTATTGAAAAATGTTTGGCTTTGATTTTAGCATTGCTATGTTTCCTCATCAGTCAAGCCTGTCGTTGTCTTCAGTGATCCCAATCCTCTCACATTCATGAACAAGTAAAATGTAAGAACCAAAGATTGAGATGGAGTTTGTTTTTGCAAGATTACAATCTTGAAATCAGACATATTAAAGGGAGGGACAATGTACTTGCTGATTGCTTATCGAGATGCTTGTAAAGTGTTGTAAACGGGATGTTTATGCTTTATTCTTGATAAGATGTTGTTTTGAACTATTGTTAAAAAAAAAAGTTAGTAATTGTGATCGCAAAAACTTGTTAAACTCTTTTTGTTCTTACACGAGGGGGGAGTGTTGTATATATTTGTTGTACTAAAGATTTCAGAGTTTTCCTGTTGGGCACCAGTAGGGAGCGATGATGCATTTTTTTGTTTGTTAACCTTAATTATCTCAGATGAAGATGGGTGTGGAGGACACTGATTGGATAATGAGGTTCAAGTGAAAGTGTGTGTGCTTGCTTTTATATGGGCTTTTGAAACCCGACCTGAGATCATTACAGGGTCCTGATTTTGTACAGCCTTTATAATGAAATTCAAGTCCAGTCCATGCTCTGAAAGAGAATATCCAGACTCCTTCCTGCTGCTTCTGGATCAAAGCTGTATAAATACTCAGATTGTGGGAAGGACTTCACAAGAACCGGTAATCTCAAATGTTACCAGCGTATCCACTTGAGAGAACGTTTACATCACAAGTGAGAAACCAGAGCGAGTGTCACCTGCAGTCCGATGGAAAGGCCTGTTCCTATTAATGCATAGCGAAGAGTCCATGAACGGTGAAAAATTCGCTGTATGACACAAAACATTGTACCAGTTTGTGGAATATTTGCGCAGTGTTCTACAGACTTTAAAACGCAGATGCCTGCAGAATCAAACGGGGAAACATTTGAAAATCTTTAGTGAACTCTATTGTAATAAAAGATCCTACTGAACTTTTGGTGGCAATGACTTAAGCATCCTGGTGTCATACCATATTATATTGTCATTTTTAATGTGCTGTAGTTGTATTACTTGGTTTATTGTAATGTCAGGTTTGTTTCAGAAATTGTTTACAGAAAACCCATTGACTTCTATTTCCCTAGACATTCCAGCCAATATTGTGGGATCAAATTTTTGTTGTCTCAAATAAGTTTGAGACTGATCATGATTGTGTGTGGTCCATTGACATCCAAATTGTGTAAATATTATGCATTCTTGTTTTTTTTTTTTGTTTTTTTTTTGTATGCTTTCTTACATTTATATTCTCGCTTTTGTGGATAGCTTTTGCTTCTGTCTGCTCATCAATTATCAGTTTCCTCTGTTTACCACCAAATCTATACATAAGTTTCACATTCTTTACAAACTGCAGAAGTAACAATGAAAAGGCTAATTTTTATTAACTGTATATATGTATAGACTTGTGGAATGGTCTATATAGCTTTAGAAATTAGAACCACTAATCATTTCAATGCAGTCATTTTCTCTTTAGGGACTTTTTTTTTTTTCCTCTCGTTTCTTATCAAGGTCACTTTTACCTCAGTGATTGCTGTACTGTACATGTTGTTTTCAGAAAGTTCCCTAATACACTAAATAAATTGTATGGGTTATACTACCATAACTTGTGAAATTTATTTTTAGAGTAGTTAAATGCAGCCATGAGCGGGGCACAAGCCAGTGCTCTCAATCACGTCGGTCCCAAGACCGGATAAATGCAGAGGGTTGTCAGGAACGGCATCCGACGTAAAACCTGAGCCAGATCAAATATGTAAATCACAAATATTTCCTCCATACCGGTTTGGTCGAGGCCCGGGTTAACAACCACCACCATCAGTGCTGTTAACCAACATGGTGCTGGTGGAAATTGGTCTACTACTGTTGGTCGAAGAAGGGGAGACGTGTCTGTAGGTGGAGAGGGAAGAGGAAAAGCATGAGTCTAGAACTGAGAGTAGGGACTTTGAATATTGGAACTATGACAGAAAGTAAGCTGGGTGACATGATGCAGAGGAGGAAGGTTGACCTACTGTTCGGGTAGCACGGCTAGAAGCTTAGGAGCAGGGTTTAAGCTGTTCTATCATGGTTTGGATGGGAAGAGAAATGGAGTAGGAATCATCTTGAAGGAGGGGTTCGTCAGGAATGTTCTAGAAGTGAAAGTGTCAGACAGAGTGAGTCTCAAGTTAGAAATTGAAGGTGTGATGTTCAATGTTGCGAGTACTTATGCCCCACAGGCAGGATGTGAGCTAGAAGAGAAGGAGAGATTCCTGAGGTGAAAGAGTGGTCATTGGTGCAGGCAACAGAGGGGACGAGGAAGTGAAGTGAAGGGCAGGTTTGGTATCCAGGACAGGAACGCAGAAGGACAGATACTGATTAGATGTTGCAAAAATGATGGAAATGGCTATGATGAATACTTTCTTCCAGAAGAGACCGGAGCATAGGGTCAGAAGGAGCTGCATTGTGTCTTTGTGGATCTGGAGAAAGCATATGACATAGTGCCGGGAGAGGAACTGTGGTATAGCATGAGAAAGTCTGGAGTGGCAGAGAAGTGTTAGAGTGGTGCAGGACATGGATGAGAGATGTAAGACAGTGGTGAGGTGTGCTGTCGGTGTGACAGAGGAATTCAAGGTGGAGTTTGGACTGCATCAAGGGTCATCTCTGAGCCCCTTCTTGTTCGCTATGGTGGTGGACAGGCTGACAGACGAGGTTAGACAAGAATCTCCATGGACTATGATGTTTGCGGATGACCTTGTGATCTGTAGTGAGAGCAGAGAACAAGTGCAAGAAAATCTAGAAAGGTGGAGGTACACCCTGGAGAGGAGAGGAATGAAGGTTGGCCTCAGTAAGTCAGAATACATGTGTGAATGAGAAGGACCCAAGAGGAATGGTGAGGTTAAAGGGAGCAGAGATAAAGAAGGTGGAGGATTTTAAGTAGAAGATGGCCTGGGAGGAGTTCAGTGAGCGTCTAAAGAGCGAATATAGATTGGCCTTAAAAAGGTTCTGGACCACAATCCGATGCCTGAGGAGGGGGAAGCAGTTGTCCACACATACTGTTTACAATTGAATTGGGGAGCTGCTCACCTCAACTGGGACCTCTTCAAGCCTACCAACCTCCATGGAGGAGGAAGACCATGGTGGTTTGGGTGGGGGTCTGCCCATTACTGGAGCTGAGGTCAATGAAGTAGACAAAAAGCTCCTCAGTGGATGGGCTTCTGGGGTGGGTGAGATCAGCCCTGAATATCTCAGGGCTCTGGATGCTGTAGGACTGCCTTGGTTGACACCTCTCTGCAACATTGCGTGGTCATCAGGGGCCGTAGCTCTGGATTGGCAAACTGGGGTGTTAGTCCCACTTTGTAAAAAGAAGGACCAGAAGGTGTGTTCCGAACATCATGGAATCACACTCCTCAGTCTACCTGGAAAAGTCTATGCAGGGAGACTGGAAAGGAGGATCTGGCCGATAGTTGAACCTTGGATTCAGAAGGAACAATGTGGTTTTCATCCTGGCCGTGGCACTCTTGACCAACTCTATACGCTCTAAAGAATCTTGGAGGGGCATGGGAGTTTGCCCAGTCTGTCCACAAGTGTTTTGTAGATTTGGAGAAGTGTTTCGACCGTGTCTCTTGGGCTATCTTGTGGGGCGTGCTCCAGAAGTACGGAATTCCCAACCTGTTGCTCCGGGCCATTCGATCACTGTATCATCAGAGCCAGAGTTTGGTCCATATTGAGAACAATAGGTCGAATTAGTTTCTGGCGATGGTTGGAGTCCACCAAGGCTTTCCTTTGTCTCCAATTCTGTTCATAATTTTTATGGACAGAATTTCTAGGCTAGCTGTCCAAGGTAAAGAAGAATGGTAAAAGAAGTGAAGAGAAGATAAGATAAGATAAGATAAGATAAGATAAGATAAGATAAGATACAGCTTTATTAATCTCACAATGGAGAAATTCACTGTTACAGGCTCTTGAGGTACCATCAGTAGGGGTGCAAAAATAGATACAAATACACACATACATATATAACTAAATAAATAAATAGATACATAAATAGTATAAATTAATAAACAATAAAAGAAAAGAAGGGAACGACTTTGTAGACTGGCCTATATTCAAGTGTATATGTATCTGAGGGCAGAGTAGATGGGTTGATATGGTTCACAGTCAGTGGGGTAGATGTGGTTGATTAAAGTGCACGGGGTTTTTATTGCACATAACCGGTATTTTCACAGACAGTTACAAAGTGGCGTTGTACAGTCTGACAGCGGTGGGAATGAACGACCTGCGGTAGCACTCCTTCCTGCACTGAGGATGTCTCAGTCGTCCACTGAAGGAGCTACTCAGCTTCTCTACAGTCTGGTGCAGTGGGTGAGAGCTGTTGACCAAGATGGACGTGAGCTTTGCTACCATCCTCCTCTCACTCACCTCCTCCACAGAGTCCAGTGGGCAGCCTAGGACAGAGCTGGCCCTCCTGACCAGCTTGTTCAGTCTCCTTATCCTTAAGAATAGGATACAGACAGAAATGAAAGGGTAATGAGTAGCTAGAGTAATTTGTCTAGAAGGGTATATGTTAAGAAAAGCCTTAGCTATTAACCCACTGTACCTAATTGTATTGCTTGCATTGATTTAATGAAATCTTTAGAGTTAATTCAGTCATGGAGGTAGTTGAATCCATGTGGGTTGTACTATATATATATATATATATATATATATATATATATATATATATATATATATATATATATATATATATATATGCAGTGATACCTCAGCTCACGAACATAATTGGTTCCCAGAAAGTGTGTGTAAGGCGAAATGTTCGTCTTCCGAACATTTATTTCCCATAAGAAACCATTAAAATGAGAATAATCCGTTCCCAGGTCCCCATAAAACATAATTTTCTACTAAATAAGCCTTAAAACTACACAAAAATATACTTTATTTTATGTATAATAAATGTGCTATTGTATTGTAATTAAAGAAAGAAACTGTACTGTAGAATCAAGTCGTTTTATTTACCTTTGTGATGGTAGTTGATGGCTTGATGGAATGGAGTGGGAGGAGTGGGAGGAGGAGGGAGGGAGGGAGGGACTTACTGTTTGGAAGGAGTGTTTGGAAACGCCTACTGTTTGGAAACACCCTTAGCCACACACACACCCTTAATAGCTTCCTTGTTCTTAAGGATGGGAGCAATGGTAGACTTAGCGTACTGGTACTGGGACGCTGAGTCACACAAACGCACACCTCGTTCGTGTTTTTCAATGATCTCCGCCTGTGGTGGGGTCTTTTTCGGTCCCATAATAGCAAAAGTACACTCAATATGGTCCAAAATGTCTATCAAACACAAACCACTTCCGCACTCAAAGAAAGGGGTGTGACGAACTGTGACGCCATGAGCGTGCGTCAGCTTCTCGTGGCTGCCACCGTGGCACTGTTCGACCGTGTGGTTTGGTTCGTCCGCCGAAAACTAGTTCGTCAGCAGCTCGCAAATTTAATGTTCTTGAGGCGAAAAGTTCGTGAGCTTAGCGAAGCGTTCGTCAGCGGAGGTTTTACTGTATATATATAAAACTATAGCTTTGGTGACTCAATGGTTTAGTTAAGTTATAGGTAGTTAAGTAATAGTTTAAGGCTTTGAATTATAATATAAAAGCTTATGTTCACAATTCCCAGAACCACAAAATTGGTGTATGAGCAAGACATTTAACCTTCAGCTCAGTTGTATTCTGTATCAGCCCATTGAGGAAATATATACTGAATTATTCAATACAATTTAACTGCGTTTTATTTGTATAGTGCTTTTTACAATTGACATTATCGCAAAGAATCTTTACACAGTAAAACAGGAAAAGTAGAGGCTTACAAAGTATAAAAGAATTTAAACATTTCTTATTATACACACAGATCCCAAATGAGCAAGCCCACAGAGACCGTGGCAAAGAAAAACTCCCCCAGTGCATGCTCGAAAGAAACCTTGAGAGGAACTAGGCCCAAAAGGGAAACTCATCCTCATTTGGGTGAAACCATCAGCATACAAACCATATACGAGAAAATCATTACAGTCCAAAATGCGGTCCGGTTCTTTTACAACTGTAAGTCCTAAATAATTCTGGGGAATAGAGTTAATTTCTCCAGCAGGGAAAATTCATGTTCACAGTCCGTTAGTGCACATTTGGGTCCATTTAAATCTTCATCAACAAGAAGGAAGGGCTTCCAACATGAGGACTCCAGCCAGCATCATCACACCAGGACAGATCACCGGTCTCAGAAAGCAGAAGGATCAGGATCACCGGCATCCCAGAAGGAGAATATATACCCCAATAAAAAAACAGGGAGGGAGGGAGGGAGGAGGGAGGAGGGGGGGGGGATTGTTAGGTATACTCATGGTAGTGTAATGGAAATACAAGATTTTACTATAACTGAGTGCAAGCAGGGACTCTGGCATGACTGGCTATGGCAACATAATTACAAGCGAGAGAACCAGAAGGGAGACAGACATGATGGCAACCTGTAACGTTGGGCAATCAGCCACCCCACTGTCAAATGGGCCTAGATGAGCATGTAGAGTGAGGGAGTGACAGCGTCCCAATAACACATTTTACCAGAACTCTCTATGCCTGAGACCCTCAAATCTGCTCATTTATTTAATAAAAGTCAATAAACAAAATTCTTGACTAAACAAATAAGTTTCCAGCCTCGTCTTAAAAACAGAGACTATGTCTGAGTCCCGAACATTAACTGGAAGGTCATTCCACAACTGTGGGGTCTTGCAAGAGAAACCTCTGCCCTAACAGTAGTCTACATTATTCAAGGTATTATTAAGGATCCTGCACCTTTTGATCTAAAGGAGCATGCCGGATCATAAACAACAAGAGGTTCACGAAGATAATATGGTGCAAAATCGTTAAGTGCTTCGTTGGTCAAAAGTAGTATTTTATATTTGATTCGAAATTAAACTGGGAACCAGTGCAATGTCAATAAGATCGATGTGATATGCTCGTGTCTTTTGGTTCCAGTAAGGACTTTCACAGCTGCATTCTGGACTAACTGTAGCTTGTTTATGCACCTATTAGAACAACCAGTAACAAAAGCACGAACAAGTTTTTCTGCATCATCATGCACTGACATAATATTTCTTATTTAAGCAATATTCCTGAGATGAAAGAAGACTACACGAGTAGCATTATCTACAAGAGCTTCAAATGAAAAAAACAGCATGAATAATCACTCCAAGATCCAGTTCAACTACACACGATGAGACTGAAACTCCATTCAAACCTATTACATAATCGGAAACCTTATTTCTCGTTGCCTGAGATCCAAGTACAAGTACCTATGTCTTATCAGAGTTTAAAAGGATGAAGTTAGTAAATATCTAGTATCTAATGTCTTTTACACATTCATCAACTTAGTAAAGTTGAAAAAACATGATTTCAAATTATATTACCCAAAGGGAGCATATATAGAGAAAAGCAACGGGCCTTGGACAGACCTTCCGGAACACCAAAGTTAACATTAGAACATACGTACATATAAATCACATTTACATCTACAAACTGATAGTCTTCTTCTTCTTTTCCTTTCAGCTGTTTCCTTTTTGGGTCGCCACAGCAAACCATCCGCCTCCATCTCACCTTGTCCGCTGCATCTCCTTCTCTTCCTCCAATGACCCTCATGTCCTCCTTCACCACATCCATAAATCTCTTCTTTGGTCTTCCTCTCGGCCTTCTGCCTGGCAGTTCCAACCTCAGCATCCTACTGCCAATATACTCACTATCCCTCCTCTGTACATGTCCAAACCATCTCAATCTAGGCTCTCTGACTTTGTCTCCAAAACATCTTACATGGGCTGTCCCTCTGATGTGCTCATTTCTGATCCTATCCATCCTCGTTACTCCCAAAGAGAACCTCAACATTTTCATCTCTGCTACCTCCAGCTCCACCTCCTGCCTTTTCCTCAGCACCACTGTTTCTAAGCCATACAACATCGCTGGCCTCATCACCGTCTTGAACACTATTCCTTTCATTCTTGCTGACACTCTCCTATCGCACATCACACCGGACACTTTTCTCCAACCAGTCCAGCCTGCCTGCACATGCTTCTTCACCTCTTTTCCACACTCCATTGCTCTGGACTGTTGAGCCTAAGTACTTAAAATCCTCCACCTTTGTTATCTCTGCTCCCTGTGATATCACCGTTCCTCCTGGGTCTTTCTCATTCACACACATGTATTCTGATTTTCTGAGGCTAACCTTCATTCCTCTCCTTTCCAGGGCATACCGCCACCTCTCTAGATTTTCCTCCACTTGTTCTCTGCTCTCACTGCGAACATCATAGTCCATGGAAATTCTTGCCTAACCTCATCGGTCAGCCTGTCCATCACCATTGCAAACAGGAAGGGGCTAAGAGCTGATCCTTGATGCAGTCCCACCTCCACCTTGAATTCGTCGGTCACGCCGACAACACACCTCACCACTGTCTTACATCTCTCATACATGTCCTGTACCACTCTAACATACTTCTCTGCCACTCCAGACTCCAGATCTGTTTTGAGGGGTGGTGAAACCATCCTCTCTCTTCAGGTGATTATAGAAGAATAATCACTAATAATAAATAATAATTCTTCTATAATCACCTGAAGAGAGAGGATGGTTTCACCACCCCTCGAAACAGATGTGTAGTGATAAATGGAGTTTCAATAGAAAGTCTGTGTGCTGTCGTTTTATTTTTGTTTTTATATATATATATATATATATATATATATATATATATATATATATATATATATATATATATGTGTGTGTGTATATCAATCAGTTATATAGTGTGTTACCCTTGTGTTAAGACGTCATCTCTGTGATCTTTGTGTTTACACTGTTTTTGCGGACTTTTGTAACCCTAAGCAAATATGGTTGGTCAGAAGCGTAAGTCTACTAGCATGGGTGTAAGTCTCATACACAGAGATGAATTAACTATCTGCTCAGATCGGCGCAATCTACCATGCATACTCAGTGAAGCAAAGAGAGTTGTAAAATGAATGAAAACCCGAATCCAGAAAAGAAAGAGAACTCTCCGCTCTGCTGGTGATTCACATCAGTGCAGGCTGAGTTCTAAACGAGTTCACTGGCGCCCTTGCTCACTTGAAAGACCGGAAGTCCGTATAAACCACAACAAGTACAGTACACTACTTTCGGTGTTGAGCGCCTCACATATTATCAGAGTTGATTGGTTGTTTTAAGCTTCATGTAAAGTCACTCTGGTCAGCTTCATGCAAAGTGACCATCCGTTGACCATCGGAACCATTTACAAGCAGAAAGATCGCATCATAGAGAATATTTGATACTGTACTAGATATTTGATGAGTGAATTTGATTAAAATTTATCTATTTGAAATTATATTGCTTGAATTTAATTTATTTGAAATTAATGTTGATATTATTTGATATATTTGATATTACTTTACAATGTTATGTTTATAATAATTGATTTAGGGGTGTTTTATGAGATACTGTATGGTAATGTTATTTATGGATGTATAGTACAGTATGAACGTCATACATCACTGGAACATACAGTATCAATTTTTTTTTCAACTTCGGCCATCCGGAACCAAACAAAAACGTAAGCTGGGGAGCGTCTATATATATATATATATATATATATATAAAACAAAAATAAAAGGACAGGACAAAGACTTTCTATTGAAACTCCATTTATCACTACAGATCTGTTTCGAGGGGTGGTGAAACCATCCTCTCTTTTCAGGTGATTATAGCAGAATGATTACAAAGTTTGTAGTGATAAATGGAGTTTCAATAGAAAGTCTTTGTCCTGTCCTTTTATTTTTGTTATTTGCTCTACCAAAAAGTATTGAGCACTCTCCTACGGAAGGATCTACTCAGAAAATCCTCTCTCTCTCTCTCTCTCTATATATATATATATATATATATATATATAACAATATTTACTACAATCATAGCATTTGGTACAGGTCAAAATCTCACCTTTCTGTAGTGTGAAAGCAAAAGTTACTCCTTTGATGGATCTCAGCGGTAACAGGAAAGTCTCTTGATTCATTCAAATGAAAAAGACAAAATTACACTGGAGGAGGTACAGTGGGATCAATCTCTCTTAAACTCTTATGTACCTGGGACTGGCAAGAGCTGCCTTTTAATCTGTTTCTGACCCTACAGGCTCAACTCCCAGACTGGTCATGACGGCAGTGCTGCAAACAGCAGGGAAACAAAAGATAAGTGACACTCCATCCTGCCTAGAAGCTGCATGAAAGCAGAGCTGCATAATATTTGTATTGTTTGCAAAAGCATTTAAAGGCAGTGATATAAGATGTATTAGCTCAGTGCCACTGAAAAATCAGCTTTGATATTTACTTTTACATAATTTAGCAGACATCCTTATCCAAAGTGACTTCCATTTATCATTTTATATACAACAGCAATTGGGGGTTAAGGGCATTGCTTAAGGGCCAAACAGTGGCAGGTTGATGAGTCTGGGGCTTCAACAACCAACCTTTGGATTAGTAATCCAGAGCCTCAACCACTGAACCACCACTCCTGTTGTTCTACTTGTTTCCAACCAGAAACAAAGCAGATTTCATGTAAGTCAAATTATAGTGTCATTCATTGACTTTTACCGTAGAATTGAAAAATGAAAAGAAAGAAAAAAGAATATATAACAAACAATATGAATACTAAATCTATAACTTACAGACACAATCAGAGCTCTGAATGAAACATGTCCTGTCAGCATCGCTAATCTGGTACTGCAGCTCAATGTACTTTGTGAAACATGAAGCAGAAACTAGAGCAGGCCTATTAGCAATTAGCTTGACTCTGAAAAATGAGCAATAGGTCTGTGAAAGCAAAGCTCAGATTACATCATGTTCAGAGTACAGTGACCAGTACAAACCTCATAACTTATAAGAGACTCATAAGTATAACTGTTGCAAGATTTGTACTCCAATTATTTTCCAATGGTCGAAAAATATGCAATGGATTTTTCCATTTTAAGGCTTGATGGTGATGCCATTACTCTAAATGATTAAATGGCAAATTGTCAGTGATTTTGATTCAAATATTATCCACTCAGAGTGATAATTTTGAATCCTGAGATAGAATCCTAATTTCAAAATCCTATATACTTACAAATACATATTAGTTTCATGGCTCACCATTTTTACCATGGTCAAAATATTAATCTCTTCACTTAATCATTGATCAGATTAGCTGCATCACATAAAATTATAATAACTAAAATATAAATATTTAACTTATAATTGGGGGCAGTGGTGGCCCGGTGGTAGGGTGTTGGATTACCAATCCCAAGGTTGGGGATTCATGCCCCACTATCAATGAGTGGTCACTGATGTCCCCTGTGCAGCCAACTGGTTTGTCAAAGACTGCTAGTAGGCTTACGCTTCTGACCAACCATATTTGCTTAGGGTTACAAAAGTCCTCAAAACAGTGTAAACACAAAGATCACAGAGACAACATCTTAACACAAGGGTAACATGCTATATAACTGATATATATATATATATATATATATATATATATATATAGGATTTTCTGAGTAGATCCTTCCGTAGGAGCGTGCTCAATACTTTTTGGTAGAGCAAATAAACAAAAATAAAAGGACAGGACAAAGACTTTCTATTGAAACTCCATTTATCACTACAGATCTGTTTCGAGGGGTGGTGAAACCATCCTCTCTCTTCAGGTGATTATAGAAGATAATCACCTGAAGAGAGAGGATGGTTTCACCACCCCTCGAAACAGATCTGTAGTGATAAATGGAGTTTCAATAGAAAGTCTTTGTCCTGTCCTTTTATTTTTGTATATATATATATATATATATATATATATATATATATATATATATATATATATATATATATATAAAAACCAATGGACGCAACATCATTACGTCATTGCACCATTACGTCAGCGTACTACGTAGGTACGTTAAAACTCAAAATTTGACTTTTTTTCTTTTTGAAAAAAAAACAAAACAAAAACGTAAAATCAAAAAAAAAAAAAAGAAAAAAAAAAACGTAAAATGGATGAACGTAAGTCGGGGAGCATCTGTACCTATTCTAGGCTCCTGAGTGGTGCATTGACAAGGTGCCAGAACGAGAGATCGCAAGCTTGAATCTGGGTTAACGCCACCGCCATCTGTAGCTGGGAGTCCATGGGAGCTAATTGGCCAAGCTCTCACGGAGCAGAGGAACGACATATGCTCACTTTCCTGTCAGAGTTGTACCCCTTTATTTTATCTATACTTGTGAGCAGGTTTTCATTTTGTCCTTGCATCCGTGTGTTTAGGTCATTCAGATGCTGAAATATATCTGCCAGATATGCCAGTCTTGCACACCACTCGTCACTTGACAGCAGCTTGTCAGCATTATATTTCTCATTGGTCAAAAACACTTTAAGCTCCTCCCGCAGTTCATGCACACGGGCTAAAATGTTGCCACGGGACAGCCACCAGTCCCACACAGTGATGCGAACATGCGAATTTTTATAGGTCTCATCTTCACAAAGTTTATCATGTGCACTACATCCTTCAGTACAACGCTAGGTCTGTCGGCAGTGTCTTGGCAACGAGTGCTTCCCGGTGCAGAAAAAAAGTACGTTACAATCACATCTGGATGTTGCTCTTTCACTCTGTTTACAAATCCAAATACATCGCAGCTGCTCCATCGGTACAAACACTTACACAGTTTTGCCACTTCAATCCTCCTTGTTCAAGGTAATCTGATACAGTTAGAAAAATTTCCTCCCCTGTTGTTCTTTCTGGCAATTCCTTCCAAAAAAGAAAGTTTTCAGAAGAACAGCACTGTTACTACATGCTAAGTGAAATTGGTTAATCTTCCGCGGCACACCTGATGATTTCTCACGGCACACTAATGTGCCGCGGAACAGGGGATGGGAAACACTGTCTTAAGCCAACGACCTTCATGTCCTCCTTCACCACATCCATAAATCTCTTTTTTGGTTTTCCTCTAGGCCTTCTGCCTGATAGTGCCAACCTCAGCATCCGACTACCAATATATTCACTATCCCTTCTTTGTATATGTCCAAACCATCATAATCGAGCCTCTCCGACTTTGTCTCCAATACCTCTAACGTGTGCTGTCCCTCTGATGTACTCATTCCAGATCCTATCCATCCTCGTTACTCCCAAACAGAACCTCAACATTTTCATCTCCGCTACCTCTAGCTCTGCCTCCTGTCTTTTCCTCAGTGCCACTGTTTCTAGACCATACAACATCGCTGGCCTCATCACCGTCTTGTACACTTTTCCTTTCATTTTTGCCGATATTCTCCTATCACACATCACACCGGACACTTTTCTACAACCATTCCAACCTGGCTGCACATGCTTCTTCATCTCTTTTCCAAACTCTCCATTGCTCTGGATTGTGAAGCTTAGATACTTAAAATCCCCCACCTTCTTTATTTCTGCTCCCTGTAACCTCACCATTCCTCTTGGGTCTTTCTCATTCACACACATGCTCTTTCTTGGCATGAAACCAAACTGTTGTTCACAAATGCTGTCCTCTGCCCTTAGTCTAGCTTCCACTATTCTGCCCCATAACTTCATTGTATGGTTCATCAACTTTATCCCTCTGTAGTTGCCACAACTCTGCACATCTCCCTTGCTCCCTTGCTCTTAAAAATGGGCACCAGCACACTTCTCCTCCATTCCTCCGGCATCTGCTCACTCTCTAAGACCTTGTTGAATGTTCTTGTCAGAAAATCTACTGCTACTTCTCCGAGACACTTCCATACCTCCACAGGTATGTCATCAAGACCAACTGCCTTTCCACTCTTCATCCTCTTCAAGTTCTTGGCTCACAGATAACGAGCTGTTACAGACAATAGGTCTCAATCTTTCTGATGGTCATGCATTCAAACTGCCATGTCTTCTTTGCACTGGTGTTGCATCTCACTCACATATACCAGTTAGAATTACTGGATCATCCTTGATGTGACCAAACTGGCACCAAACTTGATCTGAACAAACTGGGACACTTATCTGTTTCCTCTCTTGGCAGTTTATTCTGCATCACGTCCTTAATTGGAATCCACAGGAGATATTGTCAGTTGATTTATTACAAACTTCAAACTCTGGTACAGCAGTCAATTACTCTGCTTTTCCTTAGAGGACATGGAGATTTTGGCAGCACATTTACATGTGTTGTAATCTGAATGTAACAAAACCAGGAGTGATTCCTTTCCCCTGGCTACTGGGTTACATGCAGTAGAGTCCAACTAAATATTTGCAAACTATTGACCACCACACAGTGGATCATTTCAGCCTTTAGTGGTATCTTCTGCAGTTTTGAACATAGCTATAGAAATAAAAAAAAAAAAGATGATTTACATGTTAAAATGTTTAGAAAGCAAACCTTTGTCTTCAGTGCATAAATTAAGAATTAAAATCCAAATTAAAGCAGAGTGTTGAAGCACTCAATCTGCATTAAAACTCAGCCTTCTGAAATTAAGTGGATATTTTACATAATTTTTCATCACAGCAGACCGACAAATGCAGAGGATTTAAAAGGCATTTGAAAAGACTGACAATGGCATATTCACAAGTACAGGTTTATTCCGGTTTCTGAGATAAGGACAACTTAAAGGCTTGTAATGCTGTCAAGGTCAGTTAGATCAGGCAAATTGTGATGAAATGCTGATGAAATATCTGTATATGACATGACATAAATATATGGCAATTTCCAGGAGAAGATTCATTCATTTATTCATTCATTCATTCATTCATTTGCTGAACTGCTTAATCCTATCAAAGTGACAGGGAGGCTGTAGCCTATCTCAGCTGACTTTGGTTGAAGGCAGGTTATTCCCTGAACAGCTTGCTAGTCCAATGCAGTGCCAACACGCATACAACCATTTGCACGTACACCTGGGGGCAGTTTTCACCCAATTAGCCACATGTGTATGTCTTTGGATTGTAAAAGAAAACCTGGAGGAAGCCCATGCAAGGACAGGAAGAACAATGCATGCTCTGCACAGAAAAACAATCACTGAGGCTAGGATTTGAACACTGGACCTTCTTGCAGTGATGCCACTATGCTTGAAAATTATTTTCTCTCTCATAAAGTAGCTTTATTTTAAAAGCACAGACAAAATCAAAATATCTGTGGCTGTACTGCTTCCGCAGTTTGTGCAAAGTTTCATCTGATAGCTTAGTTTCTCTGTGGTTGTCTGATTTTTTCCCCATATGTTTGGATATCTATGGCTAATTTTCCATAGGGGTGTGTGTGTGTGTGTGTGTGTGTGTGTGTGTGTGTGTGTGTGTGTGTGTGTGTGTGTGTGTGTGTGTGTGGTGAGTGTGTATATGTGGGTAGGTGATATTCTAAAATAAATTGCTGTCCCATCTAGTTTGTATACCACCGTAAAGGTGCCACTTACTAGTACATAGTGTTTTTTAGTTAATTTTTGGTTAAATACAAAATTTTCTGGCTAACCCACCCCAGCAGGATTAGTATCTCTTTTTCCACGTACCATATTTTATATTTTATTTTGTGCCTGTATTTGTTTGCATAACCAGATGGACGAATTTGCACATGTACTAAAGCTAGCAATGCAACACATATTCGTAGAAACTGTAATAAGTGTGGACAAACAGAAAAAGGCACGTGATTTTAAGAGAAAACAAAAGGTGGCAATATTTACTAATGATAGCACAAATTGCATGGGTCACTGATACTCACATACAGGGGTAAGCAAATAGCTTCAGAAACACATTATGACTGATTGAATTTTATTTCAAAGAGATAACATTGGGCACTGCAATGGCCTGGTGAGCTGTCCAAGATGTACCCCGCCCTCGCCCGGAGTCGGCTGAGATGGGTGCCAGCCTTCCTTTGACCCTAATTAGGATTAAACAGTTCGGTAAATGAATGAATGAGATAACATTGTATTTCATTCACACATTCACCGAACTGCCTAATCAAGCTAGGGTTGTGGGTAGGCTGAAGCCTATCTCAGCGACACTGGGCAGAGGTAGGGTGCACCCTGAATAACTTACCAGAACATTGCAGAGCAACACATAAAACAAAGTTATACTTACACCTAGGCTCAAGTTGAAACAGCCAATTAACAATTAAATGGTTCATGTCTTTGAACTGTGTGAAGAAAATGGAATACCCAGAGGAAACCCACACAAGCACAGAACATGCAAACTCCAGACAGAAATGTTCATGCTTAGAATTCAAAACAGGACCTTCGCGTTGTGAAGCAGACACGCTAACCACTACGC
The DNA here is from genome assembly GCA_024760905.1 of Plotosus lineatus. Classification (NCBI taxonomy): domain Eukaryota; kingdom Metazoa; phylum Chordata; class Actinopteri; order Siluriformes; family Plotosidae; genus Plotosus; species Plotosus lineatus. The sequence goes on from CM045728.1 coordinate 47,400,493, forward strand.
CATTGGGCTTCCCCGTTGTATTTCATGCTTATTTAATATGCCTGATGGTCTCCTTCAGCTCACTATTTTCTGATCTACTTTGACCCTGATAAGGATAAAGTGGACAAGATAAACAAATTAGTAAATTAATGCACGATGGTCATAATGGTGAACTGGTATTGCCATGATTTTTTTGTATTACTTTAATATTGCAGGTATGCCTACTAAAGCGATTGATTTCTTTATACATTTTATGATCCATTATTCATAATTAGTTTAATAAGGAAAAAATATATAACGCATTTAGATAAAGGTCAGAATGATTGTTAAATTTATAACATTACATTAACTGTCCTTCGCATGCCCCGGGGGCACACAGGGCCCTAATAGATCTTTCCTACATTAATTGGTTAATTGCAACCTTTCTGGCCTCCTCCGATAACTCCCAACCTGTGACCTTTGAGTCTTTTCCTATTCATCTCCATGTAGTCTTAGGCCTTCCTTGTTTCCGCTTGACCTCTGCCACCCAGCTTAGTGCGATTATAGGCTCCATGAGGTAGAATCAATTTATAATACAGTACAGTATTCCTAGTTTCTAGTGGTGGTCTAGTGGTATAGGGCGCTGGATCGCTGATCCAAAGGTTGGGGGTTCGAGTCCCACTCTCCACAAGGTTGTCACTGTCCCCCCCAGTGCGGCTAACTGGGTTATCAAAGGCGAGTCATGTCTCTCACTGTCTATGGTGAGAGGTTCATGTAAAAGAACCATTGCTGGCTTTCGTAAAGAGTAACTGCAAAGTCGTCAGCGTGTTTCTGTCCCTTGTGAAAAGGGTTGTGACAGGAAGGGCATCCGACGTAAAAATCAAAAACGTGCGAATCAGATGATTCGCTGTGGCGACTCCCGAGTAAAAGGGAAAAAGCCAAAAGGAAGACAGGCAGTATTCCTAGGTTCTAAATCATGCAGAATTAGTCAATTATCCATGCGTGTGGTGTTTGCTGGACTCTTTTTGTGAGACTTTGTTCCAACAGAGCTCTGTGATGGCCTGGTGAACTGTCCAGGGTGTACCCTGCCTCCGCCCAGAGTCGGCTGAGATGGGTGCCAGCCTCCCCGTGACCCTAATTATGATTATCGGTTCAGAAAATGAATGAATGAATGTTCCAGACAGAAACTTTGTCTGGCATCGTTCAGTTTCATAAACTGCCTGCACAACCCTTTTGAAAATGGAGTGAAACACTGTTCTTCTCGAAGGACGCGCGCGCGAGAGAAAAGAGAACGGCGTTACGGCGATGAGGAGTTAAGCGCGCGCGTGCGTGCGTGGGTGCGCGCGTGCGTGCGTGCGTGTGTGTGTGAGAGAGAGAGGGGGGGGCGAGCGAGTGAGAGAGAGAGAGAGAGAGAGAGGTGACAGTTCGGTGGTTCCGGCTGCAGTAGTGCTCGTTGGACTTGTAGGGCTCGCGCATTCTGGACCCGCAGTACTGTTGCATCTGTCTGTCACTCATGGCAACTTTTGACTTCTCCGACGTGGAGGCATTTCTGGACCGCAATCCGGAACTCTTCGAGGATTACGTGATGCGTAAGGGCGAGCGCGCAACTCCGAGAACACGCTTGACGTGCCACAGCTCCGCTCCTGAGGTGGAGCGCGAGAACGCGGACGGCGGGAAACGGCGCTCGTCACACGTGGAGATGCGGCGCACCTTCGCGCGCTCCAAGGCGAGCGCCACGCACCACACCTACGACGAGCGCGCGAGCGTGGCGGCGCGGGAGTCACAGGCAAGTGTGAGGCGACGCGCGCTCCTGCGCAAGGCCAGCTCACTGCCGCCCACCACGGCGCACATCCTCAGCGCGCTGCTCGAATCACGCGTGAACGTTCCGCGCTATGCCTCCAGTGCGCTCGACTACAAGTACACGCTCAAAGAGTCGGACGAGCGCGAGTTCTTTCTCGAGCTCGTCAAGGACATCTCCGGAGAGCTCGACATGACCAGCCTTGGCTACAAGATCCTGGTAAACGTGTGCGTCATGGTAAACGCAGACCGCTGCTCGCTCTTCCTGGTAGAAGGTCCTGCGCACGAGAGGACGTTAGTGTCCAAGTGTCTTGACGTGCACTCGGGGACAGCGGGACGACCCTGTTCCAGCGCGATTCCCGTCGCCGAGGTACAAGTGCCCTGGGGGAAGGGTATCATCGGCTATGTGGCCGAGCACGGCGAGACGGTTAACGTCCCAAACGCGTATGAGGTGAACTACATCCGCCACTAATGGCATTTCACACGTGCCACACTTCACAAACAAACCACACACACACACACACACACACACAGAGAGAGAGAGAGAGAGAGAGAGAGAATTTACTCTTTCTTGCATTTATTTATATAATAAGCCAGTGACAATGCATTGAATAAAATCATGTTATAATAAGCCAACAGCTCCAGGCAAAAGTGGTATAGGGTGCTGGATCACTGATCCAAAGGTTGGGGGTTCGAGTCCCACTCTCCACAAGGTTGTCAGTGTCCCCCCCCCCCCAGTGCGGCTAACTGGGTTATAAAAGGCGGGGCCATGTCTGTCACTGTCTATGGTGAGAGGCATGTAAAAGAACCATTACTGACATTCGTAAAGAGTAGCTGCAAAGCCGTCAGCGTGTTTCTGTCCCTTGCTAAAAAGGGTTGTGACAGGAAGGGCATCCGACGTAAAAACCTCTGCCAAATCAAACGTGCGAATCAGATGATTCGCTCTGGCGACTCCCGAGTAAAAGGGAAAAAGCCGAAAGGAAGACAGACAGATAGACAAAGTTAACATCAGCCATCAAAATGAGTAAACAATCTGATTTCAATTATTTTGACCATGACATGATTGATGGTGCCAGACAGGCTGATTTTAAATATTTCTCTCAGTGCTGATATTACATAGCAAGCTCCAGAGTTTACTCTGAGTGGTGAGATGAAATACAGAAAGCGTATTCAGTGAGTGGTCGTTTTTGCAGATGGAAATGCCTTGACCGAGCCCAGAGAACAATGGTCAGAAGTCTTTGTTTTGGCAATCCAAAGTAATGTACACTTGTGATGAGCAGGAAAAAATATTTTTGAATGCACATGTCAAACCTTGAGGCTGACTGACTTCAGCAGAAAAAGACCATGTTAGTTTAGCCTTCTATCAGCCAAGAGCAGAATAAATCTCAAAGAGAAAAAGAAAGAAAAAAAATTTGATTTCTGCCAAGACACACAGAGATGGTCGGGTCAGCCTTCAACTGCATGAATCCATGAACCCAATCTGCCTTGTGGCAGCAATCCAGGCTGGATGTAGGGTATGGGTGTGCATAATATTTTCTTGATACAATTTTGGTTGATTAATACAAATCAGTTATTGATTGAATGCCTCAACCTATTGCTGAACATGCTGTATCCCTTAATCTGTGACTCTGGTTTCATGAATATGCCACTGACTTCAATGTGTTTCAGTTGTTATTCCAGACACATTGTGGGACGTGGTATAATGAGTTGCACCTAAAAAATCTGCAGGAATTTTATCATACAATCAGTTCAACATAGACCAGAGTCACAAAAGAATGCTTCATACACCACATGTGGAATTCCTGCCATAAAAAAAATTAAGAGGTACATAAAACATATATATGTGCAGTGGTGGCCTGGTAGGAGCAGATGTGGCCTGGTGGTAAAGGGCACTGGATCGCTGATCCTAAGGTTGGGGGTTCGAGTCCCACTCTCCACAAGGTTGTCGCTGTCCTCCCCGTGCAGCTAACTGGGTTATCAAAGGCCGGCCATGTCTCTCACTGTCTATGGTGAGAGGTTCATGTAAAAGAACCGTTGCTGACTTTCGTAAAGAGTAGCTGCACAGCCGTCAGCGTGTTTCTGCCACTTGCTAAAAGGATGTGTCAGGGAGGGCATCCAATGTAAAAACCTATGTCAAATCAAACGTGCAAATCAGATGATTCACTATGGCGACTCCTGAAAAAGGGAAAAAGCTGAAATTAAAAGAAGATTATATATATATATATATATATATATATATATATATATATATATATATGTATTATATATATATATATATATATATATATATATGTATTATATATATATATGTATGTGTGTATGTATGTATATAATGTGTGTGTGTGTGTGTGAGAGAGAGAGAGAGAGAGAGAGAGAGTGAGTGAGAGGTTTCATACCATAAACTGAAATGCAACTGCTGAGAAAAATCACTGAAGAAATTGTGACGAGTTGTAAGCTAAGCTTACTGACCAGTTTTGTTCTTCATTCAGCACTGAATGTGTGAAAGTATTTGATGGTTAAAAAATGTTTTTTTTATTTTTAAGAATCAGACATTTTTTCAACACCAATTGTGATTTTTTTTTCTGCTTTTTGCAAGCAGTAGGCCTTCAGCCTTTGGATGACCCAATTCAATTCAATTCAATTAATTTTATTTGTACAGCATTTATTTTACAATTGACATTGTCCCAAAACAGCTTTGCATAGTAGATTAATTTCTTAACATTTCTGTATAAACCGTATACATCTCTGATGTCAGTGTCCAAAGGACAATGCAGAACCGCTACCACTATCAAACTGGTTTCTTTATTTTTTATATATATTTTTCTCATTACATAAAAATCAACAAAATATGAAATTAACATTTGATAGTAAGAATATGATTTTTTTTCTAAAAATATTTTAAAGAATTATTTTAAGTGCTTTCCCCCACCAAACATGACTTTTTCAGATTGCTACTGTTTATAGGCCATTAGATTTGGGTGTGGCCTTCTGTGGATGTTAATGAGGGAGTGTATCATACTCGGTTTGACCCAATTGGAAGTGCTGCTAGCTACTGCCACTGGCTAGTAATTTGGTAATCCAAATAACCTTTCCTCCCTCCCTCCCTCACTCCCTCCCTCACTCACTCACTCCCTCACTCACTCATCTGCCTATTTCAGAGGACACTGGGAACATCCTGAATAGCTCACCAGACCATTGCAAGGACAACACACAACCATTCACACTTACACACACTCACACTTGGTGGCAACACCCGAGCACTAGAGTTGAAATCAGTGCTGTTCTGCTGTGAGGGCCATGCCACCCCTGGTTTCTTCAATGTTCTGTGGACTAATTCCATGAAAAGCAACAATATAGAGAGTTAAAGCATGTGATGGTATTTGATTTGATTTCAACATTCGCAAATAATACTCATACATATAGTGCGATATATCAGTCAATAATAATTTATACCATACAGTAGTTTATAATTTTGGGTTTTTTTAGATGCCATAAAAAGCAAAAATTATTTGTATAAAGCTTACACCAATATCTTCTTTTCTTTTGGCTTTTCCCTTTCTCGGGAGTCGCCACAGCGATTCTGATTCGCATCGGATTCACATCTGATTCGCACATTTGATTTGGCATATGTTTTTACGTCGGATGCCCTTCCTGTCACAACCCTTTTTTAGCAAGGGACAGAAACACGCTGACGACTTTGCAGCTACTCTTTACGAAAGTCAGCAATGGTTCTTTTACATGCCTCTCACCATAGACAGTGAGAGCCATGGCCCGCCTTTGATAACCCAGTTAGCTGCACTGGGGGAAAGCTTACACCAATTTATTACTAATAAATAAAGTAAACTGTTAAATTATTTGCATTACTGATATAAAGTGAAGTATTCAAGTATAGAAAACCCAAATAATATATAACGTATATAAACATAAAATAACAAGACTAGATAAGAACAAGTATATATAATATATGAACTAATGATTTGGTAACAACTAGTTATATAAATGTAGAATAACAAATACAAATAAATAAATAAATAAATAAATTCATAAAATAAGATAAAACAAAATAAAAATAGCCCAGATAAGTGTAGTTGAAATCAAGGATAGCTCATGAAGTTTGGTAAAACGTGTTTACAATGGGGTCCTTACAATTGCACAAAAAATAAGTTACATTGAGTAGGAATATATAGAACAGTTTTCCACCAAACATGACTTTATTGGTTATTAAGCATTGCTGAACTTCGAAATGAACTGCAGCTAATCACACTAACAGGCAGTCTCTCAGTCCCTCTTCACTCATTCATTTTCGGAACCACTTAATCCTAATTACGGTCGCAGGGAGGTTGGCATCCATCTCAGCCAACTCTGGGCGAGGGCAGAGTACACCTAGGACAGCCTGCCAGGCCATCACAAGGCAGAAACATGCTGACGGCTATGCAACCTACTCTTAACGAGAGTCAGCAATGTTTTTTTTCCATGCTTCTCACCATAGACAGTGACAATCATGGCCGGCCTTTGATAACCCAGGTAGCTGCACGGGGGGACGTGAGTGACAACCGTTGACAGTGGAGCTTGAGTCCCCAACTTTGGGATCAGTACTCCAGCACCTTCCTACTGGGCCACGACTATCCCATAGATTAAATATACATATAAATTTATATTATATTGATATGATTCTGTATGTATATAATAACTAATTCAATTGCCCAAGCCACTTTATCCTACTATGGTCATAGGGAGGTGGGAGCTTATCTCAGCCAACATATGTACTAACTAAACAAGGAAGGGTACACCCTGAACAGCTGGTAAGTCCACTGCAAGGCTAACACACACACACACACACACACACACACACACACACACATACACACACACACACATATATATATATATATATATATATATATATATATATATATATATATATATATATATATATATATATATTATATGGTATAGATATTGCTGCACTCAGTGAGAGTAGGCTTTTCAGCTATAACAGCATTGTCAATTGTGGGTACACTTTCTTCTGAAGTGGCAAGGATGAGTCAGACAGGAGAGAGCCAGGTATGGGGTTTGCTATAAGGAACTCTATAGCACAGCTGCTAGAGCAGGACCCAACACCAGTGAATGAGAGAATCATGACAATGAGGCTGCCCCGACAGAACAGTGTGAATGTTATAATACTAAGTGTCTACACACCAACAATGACAAACTCTGAGGAAAACAAAGAGGTTCTACAGTCACTTGAGAAGTGTGATATCACAGGTGTTGAGAAATGATAAACTAATAGTAAAAGGTGATCTCAATGCTCGTGTCAGGCATGAGTATGACAAATGGGCAGGCATTATTGGATCTCAATGTATTGGAAAGTGCAAGTCAAACGGGGAGCTTCTGCTTGCACTTTGCTCGGAGAATAGCCTAGTTCATTATATTCAAATTTCTCTACATTCAAGAACAAACGACATCACAAGACCGCCTAGGTGCATCCTTGATCCAAGCATTGGACTTTTAGACTGTTATTACGCGGAAGAAAGATCAGAATGACGTGCTAGATACCAGAGTGATGAGAGGAGCTGACTGCATGACAGATTACCAGATGACGATCTCTCATATCAACTTGGTCATTCGCAAAAGGCGCAGCAAGACTGGGGACAAGCCACCATCATGGCGAGACACAGTAAAGATTGCACACGAGATAGACAGGATTCTGATTCTGAAAAGCTGAAGCAGAAATATGAAGACTGGTTTGAGGAACATGACAAGGAATTAGAGGGACTGTTAGTTGAAAGAAAAGTCGTATGAACGAACATGCTCCAGAACAACACCAGAAGAAACAAAGGTAAATATACGGGGGCTAGAAGAAAATTTCAGCAGTATACGAGGATGGTGGAATCAGACTGGTGGAAGGCAGAGGCTGAAGACCTACAACAGACAGCAGGCGTAAATGATATGAAATCATTTTATAAAGGACTCCAAGAGGTATATGAGCCAATAGATAGAGGGGTAACTCAACTCATATCAGTTGGTGGTTAAGGAATACTGCCGGAGAAGTCATTCCTCGATCAATTTGCTGATCACTTCAACCATCACTTGAATGTACCTGGGGCTATTGACAGAGCTGCACTCAACTGCATTAAACAGGCTTGTGGTAAAATCAGTGTATGAAACACCAGACATAAAAGAAGTACAGTCAGCCCTCTACTTACGAAAGCCTCTGAATACGGAAAATCTAGGTTATGAAAAACATTTTCCTAAATTTTCGTCCTCTTTTTACGAAAACAACCATTCGACAAAACATGACAGCGAGAGAAAGAGAGAGTTTTGTGTGTGTGTGTGTGTGTGTGTGTGTGTGTGTGTGTGTGTGTGTGTGTGTGTGTGTGAGATAGAGACAGAGAGAGAGAGAGAGAGAGAGAGAGAGAGAGAGAGAGAGTCTTGTGTGTGTGTATGTGCATTAATAAAGATCTCCGATCTCGCAAGAAAGCATGTTAATATTGAATCAGGACCTCTGATCTTTCAAACCGGTCCTGTAATTCCGCTTTAAATACAACATCCTGTCCATTTAAACATTTAAATACAATTTCTCCGTCAGCTCCGGGCTGCGTGTGGGCGGAGCCCGCATTCGGCAAAACACGACAGAGTAAGAGCGAGTTGTGCGTGTGTGTGTGTGTGTGTGTGTGTGTGTGTGTGTGAGAGAGAGAGAGAGAGAGAGAGAGAGAGAGAGAGAGAGTGTGTTGTGTGTGTGTGTGTCTGTGTGTGTGTGTGTGTCTGTGTGTGTGTGTGTGTGTGTGTGTGTGCTTTAATAAAAAATATTTAATAATGGTTTAATTAATAAATATGTTCATAGAATGGTTTAATGTGTTAATAAAAGTTTAAATGGTTTAATAAGTAATTTTCTTTTACTTTTAGCACATATTTCATACAAAATTGGTGTACTTTTATCATTTTTAAATGGTTCATGGGGTAGTCTTGGGAGCCTTGGATCGAATCATGCGTTTTGCATGTAAAATGCGCCTCTACTTACAAAATGTCCAGGCTACGAAAAAGGCTCTGGAACGGATTGATTTTGTAAGTAGAGGGCCGACTGTATTTGATGCAATCGACTTTACAAGAAAAGGCAGATCACCAGGTGTCCCAGGTGAAACATGGAGACATGGCAGTACAGAAATTGAAACTCATCTAAATCAAATCCTCTAATATGTCTGGACCCAGAAGAGTATGCCACAGGATTGGAAAGATGCCCCTATATTCAAGAAAGGCAGCCAGAAAAATTGTGAAAATCACCAAGGAATATCTTTGCTTTCTATTGCGAGGAAGATCCTTGCCCCTATACTGCTGAACCTTATTAATGCAGTTATTGCACCAGCAGTTATTCCGGAGTCCCAGTGTGGCTTCAGAGGTACCATGGATATGATAGCGGTTTATGCCTCTTTATGGCATGTTTTTAGATTTTACCAAAGTCTTTCACACCCTAGTCCGTGAGGGACATTGGAAAGTTCTCACCAAGCATGGCTGTCCAAGGAAGTTTGTGAATATCATGAAATTACTGCATACTGGCGTGCAAGTTCACGTGACTCGGCAAGGGTTACACATTCCAAGAGGTTTGAGGTGACCAACAGCGTAAAACAAGAATGTGTTCTGGCTATTCAGAATGTGTTCAGAGTATTCAAGAATTAGTAAACAGGTTCTCAATGGCTGCCAAGCAGTTCAGTCTCAAGATAAACATAAAGAAGGTAGAGTGCCTGTATCAACCTGTGAAGAATGTTGTCATAGTACCAACACCTGAGGTGATCAAAGTGAGCAATGAATGCTTTGGTACAGTGCAAGAACTTTGTATATCTTAGCAGCATCACATCTGATAATGTTTGCTTAGACAATGAACCGACTCTTTGCATCGGTAATGCGAGCTCAGGGGCAATCACCGTGTATCAATCAGAGTCAAATGCAAAGTCTACCATGCCATATTATTGTGTTTTCTCTTTAATGGAACAGAAACCTGGACGACACGCTTATATCATGTGGAAGCTACATGAAATCATGGGAATAATTTGGAGTTACAAGATGATTAATGAGGAAGTATTCCGGAGAGCTTGCTTGCCATCAATGGAGGGTACACTGTACTCATCAAGAAAATCTTAGGTGGCTTGATCATGTACAACGAATGGACAAGGATAGGCTTCCCAAACAGCTGCTTTACTCGCAGCTCTACACAGGAAACAGAAACCAAGGCAGACCACGATTCAGAATTAAAGATGTAGCAAAGTGAAAATAAAATGGCGAGGGATCAGATTTGACAGCTGGCAGACAACAGCCCAGGCACAGCCAATCTGGGAGAGGATGACCGTCATTTAGAACAGTCATCTTCGGCTCGATGGACTGCACATGATGATGATGACAGTTTTTGAGACTAATTAAACACCGTACTCATTATCATAACATTAAGCAGCTGTTCTGAATCCACAGCTGCCCAGCTCGTGAAGCAGAAAATCGTAAAACTTTGCAATACAGGTCCTTAGCTTTGCAGTCGAGATCCCCTGTCCTAAATAACACAATCCATTCTTATTTTATCCCAGGACTCAGTGGAGCTACTGTCAGGCCAAACTAAAACCTGATTAGTTAAATTATGTCAACATGACCGAGAAACCTGATTTTTTTTTTTTTTTTTTTTTTTTTTTTAAAGGCTTCTCGCTTGTACTACTGTTTTTTCCTCACTGAAGTTAGGATGTAGGTCCCAGTGTAGCTGAATTCTGGACATCGTTATTACATGGCCAAGGGCAAGAAAGCCTTCCCCATTGGTCAACTGCTGAACTTATTAATTCTCCAACTGCAGATTTGTCTTCTTGACACAGATTAAGAACAGTTACTTTCAGTGGGAGTATGTTCCTGTAGTTAGCTTTTTTTTTTTTTTTTTTTGATAGTCCTCAGAACATAGTAATACTAGAAAAAAGAAAAACATCTCTTGCACTTGATGTGCAGTATATTTTATTTATGTCATCACTGAACATGTAGCCTAGTATTTATAAAATCCCTTAAACTCCTTAAATATCCAGGGAATGTCAGCAGACCCAGCCTTACATTGATTTAAATTTTATTGTATTAATTTAATTGTATGAGTCTACATCTTCTCCATGAGCTTGCATGGGTTTCCTTCCACAGTCTAATAAATGGTGGTGTGTGTTGACCCTGCAGTGGACTGGGGAGCTTTTCAAGGTGTATCTCACCTTAGCCCAAAGTCAGCTAAGAAGCACCAGCCTTGATGACCTGAGCAAGATTACACAGCTCAGCGAGTGAATGAATGTACATTTGAAGAAGTTATAGTAGTTAGTGCATAATTACATTTTATTATCTGAACCGCTTAGTCCTTTCTTGCAAAGAATCTGAAGTCCATTTCAACAGACTTCAGCTGAAAACAGGGTGCATTCTGAATAGCTCGCCAGACAATTACAGGGCCTAGAATTTATATGGTTTGTGTATTTTTTGATATACTTTATTGATACCACAAGGGAAATTTGCCTCTGCATTTATTAATTCATTCATTTTTTCATTTTTGCATTCTCTGAATCACCTCAGTTCATTTTCTGTAACCGCTTCATCCTAATTAGGGTCACGGGGAGGCTGGTGCCCATCCCAGCCAACTCAGGGCGAGGGCAGAGTACACCCTGGACAGCTCGCCAGGCCATCGCAGGGCGGAAACACGCTGACGGCTATGCAGCTACTCTTTACGAAAGTCAGCAATGGTTCTTTTACATGCCTCACACCATAGACAGTGACAGACATGGCCCGCCTTTGATAACCCAGTTAGCTGCACTGGGGAGGGACAGTGACAACCTTGTGGAGAGTGGGAATCGAACCCCCAACCTTTGGATCAGCGATCCGGCGCCTAGGGGCAGTGGTGGTCTAGTGGTCTGAATCACCTAATACTAATTAAGGTCATGGGGTGGCTGGCGCCCATCTCAGTCAACTCTGGGTGAGACGGGGTACACCCTGGACAGTTTGCCAGGGCATCACAGGGCCAACACTCACACAACCACTCATAGTCGCAGGTACACCTACGGGCAATTTGGAACAGCCAATTATTCTACTGTGCATGTTTTTGGACTGTGGA
>CM045728.1:47414849-47427349 GCA_024760905.1 Plotosus lineatus
GGATAAGCCGAATGTAAAAGAAGAAGATTATTATTATTATTATTATTATTATTATTATTATTATTATTATTACCATCATCATTTTCTGTAACCACTTCATCCTAATTAGGGTCGTGGGGAGGCTGGTGCCCATCCCAGCCAACTCAGAGCGAGGGCAGAGTACACCCTGGACAGCTCGCTAGGCCATCGCAGGGCGGAAACACGCTTATTATTATTATTATTATTATTATTATTATTATCAATATATTACTCTCTCTCTCTCTCTCTCTCTCTCTCTCTCTCTCTCTCTCTCTCTCTCTCTGCTTAGGTGCTACAGATGTACCTACCCTTCTGTGGTATATCGATCTCCAATGCGAAGCTCTTCTCTGAGTCCCGCAAAGAATACGATAGGAGTCGGGTGAGAGGCTGAGCTACACAGTGGTTCTGCTCACAGCCTGAAGAACAGTGATAAATAATGCACACAGAATTCCAGGTTGATTCTCAGAGTCTGGTTTCTACTGAGCAGGCTGAATTTCAGCATGTATTCAGTGTTTGATGTGAAGTGTAATATGCTGAAAGGTGTGGTGGGGGTTAATAGCCTGAATTCTTATATTTTTATATTATTAAATTAATGTTTTGAACATGAACACAGCAAACACTCAGTACAATATCTGGTATTAATTTGTGAGCATGATTTAAGTTTGACCCCACTGTCTGTCCAAATGTTTATATGCTTTTGTGGACTGAATGAAAGCGCATGGTGTTTTTGCAGGCTCTGCTCGAGGTGGTGAATGATCTGTTTGAGGAACAGACAGACCTGGAGAAGATCGTGAGGAAGATAATGCAACGAGCACTCACCTTGCTGCAATGTGAACGCTGCTCTGTGCTGCTCCTGGAGGATATTCACTCACCTGTAAGATATTCATTTATGGATACATTTAAAAAAAAAAAAAAAAAAAGATTTTCCTACTTTTTTCATCATGAGCTACACTTTACAGAAGAAATGTATTTATGTTTGTAGCCAGAGAAATTCTAAAATAGTTCATGAAGTTTCTTGTGAAACAATCTGTCATGTCTTGCACCACTTTCTGTCTACTCAGATTATTCCCTCTTTACCTCACAGGTGGTAAAGTTCTCAAAGACGTTTGAGCTCATGTCTCCATTTTGCAATGTGGACCATGACATAAGGTGAGGACTCAATTTTATGTAGTACATAAAAGTAGGCAATTAATTAATGATATAGATATGATGTGCATATTTTACAAAATAAACCAGAAAAATATACTATAAATTCTAAGTTTCTAATCTATTTTTTGTTCTGCACTTCATGTAATAAAACTTTGAATGTGTAAACTCAGGGCAAACTTGAATCGCCACCTTATCTTGGTGGAGGGGTTTGCGTGACTTAATGATCCTAGGAGCTATGTTGTCGGGGGCATAATGCCCCTGGTAGGGTCACACAAGGCAAACAGGTCCTGGGTGAAGGTCCAGACGAAGTGTGGTTTAGAAGACCCTTATGCGAAATAAAAAGAAAAGGACAGTTTCCCTTTCCCGGACGCAGGACAATGGGGTCCACCGCTGGAGCCAGTCCTGAGGGAGGGGCTTGAAGGCGAGCGTCTGGTGGTCGGGCTTCTGCCCATAGAGCCTGGCCAGGCCCAGCCCGAAAAGAAGACATGGATCCGCCCTCTCATGGACCCACCACCTGTGGGATGGCTACAGGGGTCAGGTGCAATGTGAGTTGGGTGGCAGCCGAAGGCATGATTTCTGTTGGACCAATACTTGGTTACGGACTCTGACTCTTGGGACATGGAATGTCACCTCTCTGGCGGGGAAGGTGTCTGAGCCGGTGCGTGACGTGGAGCGATACTAACTAGATATAGTCGGGCTCACCTTAACGCATAGCTAGTGCTCTAGAACCACCCATCTCTAGAGTTGGTAGACCTTATTCCATTCTGGAGTTGCTCATGGGGAGAGGCGGCGAGCCGGTGTGGGCAACCTTGTTACCCCCCTGTTTCAATGCCCAAACGTTGGGGTTCTTTCCGGTCGACGAAAAAGGTAGCTTCCCTCCCCTGTCGGGTGGGGGGACAAGTCCTGACTGTTATTTGTGCTTCTGCACCAAATGACAGTTCAGAGTACCCACGCTTCTTGGAGTCTTTAGGGGTGTGTTGGAGAACGCTCCCTCGGTAGACTCACTCGTTGTCTTGGGAGACTTCAAAGCCCATGTGGGCAACGATAGTGTGACCTGGAAGGGTGTGATTGGTAGGTACAGCCTCCCTAGTCTTAACCGGAATGGTGAGATCCGCCCTGAATATCTCAGGGCTCTGGATGCTGTAGGACTATCTTGGTTGACACGTCTCTGCAACATCACATGGTCATCATGGGCTGTAGCTATCGATTTTTAAAAAGGGGGACCAGAGAGTGTGTTCCAATTATCAAGGAATCTCACTCCTCAGCCTACCCGGGAAAGTCTATGCAGGGATACTGGAGAGGAGGATCCTACCGATAGTCGAACCTCGGATTCAGGAGGAACAATGTGGTTTTCGTTCTGGCTATAGCACTCTTGACCAACTCTATATGCTCCATAGGATCGTGGATGGGGCATGGGAGTTTGCCCAATCTATCCACATGTGTTTTGTGGATTTGGAAAAGGCTTTCGACCGTGTCCCTTGGGCTATCTTGTGGGGTGTGCTCCGGGAGTACGGCGTTCCTGGCCTGTTGCTACGGGGCCATTCGATTGCTGTATCACCGGAGCCAGAGTTTGGCCCGTATTGGTAACAACAGGTCGAATTTGTTTCCGGTGAGTGTTGGAGTCCGCCAAGGCTGTCCTTTGTCACCGATTCTGTTAATAGATTTTATGGACAGAATTTCTAGGCACAGCCGAGGTGTTGAGGCATTCTGGTTTGGTGGCCATTGTATCTCGTCTCAGCTTTTTGCGGATGATGTTATCCTTTTGCTTTCATCAAACCGGGACCTCCAGCTCTCGTTGGAGCGATTCGCAGTCGAGTGCGACGTGGCCATGATGAAAATCAGCACCTTCAAATCTGAGGCCATGGTTCTCAGTCGGACAAGGGTGGCATGCACCCTCCTGGTCGGGAATGAGGTGCTGCCCCGAGTGGAAGAGTTTAAGTATCTTGGGGTCTTGTTCACGAGTGAGGGAAGGATGGAGCGGGAGATCGACAGATGGATCGCTGCAGCCTGTGCTGATAAACGGAGCCTGTACCAGTCCGTCGTGGTGAAGAAGGAGCTGAGCCGCAAGGCAAAGCTCTCAATTTATCAGTCAATCTATGTTCCAACCCTCACCTATGGTCACGTGCTTTGGGTAGTAACTGAAGATCGCAGATACAAGCGGCTGAAATGAGCTTCCTTCACCGGGTCGCAGGGCTCTCCCTTACAGATAAGGTGAGAAGCTCTACCATCCTGGGTAGGGGCCAGTTGAGGTGGCTGGGACATCTGGTCAGAATGCCTCCCGAACGCTTCCCTGGTGTGGTGGTTCGGGCATGTCCTATCGAGAAGAGACCCCGGGGTTGACCTAGAACACGCTGGAGGGACTATGTCTCTTGGCTAGTCTGGGAACGCCTCGGTGTCCACCTGGAAGAGCTGGAGGAAGTGGCTGTGGATAGGGATGTCTGGACCTCTTTGCTCAGGTTGCTGCCCCCGCGACTCGACCCTGGAAGAAGCGGTAGAAGAAGATGATAAGGATGAGGATGAGGATGATGATAATGATGATCATGATGATGAACTCAGGGCAGTTTGCTAATGCTTCCATGCAGTATCTAACTCTGAATGAATAGGCTATAAAAGATATTATTATCTACACACCACGAACGGCTTGAAGTGCAGAGCTCACCTGACATGCCCCCTTCATTATGTTAGAATGCATAATAAAAAATTTGGGAAGCTTTTTTGTGTTCTTGTGTAGCATTAAGCAGATGTCGTTGATTTACTTTCCATTTCGGGGACTATACGGCAATGTGTGTGTGTGTGTGTGTGTGTGTGTGTGTGTCTGTGTGTATCTTTGCATGATGTCAGCATGGAGAAAGTGTCCTGTTCTGACTGGCTGATCAATAACAGCATTGCTGAGTTGGTGGCATCGACAGGGCTGCCTGTTAACATAAGTGATGTGTGTCAAGACCCACGGTTTGATTCCGAGGTGTATACACACACACACACACACACACACACACACACACACACAGATTAGTCCTCACACATTCTTATTCTGAATGAAGGTTTATTGCCCCCTAAAGATCTGTTAAAGCGCTGTATTGTAATAGCAAATACTTCCATCTGTACTTCAATATTCTCGGAATTCCATTTTGCATTAATACAGCTTCGACATGAATTTGTTATCTACTATATAAAAGGTTTACCAAAAATAACAAATAATCATTAAAGTGAATGGCAGGCTGTATCTTAATCATGAATGAAATATCTATCCACAGTCAACAGGTTTGTTTTCCTCACATCAGATAAGTAGTTATTCATTTTAATTTCAATTCATAGGCACGAGAGAGAGAAATCGAGAGATCGAGATCAAGTAAGAGCGAGAGAGCAAGAGAGAGTGAGAGAGAGAGAGAGAGTACAATTCAAGTTCATTATTCATTACTTATAATATATTATTCAGGGACTACAGTATATCTAACAGTAAATGTATTTTAGGGAGTTTAATGTTTACTTTACAGTTTGTGTCTAATGTACATTCAATTCTAATGCATATAAAAATTGTGAGAGGTACAATCAGTGGAATAACATGTACTGGTCCACTATTCCAATCAATGTACTGTAATTGTCTAGGTAGTTATGATACACTTACACCAGTCTAATACGTATATGTTTTTTACAGGCTGACCAGGCCTCAGGCTTTCACATCAGGTCAGTGCTATGTGTCCCCATTTGGAACAGAACCCATCAAATAATTGGTGAGTTCCCAGCATTATGCTAAATACATATATGTGCATATGCCTGCAAACTAGGTAGATGTACCACCTCTATGATTTCACTACTATCAGGCAAACCTACTATATTGGTGAACATTGTGTAGTATACATACTGTATAGGCTAACTTATTCCTCATTAAAAAAAAAAAAACAGTACATATAACTTGTGACTGATATTTTTTCTCAGTTACAGAGGCATAAAATGTCTGTCTTTTTAACAGTATAAAATAGTATCATGTACACAATCAGTATTGTGGTTTTTTTTGTTTTGTTTTTTTGTTTTAAAGATTTTCATTCTTACCGTTTAATTTATTAGTTTAATCATTACACAATATTGGCCATTTTGTAGGTTGCAGTCATAAACTAGAGTTTCCCTTCATTTCATTTATTTTTCTGAATTGCTTTATCCTTTATTAGGGTCATGGAAAGCCTGGAGCTCATCCTGCCTATCTCTGGGTAAAGGCAGGGTATACCCTAAACAGCTGGTCAGACCATAACAGGCTCAACACATCCATGCAATTATTTACCCTCAAAATGAACTAGGGGCAACTGGAAAAATCCAATTGGCCTAATGTGCATGTCTTTAGACTGTGGGAGGGAACGGGAGTATTCGAAGGAGCCCCACACACACAATGGGAGAACATGCAGGTTCCACACAGAAATGACATCACTGGGCAATGAGCTCAAACCCAGAATTGTTTTGCTGTGAAGCAGAAGTGCTAACCATCGCACTACCGTGCCACCCAACTAGATTTATTTTTACTGGAGTCAGTTCATCAATGTCAGTGTCTACTACTGTACCTATTGCATTTTTACTTGTACCACATGCTACCTTTACTGCACCAATGACAGTCTGTCCCCTAGAGAACACAGGTAGCAACAGTAAATTGCATAAGGTGTGTACATCTCATTAGCATATACAGTACATTAAGTATACATACCATAGGTTTCTGCTAGTTACTCACTTTAAACAATCATACAGACAAAAGCTATTTGAATAATTGCTCCACCTTGTGGACAGTCTTTTGCCTGACAAGCCTGTGTTAGTGAGTGTACAGTACTATGAGCCATATCCATAATGTGCTCTATATCTGAAACCTCTCCTACATTTTTAAGGTGTTGCCCAGATTCTTAATCGTTTGGACAGGAAGACATTTAATGATGCGGACCAAAGATTATTTGAGGTGTGATTTTTGTTGTATTATTAAGGGTTTATTTCTGTAGATGGAGACATTACAATTATCTATCATTGTTTTTAACACAGGCCTTTGTTATTTTCTGTGGCCTTGGCATCAACAATACAATGATGTACAACCAAGTGAAGAAAGCTTGGGCGAAACAGTCTGTGGCTCTGGATGTAAGCAGAATGGGCTTTATCTTTGATCAGTGTTTATACACACACACACACACACACACACACACACACACACACACACACACACACACACACACCTATCTATCTATCTAACTATCTATCTATCCCAGATTACTAAATATTGACATTTCTGTGCTCTGATTGGCTAATCTACTCCTAGCATATCAGCTCATATACAATGACTTGCAAAGTATTCAATTCCCTAGCGTTTTATCTATTTTGTTACATTACAACCTGTAAATCAGATGTTTTTTTAGACTGAATTTTATGTAATGGATCTGCACAAAGTAGTCTAAGTTGGTGAAGTGAAAAGAGAGAAAAAAAAAATATATATATATATATATATATATATATATATATATATATATATATATATATATAAAATAAAACCTCAAAATTGGCATGTGCATATGTATTTTATATACACCCATCTTGCTATGAAGCTCCTCAAAGGTTCTGGTACAACCGATTACCTTCAGAAGTCACACAATTAGGGAAATAAATTCCATCTGTGTGCAATCTAAGTGTCACATGATCTGTTAGTATAAACACAGCTTTTCTGAAAGGCCCCAGAGGCTGCAACATCACTAAGAAAGAGTCATCACACTGAAAACTAGGAGCTCTCCAAACAAGTCAGGGACAAAGTTATTGAGAAGTACAAGTCAAGGTTGGGTTAGAAAAAATACCCAGATCTATGGTGACCCCCGCAGCACCAGCAAAACTATAATCTTTAAGTGGAACGAACATGGTACTACAACAAACCTGCCAAGATAGAGCCACCCACCAAAACTCAAAGACCAGGCAAAGAGGGCATTAATCAGAGAGGCAGCACAGGGACCAAGGAGCTGCAGAGTTTTGCAGCAGAGACTGGTGTATCTGTACAATGGACCACAATAACCCATATACTTCATAAAGCTGGGCTTTATGGAAGAGTGACCAGAAAAAAGACATTGCTTAGTGTTAAAAATAAAAAGACCCAGTTTGAGCTTGACAAAAGGCATGTGGGCAACTCCCCAAATATATGGAGAAAGGTGCTCTGGTCAGATGAGATTAAAATTGAACTTTTCAGCCACCAAGGAAAATGCTATTTCTGACGCAACCCCAACACATCCCATCACCCCAAAATTACCATTCCCGCAGTGAAACATCGTGGTGGCAGCATCATGCTGTGGGATTGTTTTTCGGCAACAGGGACTGGGAAACTGATCTGAGTCACAGGAAAGATGGATGGTGCTAAATATAGGTATATTCTTGAGCAAAACCTGTTTCAGTCTGCCTGTGGTTTGAGACTGGGACAGAGGTTTACCTTCCAGTAGAAGAATTACCTGAGGCATACTGCTAAAGCAACACTCAAGTAGTTTAAGAGGAAACGTTTAAATGTATTGCTATGGCCTAGTCAAAGGCAAACGTCAATCAAATTGAAAGTCTGTGGTCAGATTTGAAGATTGATGTTCACAAGTAAATCATCCAACATGAAGAAGCTGGAGCAGTTTTTTCTTGAGAAATTGGCAAAACTATCAGTGGCAAACTCATAGACTTATCCAAAGCAACATGCAACTGTAATTGTCACAAAATGTGGCTCTACAATGTACTGACTTTAGGGGGTGACGAATTATGCACTCTTAAGATTTTCTATACAATTTTCCTGTTTGTTGTTTGCTTCACAATAAAAAAAATCACATATTTGAAGTTGTTGACATATTCTGTAAATTAAATTAATGCACACCTTTAAATAGTCTATGTTAATTACAGGTTGTGAGGCAACAAAACATGAAAAATGCCAAGGAGTGTGAAGACTTTTGCAAGGCACTATATAGTGACATCAACATTACAATGGGGAAAAACATAGAAATGGTCATGACTTATTCGAGGATAAAGTATTTCATTTATTTTATATATATATATATATATATATATATATATATATATATATATATATATATATATATATTTATATATATATATATATATATATATATATATATATATATATATATATATAGTAAAGCTTGTATATCTATGCTCTCAGATGCTGTCTTATCATGCTACATGCTCAAAAACTGAAGTAGATCGACTCAAGGTAACATTAAATAAAATCACAATCTCGTTTGAACCTACAACATTACCATTGCACAATTTTCTTAGGATAGAATCTATGAATGCCGTTAGTGCAGCATGCTCATTAAGACCCCCAGGACTATATCCTCTCCTGAAGGAAGTGCAAAAGAGTTTCAGCCCAACAGTGATTTCATTAATTATATAAATTCTTTTGGAGGGCGGTGGTGGCCTAGTGGTATAGGGCGCTGGATCGCTGAGCCTAAGGTTGGGGGTTCAAGTCCCACTCTCCACAAGGTTGCCACTGCCCCACCCCCCCACCCACCCATTGCAGCTAACTGGGTTATCAAAGGCCGGCCATGTCTCTCACTGTCTATGGTGTGAGGCATGTAAAAGAACTATTGCTAACTTTTGACAAGAGTAGCTGCAAAGCTGTCAGCGTGTTTCCGCCCTGCCATGGCCTGGCGAGCTGTCCAGGGGGTACTCTGCCCTTTTGCTGCTGTGCATGATTATTTGATGTGAAATATTAATGGTCCATTTGCCTTTTTATACCTTATAATTGTACTCTTTTTTTATCTACTGTCCCAGGCTGCTAAGATCCCCCTGAGCAGTGAGCTGGGAATTGATGAGTTCCACTTCAGTGACTTTTCCCTGGACAATGATGCTATGATCACTGCCTCCCTGCGCATGTTTCTGGAGCTTAGTGTTGTGCAAAAATTTAAGATTGATTATGAGGTGAGAAGGGCAGCATGCAGATTATAATCCCAGCTGTAATAGTCATCACCTACCAATGCATGCACAGACAAGCAGTGACTGAGCTCAGGATTTACTCAGCCTGATTGAATGGTCAATAATAGAGAATGTTTGCAAAATTTAGTCACATTTTCCTCTTCTGCTTGTTCAGGTCTTATGCCGCTGGCTGCTCACTGTAAGGAAGAACTACCGCACCGTGGCGTACCATAACTGGAGACATGCTTTCAATGTCTCCCAGTGCATGTTTGTTATGATTACTGTAAGTTGGTCTGATTAAAATAACTAATGGTAATGAGTTAGTAAATTAAGCCATGATTTAAACCAGTGGTTCCCAAACATTTCCCCGAGGAAGCCATATGTTTATTGTTGGTCATTGTAAACCTTTGCACCACCCCTGTTTTATCACAACAAAAAAGGAAAGAATTTGAACTGTATTACTTACTTTATGTGAACCACCATATTTTTAGCATATGATAGCATATTCACCGCATAAATTAAAATACAGTATCAGTATAGAACAATTAATTGTTAAATTACATAGTGCATTCACCCTCTCGGTACTCAGTGTATTCAGAATACTCAGTATTTTCTTTTCATTTCATTGTAATCCATTCATTCATTTATTTTCTACTCCACTTAATCTTAAATAGGATCACGGGGAGACTATCGCCCATCTCAGTTGACTCTGTGTGAAGGCAGGGTACACTATCAACAGCTCACAAGGCCATTGCTGGGCCAACACACATACAACCATTCACACTCACACTCACAATAAGGCTAGATTAGGAACAGCCAATTTGCCTTCTGTGCAGGTTTTTGGACTGTGTGAGAAACCAGACTACTTGCAAGCATGGGGAGAACATGCAAACTCTACACAGAAATGCCCCAAACTGAGACTCGAACCCCAAACTTTCTTGCTGTAATATGAACATGCTAACCACTGCACCACTCTTCTGCCACTCACTGTAATACACACTTGTTTATTATATTTAATGATATTCAGTGCTAAAAGACTGTTATCTTATAGCTCAATACAGGAAGGATGTTGATGTTACATACTTATCCTCAAATGATTTACATTTTAAAATTTGTCTGTTAAGTTTGGTGTAAATAAACCTTTAAAAAACTTAATTTTTTGTTATATAAATTAATTAAATGCTAACTTGTCTATATTTAAGGCATTAAAATTATTATACACCTTAAAACCTTCATGATCAGCCATGAATCTTTGGTGCCCCCGGTGTGGTTTGGTCTCCTTGGTTGGGAATCAATGATTTATACTTCATGAATAAAATTATATGCATAGTGCAGTGTACATATGCATGTTTTTCCATGATCTTATTTCTGTCTTTTGGCAGACTGCAGGTTTCCAGGATGTTCTAACAGACGCAGAAACTCTGGCACTAATGGTTGGATGTCTGTGCCATGATCTGGATCATCGAGGCACCAACAATGCATTTCAAGCCAAGTGATTTTTGCAAAAACTCATGCAATCTTCTATGCATAACAGAATAGATAAAAAAAAAACAGACCAGCGTCTGTTATCTGTCCAAAGGGGGGGGGGGGGGGGGGATTTTTCTTGTTTAATAGATTTGTACTTAATTTCCAGTAATTTGTATTGCATTCCATAGGTCAGGATCAGCACTGGCACTGTTGTATGGAACATCAGCTACTCTGGAACATCACCACTTCAACCATGCTGTTATGATCCTACAGAGTGAGGTGACTATTTGCGTTTCAAGCCTTTCAAAAGATCAGTACTGGCCTGTATATTATATACCCCATGAGAAATTATCCACTACCTCTTTCATAAGCTCATAAGCTTTTGCCTTCGGAATGTTTTAATAATAAACGGAAATTTAAAGACCTGCCATTGTTGATTAATTGGGCGCTTGAGCTCCCAGCTGTTTAATCATTATCAACCTCTCTATTGATTTCCTGTTGCTGTATAATAAGCTCCTTTAGCCAATTAACTCGGCGAAGAAGAGACCCTCTGGGTCTGTGCCACAGAAGTAGAAAGAGGGAGAATTTTAGATAAAGATAGGACTTGTTTAAAAAGCATGGCAGACTGTGTCTATTTGAATAACAAAGTTTCATGCCTATTTGTAGAACTGAACCAACTAAGACTTACAGTACACACACACATTGCATCAGGATTTGGTCATCCTTAGAGATGAGATTTCTTCTTTTGAAGTTCAGAGGGAAGGAATGCTCAAGATCTACATATGCTGCATTCACTCCGTCTTTGATAAGAAATGAAGTTGCCTTACAGCAATGCTCTCATCTTGTAGTGGTAAGGGGTGATTAGCGAACTATTCATGAGCTTAGTCTGATGATTCTCAAGCATGAAAAAAAAAGATATACTTTCATCTAGAAGATAAAAACAAGCCCAGTCTTGCTGGTTTCTTCATACTGTGTGAGTCTAGAGGTTGTACCTCTAAATGTTTCAGCATCTAACATAGTGCAAAAACATACCACCTTCTACTTATAACCATACGCACCAATCATCCAGAACATCAGCACCACCTGACTGGGCTGTTGGTAGGCAGCCCCGTACACAGCAAACTGAAATGCACCATGTTTTCTGACTCCTGTCTATCATGGCCAGTTTTAACCTCATGTATATCAATGAGACTTGAGCACTCATGACACTCTTGCTAGCTCCCTGGTTGCCCTTCACTGGCGGGAGACAATTTAGTCAATTTAAAAAATAAATTGCTACAATTATTGACAGTTCCTCTTAAGTATTGGTGCTCATTGTAATAGCCTCCACTCCAAGAAACATGCTTGTGTGACATTTTCACCATTCATCCATGAGGAGGGGGATTAAGTACTTCCCAGATTTGTCGAACAACATAATATCACAACACAATGATCTTCACTTCACCCTTAACATCCGGGGATGCCGTTGGGGCACCTTCATGGCGAGACTTGGGCTGATTTGGCCTCACAGCACCCATCCCTCACAGGAAAAAATTGTATCTTGGTCATGTAATAATTGCTGAGTACTAAAATGTTGGTTTACAGTTTCCAAATACTGTAGGTGTCCAAAGGTTGACTAAAAATTGTTTATGAAAGAGGTGTCCAGGCTTGTAAAGATGAGTATGAAAATGATTCACCAGGAGGTGTGAGCCATTTTAAACAATTTTAGCCAAAAATGTTACAATTATAAATAAATGTATTAACTTTTTGCCATTTTTTAAAATGTGCTCAAGTGTTTGTTCTTACAAATAGAAAGCCAGTAGTTGATTGAAATAACCGAATATTAAATAATTCTACTGTTATTGAAGTAGCTGTAAACTAGAATTGTCCATCTGTGTACCATCATAGGGATGTGTGAGGCTCTGGGGTATAACAGGCTGGTCAAAATATGTAATCTGTGACGGGTTGCATTTGACAGA